>OX638210.1:1010293-1610293 GCA_951805265.1 Schizotus pectinicornis
CAGTTAAGTTCATACTGTCAATCGACGTAAGTTTAGCAAATTTGGTCCTGATCGTCACGTTCGTTTTTGAGATATTCAAGTTTCGGTTAAAATTTTGACATTTGTGCACGTGTTCGATATATTATCTCAAAAACGGCAGGTACGATCGGGAACTAATTCACCAGTTAAGTTCATACTGTCAATCGACGTAAGTTTAGCAAATTTGGTCCTGATCGTCACGTTCGTTTTTGAGATATTCAAGTTTCGGTTAAAATTTTGACATTTGTGCACGTGTTTGATATATTATCTCAAAAACGGCAGGTACGATCGGGAACTAATTCACCAGTTAAGTTCATACTGTCAATCGACGTAAGTTTAGCAAATTTGGTCCTGATCGTCACGTTCGTTTTTGAGATATTCAAGTTTCGGTTAAAATTTTGACATTTGTGCACGTGTTTGATATATTATCTCAAAAACGGCAGGTACGATCGGGAACTAATTCACCAGTTAAGTTCATACTGTCAATCGACGTAAGTTTAGCAAATTTGGTCCTGATCGTCACGTTCGTTTTTGAGATATTCAAGTTTCGGTTAAAATTTTGACATTTGTGCACGTGTTTGATATATTATCTCAAAAACGGCAGGTACGATCGGGAACTAATTCACCAGTTAAATTCATACTGTCAATCGACGTAAGTTTAGCAAATTTGGTCCTGATCGTCACGTTCGTTTTTGAGATATTCAAGTTTCGGTTAAAATTTTGACATTTGTGCACGTGTTTGATATATTATCTCAAAAACGGCAGGTACGATTGGGAACTAATTCACCAGTTAAGTTCATACTGTCAATCGACGTAAGTTTAGCAAATTTGGTCATGATCGTCACGTTCGTTTTTGAGATATTCAAGTTTCGGTTAAAATTTTGACATTTGTGCACGTGTTCGATATATTATCTCAAAAACGGCAGGTACGATCGGGAACTAATTCACCAGTTAAGTTCATACTGTCAATCGACGTAAGTTTAGCAAATTTGGTCCTGATAGTCACGTTCGTTTTTGAGATATTCAAGTTTCGGTTAAAATTTTGACATTTGTGCACGTGTTTGATATATTATCTCAAAAACGGCAGGTACGATCGGGAACTAATTCACCAGTTAAGTTCATACTGTCAATCGACGTAAGTTTAGCAAATTTGGTCCTGATCGTCACGTTCGTTTTTAAGATATTCAAGTTTCAAATAAGCGACATGGTAATACTTTGGATTTTTGTATGCAATACAGATTAATTGCTAAATTATTGATTTTTTCAAATTTCTTGATACCTTTGAGGGTAATGGGAAAACCAATATCTTTACATTGTAAACATGACGTGTAATGTGGATACGATGATGTTCGTTCTGAATGTTTATCTGCTGGATAGAGAGCTGAAATTATTGCCCAAAGAAAACAATATTCATCATTATTTCGCACATTTACTATGGAACGTTTTTTTAAAAAAAAATTTGGAAGTTTTACAAATGTCGAACAGCCACCCTTTATGAGAATGAATACGTTAATATTCACTTTCAATCCTAATATTTCTAGTAAAGCCCAATCGGAATCTTTTTCAGCAAATTCTTCAAGTTTAGTCATTAATTTATCAATGATATTTTCTTGATACCACTTTTTCAAATCCGTGGATATATCAATGGTTTCATTTTTCGTTGCAAAAGTTTTCAGATCTACATCACCACTTTGAGGTTTGATAAAGTTACCCGATAAAATTACATTTACTTTTAACATTGATTTATTAATTTCAGAATAAATTTTTATTGAGAAGCAATTGAATGCTTTTCTTAGGAATATAAGAGGGTCTTTAATATTTAAATTAGCAATAAATCCAGTATTTAACCTACCATTGAAACATGATTCAACATTTTGCCAGGATAAATGTTTATGAAAAGTAGCAGTGGATACACCTCAGTAGAGGTAATAGCACATCCCCTCCACGTGATTCAACTTTAGAATCACCTGTTGTTAAAAGTAGTAGTAAATCCAAATCATACCGAAAGAAAAAAACTGTTTAGGAGAGTTTCAAGATATAACATGAATTTTTGTACACAATAGATTCTACAACCCTTCCGACCCTGTGGGAGTGACGAGTACATCGATCTATCTCAAACCTTAATCAGTCTCAACGTCAAAATTACTAAGGAAGACGGAACCAATTGCAGTGAGACAGACAAGATTATACCTGTTACAAACTTGCTACACTCTATGTTTTAGTCAGGTTGATATGTATTTAAATCAGAAACTTGTCTCCGCCCCTAACAATACACATCCATACAAGTGTTATTTGGAAACTCTTTTTGAACTACGGTCCAACAGCTAAAGAATCGATTTTAACATGTGGTTTATGATTTTCCGATACCCATGGCCGTATGGATTCAATTGATGCTACAAAAATGGGGGGGGCACTAAACGAAATCAGCTAACTGAAAAAGTAAGCAAGTGGATTTAATTGGCCGTCTTCACAGCGACATCTTTAATCAGGAAAAATTTTTTGGTAAGATGTTGTGGAGCTGCGAGTAAAATTGGTTCAATCTCGTAATAGTTTTTGCATTGATGGCAGCAGCCGATACGCGTGGTAAACTACAGATTCTTGATGCATCTTTTTACTTGTGCGACGCGTGAAAATCAATCCTTCTGTTTACGGGCCCACACAAAAGCCCTTA
This sequence comes from Schizotus pectinicornis, assembly GCA_951805265.1. Classification (NCBI taxonomy): domain Eukaryota; kingdom Metazoa; phylum Arthropoda; class Insecta; order Coleoptera; family Pyrochroidae; genus Schizotus; species Schizotus pectinicornis. Next base: position 1,012,983 of record OX638210.1, read on the forward strand.
AACAAGCCAACGCAAAGTACCCCATCACGAGAACTGAAATTAAAGTGTTAACCATCCCCGCTGGCGTACAAGGGACCTCTTCCAAGCTGATTTAATAGACCTCAGAAGCTCGGCAAAACATAATGATGATGTCAACTATTTACTTACAGTTATCGATGTGTTTAGTAAATTTGCGTTTGTGAAGCCGTTGAAAAGCAAGGCCGGTAGTGTAGTGGAAAGACTTACTTTATGAAGTCATTCCTAAAACATTTGACTGAAATGCGTGATACTGTGTTTGAAAAAAGTTGTTTGGTATTACGACGAATGGCAACCTCTTTACAAAAACGACGGCAGCTTAGTTATTGAATACGTTCAAGGAATGCCGAACATGGACACCTTCAATGGACTTTATCCAACATTAATTATATTAGATGATTTGATGCTCGAAACAGGGAGTGCGATAGTTGACATAGTGTAATCGAAAGATTTAATAAAACTTTGAAAAACTAAAATGTTTAAATATCTAACATACAAAAATACTTTACGATATATCGACGTGCTCGATGACCTAGTTAATGCTTATAACACGCAGAATAGTACGATAAAGAAACGCCGATAAAAAAAAATTTTTGTCGCGTCAGAATTTTGTACTTGAAGGTTTTCGGAAGACTGGATAATTTAATCGGTCCCCCAAATCGACAGACTTTAGAATTTGGTGGCGCTAATGTTATATCAACTTGTCGATGCATGCTTTTGTTTTCTTGTTAGCAGCTTTGTGTCCAAAGTGCCAAAGTCTGTCGATTTGGAACGGTTTATTAAAAAGCATTTTCTAGAAATTCTTATTACCTAATGAACAAAGAACTCACGTCGAGACTTTGCTGAAGTAACCCGACGAAGTTGAACAAAGAAATCAAGTCGGTTATATCAACTTGTCGATGCAAATTTTAAAGATTTCATCGCTAAAGTTCTGCTCATACCCTTTATCAAAAGTTGACTTAAAACGGGTAATTCTAACGTAATCGCCAACCTTGTACAAAATTCTTATTTGTAGCATCAATTGAATCCATACGGCATGGGTATCGGAAAGCCATAAACCACATGTTAAATTCGATTCTTTAGCTGCTGGACCGTAGTTCAAAAAGAGTTTCCAAATAACACTTGTATGGATATGTATTGTTACAGACGGAGACAAGTTTCTGATTTAATTGCACATCAACCTGACTAAACATATAGTGTCAACTTTGGGGCACTATTTTTGGAGCGCAGCCTCACGCTCCTAGCAAAGGTGGCTTTGAATTAAAATAGTGCGAAAGTTGATAAAAAACGAGTTGACTAATCTGATCATTTATTACCGATCGTAACAAAATACATCATAGTAACTAACTAAAATACAACATGTATCTCAATTTATAATAATTAAACATGCTGACGGTTGGCGCTTCCTTCCTTCCATGGGCAGTTCGGTGGCCTGCGATCGAACGATATTGGTCGATTCAGCGTCTGTCAAATGTCGGCGGAAATGCAAAGACGGGAATATTGAAGAATTTGTTGGAGGAAGTGCGAGTTATTGACCGACTTGGTGACGACTAATTTTTCTGGTGCTGTTCATGATTGAACATATAGTGTAGCAAGTTTGTAACAGGTATAATCTTGTCTGTCTCACTGCAATTGGTTCCGTCTTCCTTAGTAATTTTGACGTTTTTATGTATGAGAACCAAATAAATAAAATAATAGTCTGAACAAGAGCATCTATATTTAAGGGTATTTCTTGCAACGCATGTGAGCAAATGCACTAAATTAAATCACGGTCAGGCGATTTCAATACGGCTTTGCGGTAATGAGGTTTAGTTTTATGTAAGAACTTTAAGAGAGCGGCGTTCTTCTGCAATACGCGCGACATAATTTATCGATCATTCGAACAGATCCCAAATAGCGGATTCGAGTCGCATTTTAGACAGAGCTAATTTACTTGAAAGTTCCAAAGACGTCAAATGTTCAGATACTCGATTTACACTTTTTTGGAGTAGGTGTCGTATATAAACTGGACTACGTTCTCCAACTGATGATGCAAATTTAAAGTTTCTATAACCTCCTCGATTGTGGCATAATAACCGGCGTTAATCTTTACTTTGTACATTTTCAAGCATAACGTTGCTAAAACTTTGGTCAAATTCGTGTCTTCTTCATGGCAATTCGCTGACTCCACTCGGTTCGGGCATCAGACTAGACCAACTTTTTATGAATTTGAAGAGTTATTGAAAGCAGTAACCAGCTTGAATAGTGGCTATCAATTACAGCAACGTGACAACGTTAAATCCAAGGTTATAATTATTGTATTGGCATGAGGATGAGGTGATTACTTAATTTTTGACATTTCCCTTCGATTGTAGCATTATCGACCGCGAAGTGGTAACAGGCCACTTTCACACAGAACGGATGCTTGAGTACGTGACTACCCGATAAAACCATTGACCAAACAACGAGTCCAATTAGCGAAATGTCAGACACGCCAACAAGAACCTCAATTTTAATTTCTTCTCGTCTTGAGCCCCATTACCTCGCAAAAATCACCACCGCCATTCAACACTTGGCTCCAGAAAAAGTTGCCGATTATCTTTCACAATCTCTATTTGGGGCCTTGACTTGGGACTTTGGATAATCAAAAGAAACACCAACAACTTATTGTAAAAAATGATGTTTATTGTTGAACTTTACTTGATATTGAAAACGGGAATCTTGTTGACAAAGTGGCGGCTCTTCGAATATCACGGGGCTTCGTGGTCAGCTGCTTGGCGTTTTGCACAATCTGCTCTTGAGCGATTATTACACAAACAACAACACAACAGCAACAATTCGACAGCAACAGCAACAACTCAGGATCAAAACAGGAACAATTCAGGAGAGAATTCAAAAAAAGTGTGGCTTCTTTCTTGTCTACTTTTTTCTCACACTTGTTACGTTGCTATGACAATTAAAACTTTACGCACAGCTTGCGCGGGAAAAACACGGGGACGCAACATTTCGCCCACCAAAATCATCAACAAGGTGATTTTTACTAAACAAAATAAACAACAAAGGAAAGAAACGCGACAACGCAAAATAACATTTTTAAACATTAAATCGTCGTGCCAAAAGATTCGGGCTATTGCAATGGCAAAGGGCATATTTTAACCAAAGGACGTTTAACTACGCCTTGTAGTGTGCGAATAGTGGCAACACGCGCCACCTTATCGGCGCCAGGATGAAGTGCCTCAATCCGGCCCAACCGCCATCGAAGTGGTGGACTTAGCTCGTCCTTTATGAGAACTAAAGAACCAATATCGGCAGGCTCAAACAGGTGAGTTTTGGCCCACTTGCCACGTTGATAGAATGTATGGAGATACTCCATGCTCCATCAAGCCCAGAAGTCGTGATGCAAACGTTGAACAAGCTGCCACCTGGATAATCTTCGAATATCAAGGTGGGACAAATCCGCATCGGGAGCGGCAGTCAACGGCTCCAAAGTCAAGAAGTGACCCGGAGTTAGGACGCTCAAGTCGTTTGGATCTGAGCTTATACTACATAAAGGTCTGGAGTTTAAAACAGCTTCGATTTGAGTTACCACAGTGGTCAATTCCTCGTACGTCAAAACCTGGCTACCAATCACCCGAGCTAAATGGGTCTTTACAGACTTGATGCCGCTTTCCCAAATACTGCCAAAGTGCGGTGCAGAAGGTGGGTTAAAATTCTATTTTATTGCCTCTATCTCAACAGCGAGGCGCATGGTGTCGACCAAAACGCGATTGGCACCGACAAAGTTGGTGCCGCAGTCGCTAAAAATGCAAGAACAACGGCCCCGCCGTGAGATGAAGCGTCTCAAAGCAGCCAAAAAAGTGTCTTGCGACAAATCTGAAGCGACCTCCAAATGAATCGCCCTAGTGGCAAAACACACGAATAAACACAAGTAAGCCTTAAGCGTTTTGACTCCGCGATGGCGGGACATAACTATGGTAAAAGGGCCACCATAATCAACGCCTACACAACTAAAGGCTTTGACCTGGCTGACCCGCGAAATGGGTCCCTCTCCCATGGGAGGAGTGAGCGAAACCGGTCGCGCGCGAAAACAGCGATAACATTTGGCCAAGTACTGGCGAATTGCTCGACGAGCAGAAACAATGTACACGGTCTGCTGCAAAAGATATATCGTGGTGTTAACTCCCGGGTGCATATTGCCGTTATGAACCTGCCAAATCAATAATTCTACCAATCTGTGGCGGCGAGGAAGTAGTGCGGGGTGCTTCGTGTCAAAGGGTAGCGTGGAGTGAGATATCCGCCCGCCTACGCGGAGAATACCGTTGTCGTCAAGAAACGATGACAACTTTTGAAAAGATTTTGGACACGGGCGACCTGCTTGAATAGCGGCGACTTCTTCTTGAAATACAATTTGTTGTACTACTTTCACGATGGCCAAAAAGGCGCGATATAACTCCTGAGCGGAGAGCGGCCCAGAAACCCGGTCTGGACCACGAAGATTTGAAGAAAAACGAAAACAAAAGGCAACAACGCCCTGAACCTTACGCAGCGAAAAAAAAACGGATTAACAACCCTTCAATAAAATGAATAGATGGTTTGGTAGTAATTAACGAAATTGTTCTTTCTTCGTGTGTGAGGGAGGCAAACTCTACATCTGGAACGCCACCCAGGTTGGGTGGCCAACTGTTTTGCGAAGCGCTTAACCAAGACGGTCCCGCCCACCATAAACGGCATGAGGCCAACTCTTCAGGCAACAGACCACGGGAAGCTGGGTCTGCAGGATTATCTGCGGAGCGCACATGGCGCCAACAAGTAGGAGCAACAGCATCTTGGATCAGAGCAACTCGGTTTGCAACAAAAGATTTTCCACCTGTGGGGCGAAGACTTTATCCAACTGAGAGCGACTGTCGAGTCACTCCATGCAACTACGTCAGTAAATTCGATAGATTCGCAAGTTTGCAACACAAACCCGACTAGTTTGGATAGCAAAACTGCAGCGCAGAGTTCAAGCCGTGGAACGGAAAGGCGCTTGATAGGCGCAACTTTGGACTTGGCCGCAACCAAAGATAAAACAACGTGTTCGTGGGCGTCGACCCAGCGAAAATATACTACGCTAGCGTACCCGACCTCCGAAGCATCGCAGAACGCGTGGAGCTGACACGTAAAACCGGGGTTTTGCTTCGTCCAGCGAGGAATTTTGAGACGGGACAAAATAGAAAGCGAAGACTTGTAGCGAGTCCACTGATGACAAACATTATCCGGAGGTTGAGCGTCCCATTCCAGTCCTAATAACCAGAGGTGCTAGATAAGACGTTTTGCAAAAAATGTTAAAGGGGCTAAGAGGCCCAACGGATCGTAAATACGGGCAACTTCCGATAAGATAGCCCGTTTGGTGCATACAGACGCGACCTGGTAAACAGCAAACGAAAAAGAATCGTCGTGCGAATCCCACCGAAGGCCGAGAATTTTTGTCACTTCTGCGTGCGGGTCAAAAATTGAAACTGGAGCGTGGCAATGTTCAGGTGGTAACCCAGCCAACAACGCGGTGTGGTTGCTGTTCCACTTTCGCAATTCAAAACATCCCTGTTGTAGCAGCGTGACAATCTGTCGTCGCAACTCCAGTGCAATGGCAAGATCATCTGCCCCGGTGGCAAAATCGTTAACATATAATTCAGTTCGAATGGCCCGTGATGCCAGAGGAAATTGCTGTTGACCACTAGCGGCCAACTCCAGCAAGCAACGAATAGCGAGATACGGGGATGACGTGACCCCGTAAGTGACCGTATTTAATCGATACGTGTCAATCGGTAATTCTGACGAAAAGCGCCAACGGATTAACTGAAAATCTCGATGGGGTTCGGCAACCAAGATCTGACGGTACATCTGCCGAACGTCAGTGGTGAAAACAAATTTGTGAAGACGAAAACGAAGTAAAACATCTGCAATGTTCTGCTGTAATTTCGGACCTGCCAATAACGAGTCATTTAAGGAATGACCGTGACGATCAGAGGCTGAAGCGTCGAAAACTAGACGAATCTTGGAGGAAGAACCGTCTCCCTTCATGACACAATGGTGTGGAATCACGTAAGAGTGAAGATCAGTGGGCGCCGTGCATAGAGACATGTGTCCTGACTCAAGGTAGTCAGACTTAAAATCAGAGTACTGTTGCCGACGTTCGGGTTGGGAAGTCAAGCGGCGTTCGAGGGCGCATAGGCGGCGGTCCGCTAGTTGTAGCGACCCTTTAAACGAAGGTAATGGTAAAGTTTTCTTGAAAGGAAGTACTACACCGAATCGACCGGACGGGACTCGAAAATGAGATTCAACGAATGACGCCTCCACATGAGCATCCTCAGGGGACATCGAACAGTCACCTGGGACTTGTTCTATTTCCCAAAAACGCGCAACGGGTAGATTAATGCGCGGCAACTTCACATTTAACTGGGGGCGATCGCAACGTGAAGACGACCCGGCACCTATCGAGGTGGAAGCGATCGACTCATTCGAAGCGCGTGTAGAACTGGTCTTGGCGACGCCGTCTGACAACGCGACTTCGGAGCCTTTACGTTGCAAAGTGCTAAAGACAGCGTTAATTTTTCGAGCAATTGCGTCCAGTTCAAGAACGACAACATTGAGAGCGTCGATTTGCTTGGAACTGCACGTATCCAAACGCGTCTTCTGACAACCCGCAGAAACGGTTTTATAGATTTCCATCGCCCATTCATAGACGGACAGAAATTCGTCCTGAGTCTCAGGATTGGACTTAGCTGAAATAGCAAGCTCGCAAACCGGCCTGAGGCGCGTTACGGCATGTTCAGCGTGTCTAAGAGTATTCTCAATTGCGTGTACCATTTCACCACGTGGTAGTAACCAAGACACAAAAAACCAAAAGAAAACCCAAGCGTAGGGCTAAAGAGAAGCAACCGGCCGCTTACACAAGCGAACGGAAACGAGGCAAAATTCTTTTACGACGACCTATGCCGCAGCAATAAAAGAACTTAACACTTCTGCCACATGCAGGAAGTGTCACCAAGACGACAAAAGTTTGTGGCGATGGCGCCAACTGCGACTACTACGTGCGTAGCCAACAGCAACAACGTTAGCAAACCCGAAAAACAAATTCGGGGACCTTTCAAACAATAGACGGGTGCACAAAAGCATAATAATGGCAAAATCTCAAACGATGAACGTTTACGCGCACACGGACGCAGGGGAAGCTCGCTCTCAGCGAACACCAAAACACAGCGGCGTACTTTGCCACAATCTGAAAACGCGACACAAAAAAGCACAAGGTAGCAAGTGGCTCAAAACTGGGTTAAACCACTTAAAAACAATAAATCGACAATGACTTTGCCCTTTGCAACAACCCGAATTTCTTTTGTCCACCAAATCCCAAGCTCAAAACCAAAAAAATCAAAAAATGAACATAATTCCAAGAACTGTTCAATGCGGCTAACGAAGGACCAATGTTTGGGGCCTTGACTTGGGACTTTGGATAATCAAAAGAAACACCAACAACTTATTGTAAAAAATGATGTTTATTGTTGAACTTTACTTGATATTGAAAACGGGAATCTTGTTGACAAAGTGGCGGCTCTTCGAATATCACGGGGCTTCGTGGTCAGCTGCTTGGCGTTATGCACAATCTGCTCTTGAGCGATTATTACACAAACAACAACACAACAGCAACAATTCGACAGCAACAGCAACAACTCAGGATCAAAACAGGAACAATTCAGGAGAGAATTCAAAAAAAGTGTGGCTTCTTTCTTGTCTACTTTTTTCTCACACTTGTTACGTTGCTATGACAATTAAAACTTTACGCACAGCTTGCGCGGGAAAAACACGGGGACGCAACAATCTCCTAGAGTCAGTTAGAATGTTCATTGATTGTCAAGATCTGAGTCAACACGTTCTCTAGTCATGCAAAGAAAATTTTGTTCTAAATCGTCAGATTGGTAACTTTTACCAAAACCCAAATTGAGATAACATAGAGAAACTGAGGCTAAAGTGTCGACAAAATTATTGATTCCTACTGATTCTGTGCTTTTCCTGATAGACATCGGCGTTGGTCGGTTCAATTCCGGCGTTATTACCGACAATTAGAGAAACGTCGTGGGGTGTATCGCCCCCTTCCACGTCTTTGTACATGGAGAACTGTGGAATGTGATAAAACCGACCATATAATTAGTAAACAATATCCAAGAGATCTTGCTAATTATCGCGTGCATTAATCTTTAATTGTCAGATGATGTAGCGGTATGAAGAAGACTAAGAGACCAAATTGCGTGAAACCTTCTTTGTTCCACCCGTTCCACCCAATATGTTTACCTGAAAAGTTTACGAAGATTCAAAGAAATGTCATTTTTGGTAGACCGGCAGGCAATTGCGAAACCGTCACCCCCGAACAGCTTACAGTGCTTTTATCCCAACCGCTCATCATAAATACCTTCTACGAAAGTGCCATGGGAGAATGGAAAAGTTTCTTTGCCATTTTGCCGGCGGCTCCCATGATTTTTTAAACAACCCCTTACAAAAAATATAAAATTTTACATACAGAAAATGCCGACGACGAATAATTTGAAGTATGTCCCATCTAGACGTAATGGTCCGTACAAATTGCTAATAAACGTTCTTTCAAAGCCCCACAACATATTACTTTTGTAACAAATAAGTTTGGAATATATAATACATTACACGATATGTGTTATTATCCAACAACTGACAAATGTTATCGTTCACCTTGCTAGATCTTAAACAAGATAGATTTTAATCATCAAGAATAAAATTACGCAAGAGTTTGAGTTTGTCACTATTTGTGGTAAATTGTTCAAAGACGCTACGCTATTTGATTCCTTGGACGGGATTGTTTGGTTTGAAGGATCCCTCGAACCAACGAAAATTACACAATCAGATTTAGAAAAATTTTCTGTGGCGGGCCCCGTCTTTCCGCGATCAAATGTCATTGACAAATTGGTTCCCGAGCCAATGTTGTTTATCGATACACGCACAAGAAATTCTCAATGTGTTATTGCTGTTATTATTACCACCATTCACGGGCAAAAATGTGAATGTTATGAAAAACCTGAATCCGTATAGGAAACGAGTCGGCTGGGGATCGGAAAAAATTTCAACGTGCACTCAATTTGGAGCCATAAAAGTTATTTTTTAAGTGAAGGCCACTAAAGAGCCATTGTGCTAAATTAAATGTGTTGGCTCTTATTCGGGTAATAAAATTTTTATTGATTGAGCGGCCCGCGGATTTTTTCGCGGTTCCGCGGAATTTCTCGCGGTTTCGCGGAGTGCATAACCCTTTCGCGGAATTTCTCGCGGTTTTGCGGATTTTTTCGCGGTGCCGCGGAATTTCACGCGGTTTCGAGGGTTGCATAACCCTTCCGCGGATTTTTTTCGCGGTTCTTGGTAGTACCAAAAAAATTTGTTACCCTTTGAATCTGAAAAATGCTATTTCTAAAAAACGCACGACTTTAGATACAATATTTTTTCCTCGGGCCTCAAGTAACGCACAGCGTGGATTTTCATTTTGTACGAAAAAAGCATCAATTGGAGAATCAATTTATTAGTTAGTTATTTTTTCATTTTAGATCGTAATTTTTAATTACGATCTAAATAAATAATAACTAATAAATTGATTCTGCAACTATCGCTTTTCGAACAAAAAATTAAAATCCACACTGAGTTATTTGAGGCCCGATAAAAAAATATTGTATCTAAAACCGCGCGCTCTTTTGGAAATAGCATTTTTTTTCAGATTCAAAGGGCCACAAATTTTTTTGGTACTACCAAGAACCGCGAAAAAAATCCGCGAAAAGGTTATGCAACCCTCGAAACCGCGTGAAATTCCGCGGAACCGCGAAAAAATCCGCAAAACCGCAAGAAATTCCGCGAAAGGGTTATGCACTCCGCGAAAAATTCCGCGGAACCGCGAAAAAATCCGCGGGCCGCTCAATCAATAAAAATTTTATTACCCGAATAAGAGCCAACACATTTAATTTAGCACAATGGCTCTTTAGTGGCCTTCACTTAAAAAATAACTTTTATGACTCCAAATTGAGTGCACGTTAAATTTTTTCCGATCCCCAGCCGACTCGTTTCCTATACGGATTCAGGTTTTTCATAACATTCACATTTTTGCCCGTGAATGGTGGTAATAATAACAGCAATAACACATTGAGAATTTCTTGTGCGTGTATCGATAAACAACATTGGCTCGGGAACCAATTTGTCAATGACATTTGATCGCGGAAGGACGGGGCCCGCCACAGAAAATTTTTCTAAATCTGATTGTGTAATTTTCGTTGGTTCGAGGGATCCTTCAAACCAAACAATCCCGTCCAAGGAGTCAAATAGCGTAGCGTCTTTGAACAATTTACCACGAATAGTGACAAACTCAAACTCTTGCGTAATTTTATTCTTGATGATTAAAATCTATCTTGTTTAAGATCTAGCAAGGTGGACGATAACATTTGTCAGTTGTTGGATAATAACACATATCGTGTAATGTATTATTTATTCCAAACTTATTTGTTACAAAAGTAATATGTTGTGGGGTTTTGAAAGTACGTTTATTAGCAATTTGTACGGACCATTACGTCTAGATGGGACATACTTCAAATTATTCGTCGTCGGAACGCAGAAATGCAGAAATGCAGAAAATATTCTGCATGTCAAATTTGTTATTTTTTGTAAGGGGTTGTTTAAAAAATCATGGGAGCCGCCGGCAAAATGGCAAAAAAACTTTTCCATTCTCCCATGGCACTTTCGTAGAAGGTATTTATGATGAGCGGTTGGGATAAAAGCACTGTAAGCTGTTCGGGGGTGACGGTTTCGCAATTGCCTGCCGGTCTACCAAAAATGACATTTCTTTGAATCTTCGTAAACTTTTCAGGTAAACATATTGGGTGGAACGGGTGGAACAAAGAAGGTTTCACGCAATTTGGTCTCTTAGTCTTCTTCATACCGCTACATTATCTGACAATTAAAGATTAATGCACGCGATAATTAGCAATAATAATGCTACAATCGAAGGAAAATGTCAAAAATTGAGTAATCACCTCATCCTCATGCCAATACAATAATTATAGCCTTGGATTTAACGTTGTCACGTTGCTGTAATTGATAGCCACTATTCAAGCTGGTTACTGCTTTCAATAACTTTTCAAATTCATAAAAAGTTGGTCTAGTCTAAACTTTCAAGTAAATTAGCTCTGTCTAAAATGCGACTCGAATCCGCTATTTGGGATCTGTTCGAATGATCGATAAATTATGTCGCGCGTATTGCAGAAGAACGCCGCTCTCTTAAATTTCTTACATAAAACTAAACCTCATTACCGCAAAGCCGTATTGAAATCGGCTGACCGTGATTTAATTTAGTGCATTTGCTCACATGCGTTGCAAGAAATACCCTTAAATATAGATGCTCTTGTTTAGACTATTATTTTATTTATTTGGTTCTCATACATAAAAACGTCAAAATTACTAAGGAAGACGGAACCAATTGCAGTGAGACAGACAAGATTATACCTGTTACAAACTTGCTACACTCTATGTTTAGTCAGGTTGATGTGCAATTAAATCAGAAACTTGTCTCCGTCTCTAACAATACATATCCATACAAGTGTTATTTGGAAACTCTTTTTAAACTACGGTCCAGCAGCTAAAGAATCGAATTTAACATGTGGTTTATGGTTTTCCGATACCCATGCCGTATGGATTCAATTGATGCTACAAATAAGAATTTTGTACAAGGTTGGCGATTACGTTAGAATTACCCGTTTTAAGTCAACTTTTGATAAAGGGTATGAGCAGAACTTTAGCGATGAAATCTTTAAAATTTGCATCGACAAGTTGATATAACCGACTTGATTTCTTTGTTCAACTTCGTCGGGTTACTTCAGCAAAGTCTCGACGTGAGTTCTTTGTTCATTAGGTAATAAGAATTTCTAGAAAATGCTTTTTAATAAACCGTTCCAAATCGACAGACTTTGGCACTTTGGACACAAAGCTGCTAACAAGAAAACAAAAGCATGCATCGACAAGTTGATATAACATTAGCGCCACCAAATTCTAAAGTCTGTCGATTTGGGGGACCGATTAAATTATCCAGTCTTCCGAAAACCTTCAAGTACAAAATTCTGACGCGACAAAATTTTTTTTTTATCGGCGTTTCTTTATTGTACTACGCTGCGTGTTATAAGCATTAACTAGGTCATCGAGCACGTCGATATATCGTAAAGTATTTTTGTATGTTAGATATTTAAACATTTTAGTTTTTCAAAATTTTATTAAATCTCTCGATTACACTATGTCAACTATCGCACTCCCTGTTTCGAGCATCAAATCATCCAATATAATTAATGTTGGATAAATTCCATCGAAGGTGTCCATGTTCGGCATTCCTTGAACGTATTCAATAACTAAGCTGCCGTCGTTTTTGTAAAGAGGTTGCCATTCGTCGTAATACCAAACAACTTTTTTCAAACACAGTATCACGCATTTCAGTCAAATGTTTTAGGAATGACTTCATAAAGTAAGTCTTTCCACTACACTACCGGCCTTGCTTTTCAACGGCTTTACAAACGCAAATTTACTAAACACATCGATAACTGTAAGTAAATAGTTGACATCATCATTATGTTTTGCCGAGCTTCTGAGGTCTATTAAATCAGCTTGGAAGAGGTCCCTTGTACGCCAGCGGGGATGGTTAACACTTTAATTTCAGTTCTCGTGATGGGGTACTTTGCGTTGGCTTGTTTAAGGGCTTTTGTGTGGGCCCGTAAACAGAAGGATTGATTTTCACACGTCGCACAAGTAAAAAGATGCATCAAGAATCTGTAGTTTACCACGCGTATCGGCTGCTGCCATCAATGCAAAAACTATTACGAGATCGAACCAATTTTACTCGCAGCTCCACAACATCTTACCAAAAAATTTTTCCTGATTAAAGATGTCGCTGTGAAGACGGCCAATGAAATCCACTTGCTTACTTTTTCAATTAGCTGATGTATGTAAGTTATGTAAGTTTTTCAACCTTCCGAGGGCATCGATTGCTTCCCGCAAAACTGCATTTCTCACAAAAACTGTCCAGTTGCAGTTCCTCTAAATGTAAAGTGTTTAACCCTTTGGATATTGCAAAACTACATTTCCCATAAAAACTGTTCAGTTGCAGTTCCCATAAATGTAGGGTGTTTAACCTTTCGGATATTGCAAAACTGCATTTCCCATGTTTTAACTTTATGTAAGTTTTTCAACCTTTCGAGGGCATTGATTGCTTACCGCAAATTTTCATAAAAATAGTCCACTTTACTAAAGTCTTTGACCTAATACTTATTGATGTTTGTCTGACCCACCTGGGGAGTTTGCCTTTGCCCCCCCCCCCCCCCCCCCGAATAATGCTTACGTCCAACGGGGGGGCATTCAATTGTTGCTGGAATTTGCACAGTTGCATTTCTCCCGCATTAGGCTTTTAACCTCATAGTGATAAAAAAATTGGTAAGGTGGGGTGGATTAATATAAGCGGACATATTCCACACGTTAATTCAGTTGTTTTCAAGTGCTTAAACAAATTATTGTGATTATGAATACGCCCAAGAAGCCGACAGCGTCACCAGCAGGACCATCATCATCACCACCACCACAACCACCACCACCCTCAGGCATTAAAGTGTTAGAGAATATCCTCTTGTCTGTAAGTTTTTTTTTTGAATCAAATTATAATAGTATGTTTAATTTTATTTTTCTATTTGTTAAGAATTCTTGGATGGACCATCCGGCGGTCAATTCAGCAGTTGACCAGCTGCTTACTCTCGATGAGGGCTGCGAAACGGTGGATCTAACGATCTGCCCATCACCGGCGCCCCATCGGGCAGCTCCACCACCAATGAGGAGAATTTCCGAAGTGTTGTGTGGGGCTGGCGGCCCATCCAAGAGGGGCAAGACAATGGATGATTTAGTGTTGGGGTGCAGCAACAGTGAAGAAAATCCGGTGGAAACTCCAACAAGCAAATTTAAAAAGTTTAAGGCCTTTTTCAAGAGGCGCTTGGAAGAAGCCAACAAGACTGAAGCTAAAATGGATAGCAAAATTGCTAAAATTGAACAACAATTATTAAAGCTGAAGGAGGAACGGCAGCAAAATTATATTGATAAGAAATTTATTAGTAGTATTTTAGGTAAGTTAGGAAATTAGTGTTTAATTAAGTTAGTTAGTAAGTTAGTGTAGTGTGTAGTGTATTAGTTGATAGTTTTTAGATTTTTTTGTTTTGTTTTTGTTTTTTGTTTTTTTTGTTTATATATTATTTTTTTATTTGTTTTTAAATAAATTATCTATTGAGTACTTTTTACATTTTTATTATCATTGACCAACCATTAACAAAATTTACTATATTTAATCAATAATACAATTTATTTTTTTACCTACTTAGCCAATTCTTCATAGATCAATAAACACTTTATCTACTTTTATTGATTTCCATCATGTTTAATTATTAATACAATATTTTCATTTCTAGAGCAGGTCCACTTATTTTACTTCATAAATTCATTTTATGAAATCAATCCTTTAAAATTTCACCTTTTTCTATAGGGTTTTATATAGGTTTGAAATAAAAACATTGAAGATTTTACATTTTATTATTATCAAACTTTTTACAAAATGTGGTATGTTTAATCAATAATACAATTTTTTAATCAATAATACAATTTATTTTTATAGCTGCTTACTTCGATAATTCTTTATCAATCAATAAATATTTCATTTAATATTGTTAATTTTCAGCATGTTTAATTGATAACACAATATTTTTTTTCTAGAATAGGTTGAATTATATTACTTAATTCATTGATTCGCCTATGAAATCGATTACGATCACATTCCTCCCATTTCGATCTTCTATCTTCGGTAGCATCAATGAAATATATTGAAACAACTTCATTAAATCGCACATGTTTTTTATTCATTTTAATTTACGACCATTAATTTCCTTTGTTATTTCATACAATTAAATATCAGATTTTAATTGATACAACAATTTCAGATAGTTATTGATGCGATTTTTATAAACTTGATTCTTCCGCTGCCACACTTTAAACTTCATAGTTGTCTTCTCAAAATTCAATATTTGTTGTCTTTCCAACAGAACCCAAACTGATGAGGTGGATTCTTTTGATTTTGTTGGAAATGGAGTGATTCAATTTTTTAATGAGTTCTTTGCTAAACAGGGCCGTAAATCGTTGCGGTAGAATTGTTTGAAATTCTTCAAACTCCACAAGCACTTTTTCACCATAAACAGTTGCAATGATTTTAAATGATTTCACTAAATATTTTTCGTTCACTGTGAGGGTAGAAACCGATTTCAATTCTTTTACATGTGCTTGTTGATTTACTTGCTCCATACTTGTTAAAGTTTTAAAAATTTTATAACACAAGACCTAGTTTTAGCTGGTATTTATATGCATATAATAGTGGTGAGAGGTTAGTGGGATTTTCTTTTTTTTTTCCTGACAGTAGGAGAAAACATTGAGTGGGGGAAATTGCTAGTAGTAGAGGGGGAATTTAAAATTATATATAAGAACTTGGCTGCACTATGAATTATATATTTATAACAATATGAAGATTGCAGTAATTGATGTACAGGGATTCAATACCCCTGAATTTATTGCAAAAGAGATGACCATTATACATAATGGGCAAACAGCTCATTATTTTTTTAAACCTGCAAAGCTTTTTAACGATTTACCTAAAAAGAGTAAAAGTCAAGTGAGATATTTGGAACATAATCATCATATGATCCGATATAACGATGGTGTAATCAATCAAGAAGAAGTAATAAATATATTATACAACCGTATTGTTCAGAAGAATATTGATTTGCTATATGTAAAAGGAAAAGTGAAGGAGCAATTTATTCAAGAAATATTGGGAAATGACTGTCCCACAATCATCAATTTGGAAGACGCCGCCACTGCTCCGAAACTGAAGAAGGAAAAACCGAAATGTGTTAACCATTTCAGGAATGTTAAGTGCATATGTTCTTTCAATAATGCATGGAATCTTTATAATTGGATATTGTTTGAGTTCTATGTATTTTTACATTCTATGGGTCAACATGGCAACGCCTCCAAAACAAGATTAGAAAGAAGAAGGCGTAGAAGGTGACAAGAAGAAAATGTCTCCAGTTTTTGTGTGTAAAAATTCGTCCTTTAAATAAATACCAGACATACGGAAAACCCTACTTATTAAAATTACAACACCCATCAACAGATATCGTCTTGTATCATTCCTAATTATATAATGTATGATAAAATTAATACATGATAATAGTGCAAAATGTATGTTTTTTTAATTACCAGCTGCAGTTCCCACAAATATAGGGTGTTTAACCTTTCGGTTATTGCAAAACTGCATTTTTCACGAAAACAGTCCAGTTGCAGTTCTAGGGTGCTTGACCTTTTGAATATTGCAAAACTGCATTTCTCACGAAAACAGTCCAGTTGCAGTTCTAGGGTGCTTGACCTTTCGGCTATTGCAAAACTGCATTTCTCACGAAAACAGTCCAGTTGCAGTTCTAGGGTGCTTGACCTTTCGGCTATTGCAAAACTGCATTTCTCACGAAAACAGTCCAGTTGCATTTCTAGGGTGTTTAACCTTTTGGTTATTGCATTTCTCACGAAAACAGTCCAGTTGCATTTCTAGGGTGTTTAACCTTTCGGTTATTGCAAAGCTGCATTTCTCACGAAAACAGTCCAGTTGCATTTCTAGGGTGTTTAACCTTTTGGTTATTGCAAAACTGCATTTCCCATGAGTCCAGTTGCAGTTCTTATATTACAATTTGGTGTCACATTACGTTTTGGCGTCAAATTTCAAATGCATGCGCATAGCGCTGCGCAAAGGTAAGCGCATGCGCAAAGCAAAAATTAACGGGGGGCCCCTCTAGGAGGCTGCAGGGGGCCCTGGGTGGCTCGGGGGCCCTAATGCAAAAAAGGGAGGCTCCAAAGGGGGGCAAAGCCTCCGGGGAAGGGCTCTAGGGCTTTGCCTCCTTATGGGCCAGAACCCGCACATGCAAAAGTGAGGTTATGTCATGAAAGTGGATTTAAACTCGCACTACCTATCTATTCCGGATGTTTGCCAAACAAAATTTGTTTAAATAGACAATCGCATTTTCCGCTTGTAACGTTAAAACTATTGAGTATTAATAACGCTACTTTTGCGAACGGCAGCCGTTATAGTAGGAGCGGGTCGAGGGTCTTACGCGAAAAAAGGAAAATATGGGCACCACCAATTTTAGTTTTACCCACGTAAAATTGGAAACGTGAATTGAAATAAAAAAAAACGCTAATTAATAAAAAAAAGTTTAAAAGATTTGAAATATTGACAGTAACCGCTGAAGGCGGAACGAAGACTAAATAATATTTAAATTGAAAGGTAATTCAACAACAAAATTTTGGCCGTCGCAATATCGATATTAAGAGGCTTCACATAAATCGACAAAATATTAGGAAAAACGATATTAAAAGCGAAAAGGTGGCTGAGACTTAGCTGGTGCTGGTCTTGCCCGCTTTGTGGACCTGGCTATGGGACCTGGAGGTCGGTGTCGTCGTCAGCGAGTGACAGAGCGAAATTTCCTGCGTTGTAGAGGTCTCAAAAAAGGCATCGAAAAGCGATGTTAAAAAAATCGAAGCTGGACCCAATGGGGCCGGCAAGGCAGTGGACCCAGTGGGGTCGGCGAGAAATCGACCTAGTGCGGTCGGCAAGAAACCCTGGAATATCCTGTGTTAACGCGACGATGTACCCCTCAAGTTGTGTTTCTGACTCTACAGATGGCGCTGTTTCTTGGCCCAAAATAATTTATGACACAACCCCATAGAAAAGAAGATTTACTGGGTCCTAATCGGCAATAAACTTTGGTCGACTACCTTCCGTGAAAAGGTTCTCTTATCACAATACATGCCATCTGGTAACTGCCACGAGGCCTGTGACGAGGTTGTCGGCGAGTTGGTTTTCGAAATTTAGGTCTACAGACAAACGTTCACCGAGTTATTGCTCCTGAAACATGCGCATTATGTACTTCGCGCATGGAGACAAAAGACTTCCAAGATAGAGCACTCGAGGGTTGCTGGTAAGATAGCCGCATGGGATAGTGGCTGAAAATGGACGGTCGAGATCGTAGGTTCGGTTCTTGGCCCAGGACAAGGATTTTTTTCTATTTTTTTAGAGGCACGCGAAAAAGTTTTGTACAAGGTCAGTTCTGGACCCTGTAATTTTTTTTTAAAAGCACGATTAGAAATTACCACTAAAAGATGTTTTACGTTTTACATAATGCGGTCTTTGTTTACTTTACCCACTTCTGGATTTTCAAAAAGCCAATTACAGCAAAGCATTCCTTAACATTTATATATTACGGAAATCAATATCTTTTTTTGTGCAAACCACTTCTATTTTTACTCTTATTTTCTTTGCCTTAGCACATCTACATCTCAAAAACCAAGAAGTGGACATTGTAAACAATCACCCATAATGCGCATGTTTCAGGAGCAAGAGCTCCGTGGAACGTCTGTCTCTTACAACCTTGTCCGCGGCGTCTTTTATAGAGACCTATGTCCTATAGCGATACCACAACCGTTGGATGCCCGATGGGCTCACACCAACATCTCTTGCAACTTGCCGAATGGAAGTTCCATTTTCAATTAGAGCAACACCGCGTGCAATTTCCACCTCATTGAGATACCTCATTTTGATTTTAATACTGATTAGATGACATTTAATGTCAGTTTTGAGTAAGACAATCAACAAAGAGTCGCATTACATTCACTTTGATTTTCGTAGTTTTATTAATTTTCTGTTCAAGTCTTTAGAAGAAAGGATTGGTTGAATGTAGCTGCAGTTATTGTTTCTTAAGAATATTCGATGACGGAAACATTATTGAATAATAAAGACGTTTCCATTATTGGTACAGACCAACTCCAACTAACCATGAGAAAAGCTGTTATTTCAAAAAGACGTAGTTTTTGTCTTTCTTAGGAATGTGACCAACTAACCCTTAAAAAAACACACAATTATTACTTTCAAGTTCAGGGGCAATTGAGAATCACTAATGCAGTGAAATGTTATTTTATTGGGTACAATGAGTTTGAGGAAAATAATCTATTTATCAAAGAATCTCCATGCCGATTTTGTTTTCTTCATTACCACCGTAACCGCCGGACAACGAAAATAAAGTATTATGATTGTCGTGGTTGCTTTCGTTCCCCATCATTTCAGTTTATTTATGGTACATTAGCAAAGTAACAGATAAGGAATCATAAAACTGACCGCAAGTGCACCCCTGATCGACGGTGACAGGTCCGTGACAGCTCAAACTTTGAAGCGCCACGTGGTGGCTCTACACCGAACTAAATTTAACATGGCAAGCATACGACCGTAGGTTGTCGATTAAGATAGACAGTAGACTAATTAACTTTTCTTAAAATTTCTTTAACTTTTGTTAATAGCGCTTTAAAATCTAGCTATTAACATATAACCGCATAGAAAAAAATAATGGCAACGTTGATTAATTAATCATAAAATCAAAATTTCAAACTTTAGCCGGATTTTGAGCTCGTTATTTTTTAGATTACAATTTTTTGTATACAAGGAAATGATCAAGTCCTCAAAATCTTCGGTTGTAACCGCGATATAACGATCAAAAGATTGCTGCAGACGTATTCTAAATTAACTATTACCACTTTGTTAATTGAGGTGCATACTTCAATTTTACGGTAGTATGTAACTGAAAGATTCCTTTATAATATTTAATAAAATGTATTTTTCTAACGCCATAAGTTTTCATACTACAGTGGTATAAAGTCGAGCAAAATTTGGCAAAATGTCTCCTTCGCCACCTTAACATCATTACGGCGGAAAGCAAAAATCTACATACCTCTTATGTCAGATGGTTTCTACGATAAGCAAAGCGAAACAGTGGTTCGAGTCGTAACGATAAGTAATAAAACGATAATTGTTGCGGGGTGTTCGTTAAATTTGGCATAAACCAAAATTTCCAAAACTCTACCACCCTCGCAACGCTATCACCAAAACTCGACTGAACCTTTGTAGTTTTTTGCTTTCTCTAATCAGTGCCTCGCCAATCTGAGGATATTAAAATCCCCAAACTGTGCGAGTCTTGACCGAGATGTAAAAAAGATGTCAACACAGGGAATTCTTAAAACGACAAGACGCTCTTTAGTGCAAGTGTGGCGTAAGCAGCGTTACATAATCAGCGTTTGATGTGCAACATATTGCATGCTAATCTTGGTTATTTTAGAGAAGTGCACACAAGATTTGGTTTTAATACCTTGGATGGAACTGACAATTCTGTTGGTATGACGCCGTTAAATTTGGAAAAATGAATTATTTAGACGAGATACAATAGATAAAATTTTCTAATATTAGTGTTGTAGAAAATAAGGAACATTTAACAATAATTCACGAGACAACAAGAAGAAAGTTTGTGTCTGCGGTAGCGGCAATTAGCTCTTAGCTTTACTTTTTATGGGGGCTATCAAAATGAACCAGTAATGGTATTCAAAACGTTACACGCTTATAATTACTACATTATCAATAAATATAAAAATGTCCTGATAAACATTGCGTGCGTTACTTTAATGATTAACAAAATAGCTGTCGCGTTGTAGGTTCATAATGTTTAGTTGTTAGCAGCAAGTGTCTTGCAGCAGTTGTAATGAAAGTCCTACTTAAATTATTATTTCTAACAGGAATACTCATGAGTACAACGGTAAGAATTTTTTTATATTATGTTAATTAATGTGAAGAATTATGTTGTGTCCGTTTAATGGCGATAAGTATATTATGCCAAAGGTGCAATTGTCTATTATTTCGCTTTTTGCTGCCTCTTTTTACACATACATTTTGTTAATATTTGCCATGAATGGAAAATGAAATTGGTTTGCAGTTACATGAATTCAACTTCAATAAACTTCAACGTTATATCAATTTAAAAGTGCATTACTGTCACATTGTGTAAAACTTTTCAATTTAAAGGTACAATTGACAAACGGCAAAAGAATGCCTACTCGGCCTCATTACGGTCGGAAATTTAATTCGGTTCCACACGCTTGTGATAATTAATTAATTGGTTGCACGTTACGCACCGACAGATGTCATGATAGAGGATGCGACATCTTGAACGCAATCCTCCATCTTCAGTGAATTGAGCGTTGCAACATCCATTCTTGTCGCCCACCATAATACTCCATTTACACTCAGCCCACTGCTGTGGCAGTGAGCAGGGCATTGGGCTGGGACTTAAGCAGCGACTGTGTGTAAACGGGTCACTCCCGTTGCCAATGCCCATTGCCATGCCCATTGCCGTCCTTCCCGTCCGTGGCGGTATTTTGGACGGCAGTCAAAGGGCGGGCAGCACGTGCCGGTCGCACACAATCAAGGTTCATTAAGTTTATAAGATTGCCTTAGTTCTGTCAACCAATCACAACGAAGCGCGCGATTACGTCACAGGAATCATCAGGTTTAAATTTATCGTATGTTGAGTAGTAGTAATACGTGCATTGTATGTGTTTAATACAGTTTAATATCAGAAATAAACCTATAAATAAATAATTGTATCTCTATCTAGTCTTCTGTTAGTGAAACAACGTCAAATAAATATAATATTCTGATTTATCTAGTTATTACCACATGTTTATGTATTTGCAAGTATTCAAATTATGATTATTGATAACAAAATATGCCATAATATGAAAAGTTGTGATTTAAAGATATTAAATAGAGAAATTTTGTTATGACATGCAAGTAGTAAAAACAATAATACAAGAATTAAATATGAGATACAATTCACGATGTAGGCGAGTTACCTTAACATAGCTCATTTTATTCAATATTCACTTTTGTAATAAAATTTTCAAAGCAGGTTGGCGGTTTTACGTGACAATTCATCGCATTTTTGGCAGGCTGCCGTGGAATTATTTAGAGCAGGGCAGCCACGGCAGCCTTCCGAGCATGTTAGCGTTTATATTCAGCCCTCCACCCGCAGTGTCGTCAACTCTCCGGAGCTGCAGTCAGGTATACCCCATTGTGTGCGACCGGCACGTGCTGCCAGCGCTTTGACTGCCGTCCAAAATACCGCCACGGACGGGAAGGTCGGCAATGGGCATGATGAACATAAGCATTGGCAACGGGAGCAACCCGTTTACATACAGCCGCTGCCCAAGTCCCAGCCCAATGCCTTGCTCACTGCCACAGCAGTGGGCTGAGTGTAAATGGGGTAATAATAACAAAAACTTGGTTCCGATTTTACCGTTTAACGTAAACGGCGATTTCAGTGTGTTGGTGAATAACGGCCTAACACTTCTGCTGTTTACTATGTTGCTTGATCGACGATTTGACTAATGTAGAAAAAGGCTTATTATAGAATATTCTGTAAAAATTAAGAGGCTTTTTCTAAAAAATGTCTCTATAATTAAAATGGCGCTAAACTAGACAATTACGGTTAAAACTAATAAGTAATTCGTGATAAGACTGATAAGCACATTTTAGAGAAGCTATGAGGTCAGGTCATTTATTCGCCCATGACAAACAAATGACTAATAAATCAGTGAATGATACCATGGCCTCTATACGAGGTGGAGGGTGGCATGCGAACGTGATAAACAGCAAACGTATTGAGTCCACACGTCTGCTGGATACAATGCTCTCTTTGACACCGTCGAATTGCGTCGATTCTGTGCCGTCGAGTTGACCCAAGTGGCTAATCTGTCTGCTGCTTACAAATATGCCGCCCGGCTCCCGCTGTGTCGTCAATACCGTTCCATAAAATAATCATAATACGTTTGTAGCCTGCGGCGTTCGGCCGGGCGATAATGAATTTTTTCGAAAATTGTCATCAAAAGTTGACATTTACGTTGAATTTTCAGTTGACAAAGTGAGCCTTTTTTTTTCACACAGCTACGAAGTACTTTTACGTTCTAGAACGTAAAACAAATGTCAAAATAATTTGTCAATTATTCAACTTACATTTATAACTTTATTTATACACTCTTGGAACACGAATTAGAATAATAACTTTTAATAGAACTAATTTTTAAAACAACTGATTTTTATTGTTTTATTTCGGCGCTACAGTTACGATTGACACCAAAATTAAACCGTCCGGATTTAAACACGGTTCAAACAATTTCAAATATAAATGAATTGTTGTGCATAACAAAATTGTCTTATATTGCAGTTTTAAAAAAAATCTGGTGCGCAGCCGAGATTAATAACACGCCGTAAATTGAACAATGACTTTTTGACGAGTTGCACACAAGATTTTATAAAATTCGATCAACATTTCTTCTAATTTTAACAAAAAGAAATAATATCAAAACCAAAATCAAGTTCCTTGGATGCATTGCTATGACAAACAAAAATAAACAAAGCAAATTTAGAAGCAAAAAGGCGAATTTGTGTTTCGTTGGTCTTATTTCCCAAAAAATGTCTGATGATAAAGATTTATTGGCATCTTCTGATGTTGAAGAGTCAGTAGCTTTGGCATCTAATTCATCATTACCTGAAAAATAAAAAAAAAATACAAAAAAGCATATAAGGAGTTCGAAAACTGGTATTTGAAAAAGAGAGTTTTAAGGATGTTAATGAAGAGGTATTATTGGTATATTTTGAACAGAAGTCAAGAATCTTCAAAGGTTCTACATTATGGAGCATTTTCCATATTACGAACAACACTCAATGTTAACAAGAAGATTGATACTAAGAACTATACGAGTTTGATAGCGGTTATGAAGAAAAAATCAGTCGGCCAGATTTCAAAAAAATCCAGTGTGTTTACAAAATTAAAAGCAAATAATAATAATTTTCTAAAGAAAGCGGATAACAAAAAAAAAAAAGTCTTAAGTTACATTCGTTTATTTGACATTTTACTTCAAAATTATATTTTATTTTTAGGTAGTGTTCATTGTAGGAATTAGCGGGGCTTGTCGAGGAGGAGAACTAACATTTCTGAATGTAGAAAACGTTAAAGACATGGAATTATTTTTCGTTATTGAAACTCCCGACACAAACTAATATCAGAAGAGAATTTGCAATAACAAGCGGAAATTTTGACGGTTTGAATCTAATGGAACTATTTAGAATGTACTACGCCCTTCGGTCCTCACCAATTAAAACTACAAGTTTTTTTATTGGTTATCGTAACGGAAAATGAACAAGACAAACTGTAGGAATCAATACAATTGCTGGAATACCGAAAAGGATCACCGATTTTTTGAAATTTAAAAATTTTTGCAACATATACTTGACATTTCTTTCGCAGAACGTCTGCAACATTACTCGCAGACGCTACAACTGATATCACCGTTCTAAAGCGCCATCAGCGTTGCCAGATAAAAAATTATTTGTTCTCCAGATTTTAAATTGATGCTAACCCTGTTGTACTGTTGGCTGCATAACAATATAATAAAGAGTATCATCATAAGATAAATAGTTTATTTTTATGTTAGCAACAACAATACAATAATCTATAATAAACAATTTAATAACAAAAACAGAAAGGAAAAACAAAATAATTCGTATACTTACATAACACTTAAGCTAAGAAGTATATTAAGTAGGTATTTATAATAATAAAGTAGATTTTTGCAAGAGTTTCAAAATTAACAACAAAAAATAATTTTTTTCAGTTGGTGTATACATTTTACTGTTAAATTTTTTTACCAAATCGGGGACAATATTAAATGAATAACAAGTTTCATTTTTTAACGTCTCCCACTACCACCTTCCCGCCTGCCGTGCTGAGGCGAATGTTGCAACATAATCTATACGTTTTCTTTGTGTACCGTGACCAGGAGTGCACGAACACGACAACCACACATGCAGCATTGCGAGCTAGCAGAGTGTACCTATTCCTTTCGGTCGTGTACAACCATTCAATCATGTATCTTATCTTGGGTGCCAATATATTTATTATTATCTTTAAGGAGTCTTTTAATAGCACTTCAACCGGCAGTTCAGTCGTTTGCAACTGTTACGGATTGAAAGAACATTTTTTTCCAGTTGTTGAAATTTTTCTTTCTGACAAGTTTTTTAATCGACAGTTGATGAGGATGACTCCATATTGCTCAACTTACAACCAGTGGCTTGTATCACTTCACACTTCTGAAATCATGCAAAAACGGACTTACAAACTACAAACCAAACCTCGAAAAACAGACCTGACCATCAACACAAGAGACTCAATCTTTCAGGCTGCCTGGGCCAATAACCTGTTGTTTTAATACGCAGCACAAAGAAACGACGAACCTAATAAGAATTTGCATTCGATTGTTGCGTGTCTTACGTTCAGTATACCGGATGTTCATTTTGAGAGAAAACGGGCATTTTCTGCTAAACTATACACTTCATGAAAAAAGTTTTTAATGGAAGCTATTGTTCAAAATACAATCTTCTCAAATATGCTTTTCAACCTTTTTATTCACTTGTCATTTAATCAGAAATGATATCAACTTTATTATTTCAAATAGTAACACATTATTTTTTTACCAATTTCTGGTAGATAATTTAATTCTGAATCCAACAATGTATTACAAGGGGGTTGTTGTATAAGAAAAATTCTGAGAAAAATTACTGAATGTGAAATCACATTTTGTGGCATAGCCTTACTTGATAATGTAAAAAGTTCTCACGCCGAGACACAGATAAGAAATAAGATAGAGCGATTATGGAATTATTGTTGTTTTGTGCAATAGCTTCCATTAAAAACTTTTTACTTGAAGTGTATAGTTTAGCAGAAAATGCCCGTTTCCTCTCAAATGAACATCCGGTATATATTACGGCTCCCTGAATTAATTTCCATGCTTCTGCCTGAAAACAGTAGCAAAGACTCCAAAAGCTATGCTTTTGCTAAAATCCAGCTGTTCAAAAAATACTCGACAGCCGGATTCTTGACTATTTTTTGAGCTGGTTGTATATCTACCTAGATACAATATTCGGCGGCACTGCTTCATCTGTAGTTTCAATCTCAATGTTTCGCAATCGCAATCTTTTGATCGCTTCATTCCGGACTGCTCCGTGCCGGATTACCCTTATGTAGCCAGAGCTGACCCCTCCACAAACGAGTCAAGTGGGGTCAGACAGCACCGCCGCAGTTAAAGTAGATCTCATGGCGCCTATCACCCCAATGGATCTTAGTCTTTGTAGATGATCAAGGCATATCTGTTAATTTTTCTGTTTTGTTGAGGGTTACCAATCCATTGCACCATGGCAGAACAGAGGTCTAATAACAGCACTATAAATCCACAAAATTATTAAGACCCCATGACCTTCCCACAACCCGACGACACTACCAAAAGGTCGCAGATGCTTGGCTTAATTTTACTTCCAAGTGTTTCCTTCAGCTAGTGAATCAACCTGTAGCATAAAGATTATTTATTTGCAATAATAGATTTTTAGGTTGTCGCAAGATACTACTAGACTAGACTCTTAATCATTAGAGCAAACCTTTATTTTTATCATAAATAAATAAAGATATTGAAAATTATTCTTTTTTAAAATTTTTGAAACGTGTTTCAATTCTTCGTATTTTAAATTGTTTTCTTTTTTCAGGAATCCGTTAAAGTCGCAATTTTATACGAAGCATTGTGCGGCGACAGCATCCGATTTATAGCTCTTCAACTCTATCCATTTTACGCACAATTGAAACCTCATCTACAACTGGAATTTATACCATATGGAAAAGCTACAGTAAGTAGTTTGTTAAAATTGAATCCAATGTCCCTATACAGAGTGTGCCAAAAAAGGGTGCAATATTTAGTTACAGCTTCTATGATAAAAAAGAGAAAAGGTGTTTTACAAATACATACCGGATGTTCATTTTGAGAGGAAACAGGCATTTTCTGCTAAACTATACACTTTATGAAAAAAGTTTTTAATGGAAGCTATTATACAGAATACAGTCTTCTCAAATATTCAACATTTCAACATTTTTATTCACTTGTCATTTAATCAGAAATGATATCAACTTTATTATTTCAAATGGCAACAATTAATTTTTTACCAATTTCTGGTAGATAATTTAATTCTGAATCCAACAATGTATTACAAAGGGGTTGTTGTATAAGAAAAATTCTTAGAAAAATGACTGACTGTGAAATCACATTTCGTGGCATAGCCTTACTTGATAATGTGAAAAGTTCTCACGCCGAGACGAAGAAATAAGATAGAGCGATTATGAAATTATTGTTGAATGCAAATGGTATGGCTTTAAAATAAATGTTCAAACTGCTTTCCATTTTGTTCCATGCACATAGCACATCTCCTCCAAACAGCGTTAAAGGAGTCTTATTATTCAAAATCGAGCAGAAACGTCATTTTTTGTTACTGTCAATGTCATTTGCATTCAACAATAATTCCATAACCCCTCTATCTTATTTTTTACCTGTGTGTCGGCGTGTAAACTTTTCACATTATCAAGTAAGGCTGTGCCGCAAATTGTAATTTTACATTCAGTCATTTTTCTCAAAATTTTTCTTATACAACCACCCCTTTGTAATTCATTGTTGGATTCAGAATTAAATTATCAACCAGAAATTGCTAAAAAAATAATGTGTTGCTATTTGAAATAATAAAGTTGATATTATTTCTGAATAAATGACAAGTGAATAAAAATATTCAAAAGCATATTTGCAAAGACTGTATTTTGTGCAATAGCTTCCTTTAAAAATTTTTTACATGATGTGTATAGTTTAGCAGAAAATGCCCGTTTCCTCTCAAAATGAACATCCGGTATACGTCAAAAAATCTTTACTATATGTTATGTTCGGGATGCATAAAGATACTCGGATGTACTTAAGCTATAGTTTATTGTTACTTCCTTGACAGCCCAGGCCCAACTGCCTTATAGTAACAACCCTTACAGGTCGATTCTCTAAAATCAATGTTCATGAACATGCCTGTTCGTTAACGACAATCTGTTACGAGTCTGGCAACGACAAGTATATTAAGATCTATTCCTTATCTGCCATGTTCAGCAAATGACCTTGGCAAATTCTTAACGATAACCAGATATTTTCTAAACGAGTAGTAGTAACATTTCTTTCATCCTTTTCTTTCTTTGGTAAGTAAAAAGAGATAGCCGCAGCGTAACCATAGAAGCAGAAACAAATTGGTGGCACCGCCTGAAACCACGCCAGATATTCTAACCTAACCTCACATTGTCAAGTTTCTGTTGCTGTCATAACAAAAAGGAAATTTTGCAAATGCAGAAAAAATTTGTGACAAACAATAATAAATTTTGTTTTATTAACAAACAAACAAACAAAGATATTGTGTTAATTCATTTACTATCTATGAATACTTGTTGTATACCACGATTTCTTGTTAAGTGACCCTGTTGTAATAAGTTGTCGTTTTTCATCTGGATTTTCTTAAAAATAAGAGTACCTAAATATAATTTGCAACTGTCTGGAATTAACCTACGTACCATTCTCATTATCTTCATTCAGACTCACAAAAAACTAAATTAAAATTAATAATAAAATTAAAATAATACCTATATTAATTATAATTACTTTCACTATCGAAGGAATCTTTGTACGTCTTCGGGGTGCGTCCAAGTGGGCCGAAAATTTATGAAAAATGTGGTTAGCAGCTACTCTGTTTAACATGTACAGTTGCCGCCATAGGAGAAGCCCAGGGTAAAGTGAAATTCATTCCAACTTACGTTACACTTGCAACCAGGCTAGACCACGCGGTAGAGTTTGTTTGAGAACCGCACAGATGAACTAGGATTGGTCAAAATAGAGCGGCACATTTCAGTTTCAAATTCAAAACAGCGTCAAGCACATTCCCCATGACGAGAATTTGTGTTCGCTTGGTTAGTGACGCCAATTGTCACCATTCGAGAGAGTTGGAATCAGGGATTCGATTCCCTTATCTCCTCGTCTTTTTTTATTTTATATTTATTATTTCATATGCAATTTAGTAATAATTATGACCTTAATTTGTGTTTCTGATATAATTACAAGCCTCTTTCTAGAATATTAAAATAGACAACTTTGTGAAGCAATTCCAGTAAAATATTTTCACTTATAATATTTCTAGTGCATTGATTATTTCCTGAAATTTTTTCGAAGGCATTTCCAAAACGTATTAATTACGTTTTGGAAATGCATGAGAATAAAATTTACGGATATTAATCAAAGCACGAGGGCATATTCGGTAAGAAAATCGCAACGACACAGACATTAGTCCATTATGTCATTAAGATGTCATTATTAATAAATAAATGATTTTGATTGGCTGAAATAATTTCCACTTATTAATTTCATGCTAAGTGCAAAAATTTCCAGGAAATTTTTACATTGTCGTAGAAATGACACCAAATTCTATTTTTCTATTGGCTACTTTTGTTTTTTGAAAAATACTATTGCAACAACGGGCACGAATCAATTATGGATGTGAAGAAGGAGTTAAATTCCTTTTCTTAAATTATTATTTCATATGCAATTTATTAATCACCATTAATCTCGTTCTGCAATGTTAAAATTGGAGTAAAATATTTCCGTTTAATTGAATAAGTATTAATTTTTAATTTACTTTTTGAAAAATATTATTGCAACAACGGGCTCGAATCAATTAAAGATATGAAAGACTTGAATAGGATAATGATATTTAGAAACTTTTCAACGGAATTAATTAAAACTGTAAAGTTGCAGGTTGTTACGGGTAGGTATAATGTTTAATTTTAACACCCAAATTTTACTAACACATTATAATAGTTTGCATACAATAATAACATTATTTATTATTATTAATTAACAAATACAAACAATCGGTGAATCCGGTGATTAAAATATCAACCGGAAGTGGACCAACTTTTGATTTTTAAATACAAACATATCTTTTTTATTGCCCTATCTGATAAAAGGAGTTCTCCTGATTACAAAAATGTATTGATCTTATCGATTTTCTGGTCAAAATTAGTTCAGGCTTTTATTTCTAATGCAATTGTTTCACCAAAACGGACGGATTTCTGGTCGAGTTATTTGAAGACGTAGAGAAAAAACTCCAAATGCTTTTTGAATTGAGGAAAAATCTCTATAATCGACATGTCAAAAACTAATTCTGGCATAAAGAGTCTTCCTCAATTCAAGAAGTATTTAGAGTTTTTTCTCTACGTTTTCAAATAACTCGGGCAGAAATCCGTAAGTTTTGGAGAAACAGTTGCATTAGAAATCAAGGACTGAACCAATTTTGAGCAGAAAAGTGATAAGTGTAATGCATTTTTGTAATCAGCAGAACCTCTTCTATCAGATAGGGTAATAAAAAAGATATGTTTGTATTTAAAAATCAAAAGTTGGTTAACTTCGGTCCAAACCGGAAGTGCCAGAATTAGTTTCTTACACGTCGATTATAGAGATTTTTTATCAATTCAAGAAATATTTGGAGTTTTTTCTCTACGTCTTCAAATAACTCGATTAGAAATCCGTCCGTTTATGGTGAAACAGTCTATATAGACTTCTCATAACTATGAAAAAAATCGACTTGTTTTATGTTTCCTTTTCATCCTTTCTCTTTCTACCTACGTAAATTCGCAGTGACACAAAGCAAGTGACTCCAGTTAGAAACCCAGGTAAACCAAATTTCAAAGACGGCAGGATGAAGGGTGCCATACTAATTGATTTTAACATTGTATACTACCTGTTATTATTTTTATTCAAAGAATTGTCAGTTATAATACAACTAGGGCTACGCCCTAGTATCCGCCGAGACGTTTACCCGCAGGGGCCCCCGGGTGTATGAGGGTGCCACGTTGCATGTGGGGTTCGCAGCTTCGCTGCTTCCCCACATGCCGCACCCGGGGAGGCCCTGCGGGCCTCCCCGGGTGCTTGAGGGTGCCACGTTGCATGTGGGGTTCGCAGCTTCGCTGCTTCCCCACATGCCGCACCCGGGGAGGCCCTGCGGGCCCCCCCGGGTGCTTGAGGGTGCCACGTTGCATGTGGGGTTTGCAGCTTCGCTGCTTCCCCACATACCGCACCCGGGGAGGCCCTGAGGCCCTGCGGGCCTCCCCGGGTGCTTGAGGGTGCCACGTTGCAAGTGGGGTTCGCAGCTTCGCTGCTTTCCCACATGCCGCACCCGGGAAGGCCCTGCGGGCCTCCCCGGGTGCTTGAGAGTGCCACGTTGCAAGTGGGGTTCGCAGCTGCGCTGCTTCCCCACATGCCGCACCCGGGGAGGCCCTGCGGGCCTCTCCGGGTGCTTGAGGGTGCCACGTTGCAAGTGGGGTTCGCAGCTGCGCTGCTTCCCCACATGCCGCACCCGGGGAGGCCCTGCGGGCCCCCCCATGTGCTTGAGGGTGCCACGTTGCATGTGGGGTTCGCAGCTTCGCTGCTTCCCCACATGCCGCACCCGGGGAGGCCCTGCGGGCCTCCCCGGGTGCTTGAATATGCCACGTTGCAAGTGGGATTCGCAGCTTCGCTGCTTCCCCACATGCCGCACCCGGAGAGGCCCTGCGGGCCTCCCCGGGTGCTTGAAGGTGCCACGTTGCAAGTGAGGTTTGCAGCTGCGCTGCTTCCCCACATGCCGCACCCGGGGAGGCCCTGCGGGCCTCTCCGGGTGCTTGAGGGTGCCACGTTGCAAGTGGGGTTCGCAGCTGCGCTGCTTCCCCACATGCCGCACCCGGGGGGGCCCTGCGGGCCTCCCATGTTTTAAAGCCCCCTGGAGCCCCCATGTTTTGGGCCCCCCTGGGGCCCCCATGTTTTGTAGCCCCCTGGGGCCCCCATGTTTTGGAGCCCCCTGGGGCCCCCATGTTTTGTGCCCCTCTGGGGCCCCCATGTTTTGGAGCGTCCTGGGGCCCCAGGGTGCCACGTTGCATGTGGGGTTCGCAGCTTCGCTGCTTCCCCACATGCCGCACCCGGGAGGGCCCTGCGGGCCCCCCCGGGTGCTTGAGGGCGCCTCGGAGTTGGTAGCCCCTTCGGGGATCTATTTTGGGGCCCCTTCGGGGCCTACAAAAAAATTTTGCCATTTTGACACATGCCGCACCCGGGGGAGGCCCTGCGGGCCCCCCCAGGGTGCTCGAGGGTACCATCGGACTCGGTAGTCCCTTCGGACATCCAAGTCAGGCCCCTTCGGGGCCTTTTTTGGCACTTTTCCGGTACCAGCAACGAAAATATTTTCTCGACCGGTGACCGTTTTGTGAATTTTTCTGACTTTTTTCGAAATCGCCATGGAATCGACGAAACTCACGTCGGGCATCTCTTTCTCACGAACACACAAAATCGTCACGGGCCCCGTTTCAGGGCCTCAACTCGAAAATCGCTCAGGTCTATTTGTTACAAAACGTAATTCCACGTCGAACTGCACTTTCCGCTCGCCGCTTCGCGGCTCGCCACGCCGTCCAGCTGGTCCTCCGTTTTTCGTGCGAGGGGCTCTTCCAGTCGTCTTTTATATAGTATAACTAGGGCTACGCCCTAGTATCCGCCGAGACGTTTACCCGCAGGGGCCCCCGGGTGTATGAGGGTGCCACGTTGCATGTGGGGTTCGCAGCTTCGCTGCTTCCCCACATGCCGCACCCGGGGAGGCCCTGCGGGCCTCCCCGGGTGCTTGAGGGTGCCACGTTGCATGTGGGGTTCGCAGCTTCGCTGCTTCCCCACATGCCGCACCCGGGGAGGCCCTGCGGGCCCCCCCGGGTGCTTGAGGGTGCCACGTTGCATGTGGGGTTTGCAGCTTCGCTGCTTCCCCACATACCGCACCCGGGGAGGCCCTGAGGCCCTGCGGGCCTCCCCGGGTGCTTGAGGGTGCCACGTTGCAAGTGGGGTTCGCAGCTTCGCTGCTTTCCCACATGCCGCACCCGGGAAGGCCCTGCGGGCCTCCCCGGGTGCTTGAGAGTGCCACGTTGCAAGTGGGGTTCGCAGCTGCGCTGCTTCCCCACATGCCGCACCCGGGGAGGCCCTGCGGGCCTCTCCGGGTGCTTGAGGGTGCCACGTTGCAAGTGGGGTTCGCAGCTGCGCTGCTTCCCCACATGCCGCACCCGGGGAGGCCCTGCGGGCCCCCCCATGTGCTTGAGGGTGCCACGTTGCATGTGGGGTTCGCAGCTTCGCTGCTTCCCCACATGCCGCACCCGGGGAGGCCCTGCGGGCCTCCCCGGGTGCTTGAATATGCCACGTTGCAAGTGGGATTCGCAGCTTCGCTGCTTCCCCACATGCCGCACCCGGAGAGGCCCTGCGGGCCTCCCCGGGTGCTTGAAGGTGCCACGTTGCAAGTGAGGTTTGCAGCTGCGCTGCTTCCCCACATGCCGCACCCGGGGAGGCCCTGCGGGCCTCTCCGGGTGCTTGAGGGTGCCACGTTGCAAGTGGGGTTCGCAGCTGCGCTGCTTCCCCACATGCCGCACCCGGGGGGGCCCTGCGGGCCTCCCATGTTTTAAAGCCCCCTGGAGCCCCCATGTTTTGGGCCCCCCTGGGGCCCCCATGTTTTGTAGCCCCCTGGGGCCCCCATGTTTTGGAGCCCCCTGGGGCCCCCATGTTTTGTGCCCCTCTGGGGCCCCCATGTTTTGGAGCGTCCTGGGGCCCCAGGGTGCCACGTTGCATGTGGGGTTCGCAGCTTCGCTGCTTCCCCACATGCCGCACCCGGGAGGGCCCTGCGGGCCCCCCCGGGTGCTTGAGGGCGCCTCGGAGTTGGTAGCCCCTTCGGGGATCTATTTTGGGGCCCCTTCGGGGCCTACAAAAAAATTTTGCCATTTTGACACATGCCGCACCCGGGGGAGGCCCTGCGGGCCCCCCCAGGGTGCTCGAGGGTACCATCGGACTCGGTAGTCCCTTCGGACATCCAAGTCAGGCCCCTTCGGGGCCTTTTTTGGCACTTTTCCGGTACCAGCAACGAAAATATTTTCTCGACCGGTGACCGTTTTGTGAATTTTTCTGACTTTTTTCGAAAATCACCATGGAATCGACGAAACTCACGTCGGGCATCTCTTTCTCACGAACACACAAAATCGTCACGGGCCCCGTTTCAGGGCCTCATCTCGAAAATCGCTCAGGTCTATTTGTTACAAAACGTAATTCCACGTCGAACTACGCTTTCCGCTCGCCGCTTCGCGGCTCGCCACGCCGTCCAGCTGGTCCTCCGTTTTTCGTGCGAGGGGCTCTTCCAGTCGTCTTTTATATAGTATAACTAGGGCTACGCCCTAGTATCCGCCGAGACGTTTACCCGCAGGGGCCCCCGGGTGTATGAGGGTACCACGTTGCAAGTGGGGTGCGCAGCTGCGCTGCTTCCCCACATGCCGCACCCGGGAAGGCCCTGCGGGCCTCCCCGGGTGCTTGAGGGTGCCACGTTGCAAGTGGGGTTCGCAGCTTCGCTGCTTCCTCACATGCCGCACCCGGGGAGGCCCTGCGGGCCTCCCCGGGTGCTTGAGGGTGCCACGTTGCATGTGGGGTTCGCAGCTTCGCTGCTTCCCCACATGCCGCACCCGGGGAGGCCCTGCGGGCCTCCCCGGGTGCTTGAGGGTGCCACGTTGCAAGTGGGGTTTGCAGCTGCGCTGCTTCCCCACATGCCGCACCCGGGGAGGCCCTGCGGGCCTCCCCGGGTGCTTGAGGGTGCCACGTTGCAAGTGGGGTTCGCAGCTGCGCTGCTTCCCCACATGCCGCACCCGGGGAGGCCCTGCGGGCCTCCCCGGGTGCTTGACGGTACCACGTTGCAAGTGGGGTGCGCAGCTGCGCTGCTTCCCCACATGCCGCACCCGGGGAGGCCCTGCGGGCCTCCCCGGGTGCTTGACGGTACCACGTTGCAAGTGGGGTGCGCAGCTGCGCTGCTTCCCCACATGCCGCACCCGGGAAGGCCCTGCGGGCCTCCCCGGGTGCTTGAGGGTACCACGTTGCAAGTGGGGTGCGCAGCTGCGCTGCTTCCCCACTTACCGCACCCGGGGAGGCCCTGCGGGCCTCCCCGGGTGCTTCAGAGTGCCACGTTGCATGTGGGGTTCGCAGCTGCGCTGCTTCCCCACATGCCGCACCCGGGAAGGCCCTGCGGGCCTCCCCGGGTGCTTGAGGGTGCCACGTTGCATGTGGGGTTCGCAGCTTTGCTGCTTCCCCACATGCCGCACCCGGGAGGGCCCTGGGCCCTGCGGGCCCCCCCGGGTGCTGGAGGGCGCCTCGGAGTTGGTAGCCCTTTCAGACATCCAAGTTAAGCCCCTTCGGAGCCTTTTTTGGCACTTTTCCGGTACCAGCAACGAAAATATTTTCTCGACCGGTGACCGTTTTGTGAATTTTTCTGACTTTTTTCGAAAATCACCATGGATTTGACGAAATTCACGTCGGGCATCTCTTTCTCACGAACACACAAAATCGTCACGGGCCCCGTTTCAGGGCCTCAACTCGAAAATCGCTCAGGTCTATTTGTTACAAAACGTAATTCCACGTCGAACTACACTTTCCGCTCGCCGCTTCGCGGCTCGCCACGCCGTCCAGCTGGTCCTCCGTTTTTCGTGCGAGGGGCTCTTCCAGTCGTCTTTTATATAGTATAACAAGTAGTCAAAAATTGTCGAATATTATTGTGGTGGTATCACGTAAAATAAAATATTTCAAAGGCTAGTTCGCCAATCTGTGTTACATATGATTTCATTTTCATAGCAACTGGTAGATAAAGTTTCGTAAAAAAGTAATAATTTCCTTGAATAAAAATAATAATAAATAATAAACAATAAAGCTAGTTTAAAATATTTACTTCGACCACGAGTGGATTACCCAGCTATATTTTCACTAGTGAAATACTCGCTGAAATTTGCTGTTGCTAGGCTACGAAAGTAAATATTTGCCATTTTATTGGTTAATATTTGAAAAATTACAGGTGAATTGAATAGTTATAGATATAATGTTTTATTTTTACACTGGAATTTTACCAACACATTGAAACACATTATAACGGAGCAGGGAACCCATTCGTCGGCATACTTCTTCAAAGAGATGGTCAACTTTATGACCCACCTCATAAATTTCGAAGGGGTATAGGTAGTACCCTTCACGCCCACGTGACGAGCACTTGGCAAAGAATGAGAGCTGCACGTTATCGAGGCGACAACATCTGCCACCAACTTGTCGCTTCGATGCGAAAGAGAATGCAAGAATGCATAGATAGTAGGTAATGGTTATTACATCAAATATTAATCGAAACTATTTTTATTACTGTCTATGTATTCTTGTTTGACCATTAATTATTAGATATATATTTTGTTAATTGTTGATATTTTAATCACCGGATTCACCGATCGTTTGTATTTGTTAATTAATAATAATAAATAATGTTATTATTGTATGCAAACTATTATAATGTGTTAGTAAAATTCGGGTGTTAAAATTAAACATTATACCTACCCGTAACAACCTGCAACTTTACAGTTTTAATTAATCCCGTTGAAAAGTTTCTACATATCATTATCCTATTCAAGTCCTTCATATCTTTAATTGATTCGAGCCCGTTGTTGCAATAATATTTTTCAAAAAGTCAATTAAAAATGAATACTTATTCAATTAAACGGAAATATTTTACTTCAATTTTAACATTGCAGAACGAGATTAATGGTGATTAATAAATTGCATATGAAATAATAATTTAAGAAAAGGAATTTAACTCCTTCTTCACATCCATAATTGATTCGTGCCCGTTGTTGCAATAGTTCAAAAAACAAAAGTAGCCAATAGAAAAATAGAATTCGGTGTCATTTCTACGACAAAAATTTCCTGGAAATTTTTGCACTTAGCATGAAATTAATAAGTGGAAATTATTTCAGCCAATCAAAATCATTTATTTATTAATAATGACATCATAATGACATAATGGACCAATGTCTGCGTCGTTGCGATTTTCTTACCGAATATGCCCTCGTGCATTGATTAATATCCGTAAATTTTATTCTCATGCATTTCCGAAACGTAATTAATACGTTTTGGAAATGCCTTCGAAAAAATTTTCGGAAATAATCAATGCACTAGGAATATTATAAGTGAAAATATTTTACTGGAATTGCTTCAGAAAGTTGTCTATTTTAATATTCTAGAAAGAGGCTTGGAATGATATCAGAAACACAAATTAAGGTCATAATTATTACTAAATTGCATATGAAATAATAAATATAAAATAAAAGAGACGATTAGATAAGGGAATCAAACCCCTGATCCCAATTCTCTCGAATGGTGACAATGGGCGTCACTAACCAAGCGACTAAAATTTCTCATCATGAGCGGTGTGCTTGACGCTGTTTTGAATTTGAAACTGAAATGTGCCGCTCTATTTCGACCAATCCTAGTTTACCTGTGCGGTTCTCAAACAAACTCTGCCGCGTGGTCTAGCCTGGTTGCAAGTGTAACGTAAGTTGGAATGAATTTTACTTTACCCTAGGCTTTTTCAGTGAAGGCGGCTGTACATTTTTCCAAATGTCTCTTCTGGTAGCTCAAATGGATTATTATTATCCCTCATAACCCGTTGTACTCCAGCATTTGCCCGTCTACAATAATTGTTATACACAAAAAAATAATTAATAGTTATTTGTGTAGGTATTATTAGAAAACGTGAAGTTTTTCGGTTCTTGGCAGTTATTTTATTCTACAGCGTCGTAGCCGTGAACAGAAATAGTAGATTGTTCTATAAGTTAAGAAAGTGGTTCTTTTCCAGTGAGTGTAAAAGTTTCAATTCACGAGCGAGCGCAGCTCGCAAGGTGATTAAATTTACACGAACAAGAAAAAATCACTTTTCTTAACGTCTTGAACATGCTATTTTCTCGTGTATTTGACCAAAAGGACAAAAATGTAAAAATAAAGACAAATTAATTGATTGATCACGATGTCATATTTTGCTAACATGGTAGCTAAACAAGAGAACGATGTTCTTAGTAAATAAATTTTTCATTCAATATCGTGAAGAAAAGTGTTGCTAACGATCAAAGTCCCATTTTTCTTTACGATTTTGAATTGAACAATGTACTACATTTCTATCAAATAAACGAAAAAATATTTTATTTAACAATTACACAGCACCTACTAATAATTACCTTTGCTTCACTTCATTTTTTATTCGGTTGAGTAGGTTTACGTTCATTTTAAGGAAGATTAACACACAACTATTATTTATTACTATTATTATTATATTATATTATTATTTTCATTATTTTAAACGTATTACTGACTGAAAATGCATTAAAATTTGCGCAAAATATATCTTAACGGCGCCTGCTTCAAGCCGTTCGTAAACATTGAGCCGTAACAGAATTGTCGTTAGTAAACAGGTCGGTACGCAGTTAGAGTATAGCAAATGTCGTTCATGAACGACTTCCATGTTACAATAACAGGAAAATGTTTAGTAACGACCCCTGTTCACGAACATGCCAGATAGAGAATACCTATCCATGTTACTTAACGACAAATGTCTGGTAACTGCGCTGTTATGAGATACAGAATCGACCTGTTAATCGTGTTAAGAAAGTTATCGGTTACCGACAATGACTTTACTACGTTACAAACATAATTCTCAATTTCGTCAGAAAGTTCGTCCTCAGAAGAGTAACCCTCTTTTATGGGACTTCGAGATAAGGCATCTGCAACAACTAACTCTTTACCTGGTGTATATATAAAACTTTATAATCGTACCGCATCAGCCGCATCCGGAACCTTTGAAGACGAGGGGTAAGATCGTCTAATTGCTTGGTTCCCAAAATTTGCAACAACGGTTTATGATCCGTCTCTAATATTACCTGTATTTCTACAATAAATTCTTGAAATTTTTTGGCCGCCCATGTCAAAGCCAAAGCTTCCCTTTCAATTTGGGCGTACCTTCGTTCAGTGGGTGTCAATAACCTTGATGCGTACGCTACAATTTCCCGTTTGGCCTCGTGAATTTGCATTAATGCACTCCCTACCCCGTATGAGGATGCATCAGCGCTTATGATAATTTGCTTCGAGGGATCAAAGAATGCCAAAGTACTCCCTTCAGATTGCAGCAGCTCCTTTACTTTGTTAAAAGCGTTATTTTGGGGTATTTCCCAAACAAATTCAACATCGTTTTTCAACAAAGCGGTTAAAGGTTCCAAAATTTCCGACCGGTTCGGAATAAATCTACCTGCAAAATTTATCATCCCTAAAAGCCAAAGCACTTCGGTTTTGTTTGTAGACTGAGGAAATTGTTTAATTGCGACTATTCGGTCTGGATTAATCGAAATGCCCTTATCCGAAATTACATGCCCGATATAATTGATCTCTCGCACCCCAAATACGCATTTACTCTTATTTAGTGTAATTCCTTCTGCACTGATTCTGGACAAAATTTTGCGAAGTATTTCGTCATGTTCCTGCATTGTATTGGCGTAAATTAACACATCGTCTATGTGTCTAACTACCCCTTTGACCCCGTTTAATATTTTAGCAAACTGTATTGAAAAATATTCGGGCGAACAAGAGATCCCGAATGGCAATCGTTTAAACATAAATCTGCCAAACGGCGTAATAAAAGTAGTGAGAGGTTGACTAGATGGTTTTAATCGGATTTGATAAAATTCCGATAAAACATCAAGTTTTGAAAAATATTTTGCACCGCTTAATAGGGCCAATGTTGACTCTACTTTGGGGATCGGATAGTGCGCTCGCAAAACTGATTTATTTAATTCTGTATAATCTACGCATAATCTAATTTTTTTCCCCTTTTTGACTACCACAATTGGTGCTACCCAGTTTGTAGGTTGATCCACCGATTCTATTATTTTCAGGCGAATTAAACGGTTTAACTCGTCTTCCAATTTCCCCATTAAAGGTATCGGTACTGTTCGAGGTACTGATTGCGCAAACGGTTTACTTTGATCTACTAATTTTATCTCCATTTCCGCCTTAAAAACTCCTAATTCGTCAAATAATTTCGGAAATTCTGTTTCTATCTTCACCTTGCTAACTTCTGATTCTAACATCATC
Organism: Schizotus pectinicornis; assembly: GCA_951805265.1. NCBI lineage: Eukaryota > Metazoa > Arthropoda > Insecta > Coleoptera > Pyrochroidae > Schizotus > Schizotus pectinicornis. The sequence goes on from OX638210.1 coordinate 1,052,925, forward strand.
AGGCGTTTGTCCAAACTTAGAATTTTAAGATCTAATATTCCGGGCCTTCCCAGAATTGGTGTTTTTAAATTTTCTATGATAAACACATTACTATCTACGATCTTCTCTTTATAAATTAGTTTTAATTTAACTTTCCCTATTAGCTTAAATTCATCACCAACGGGCCCTGAAATAATTTCGCTGCACGGGCTTAATTCGGGCTGGCGTGAGGCAGGCCACATCTCAGCCGGCAAGCAAACTATATCAGCGCCCGTATCGATTAGAAACGATACGGATTTCTTTAATTTTGGCACGAAAATTTGTACTCGCCACTGTTCCTTTCCGCTGGCCATGGTCACCGATCCTAGGAAATATATGCACCGTTCTCCTTCCTGCTCCTGGCTTGGTTTCCGCTGTCGAAATTGCTCCACGTTGACGTTGTGGACATTGTTGGATTTTTTCCTTAACTTGCATACGTTCTGCCAGTGGCCTTGCTTCTCGCAATTCCGGCATTTCGATTCCTTGGCCGGACATCTCTCCCTCGGGTGACCTCTTCCGCCGCAGAATTTGCAACTATCTCTGCTGCCTTTGTCCTGCGTTTTCTTCCAATCTCTGCTTTTGTTGTTCTTAGATATCGCGTTCACTTCACGATCGCAACCTAAACCTGCTATCTGATGGAACTCTGTACGTAGGATTTGGTTTGGAGAATCTTGCAATTCGGCCTGTTTTGCCGTCATTACCGCTTCCGCGAGTGTTAAATTGGTTTTCAGTTGAAAACGCTCACTTGTCCTCTTATCCAACATTCCGACCACTATGCGATCGCGGATTAAATCTTCTTTAAGACTTCCGTACTCGCAATGTTCAGCTAACGTATGCAACGCACTTATAAATCCATCTACACTTTCTCCCGATTGTTGATAACGCGAGTTAAATTTAAATCGCTCGAAAATTACATTTGTACGAGGTAGAAAATGTTCCCGAAACTTCACTATCATGTCCGAGTATTGAGTTGGCATCTTTTTAAACTGTAGAAGAACGTTTTTACTTTCATCCCCCATCACATACAAGAGTATGTCGATTTTTTCGGGGTCCGATTTTGCGTTTTGTCCTGATACCGACATATACAGTGGGATCCAGTGGATCCCACTGGATCCACTGACCTGGTGCGGAAAAATTAAACTTCTCGGGGGGCATGACGTTGTTAGAGCTCATGATAAAGGTCTGGGTCTTCCCCTCCGAGTTTGACGCCGTTTCCGTCATTTTGATTTCGAATTGAAAATGAAATAAAAGTTCTGATCACGTAGCACGTACTACACTTCACTTATTCACGTTTTACCGCTGCCACCATGTTATGTTCGGGATGCATAAAGATACTCGGATGTACTTAAGCTATAGTTTATTGTTACTTTCTGGACAGCCCAGGCCCAACTGCCTTATAGTAACAACCCTTAGTCTAATCTCGGCTCGCATCGCTCTACCTGTGGGTCCACGTGACCATCTAGGGAAATCCTACAACACTATACAGACTGATTCAACAAGCCTATCTTTTTTATTGCCCTATCTGATAAAAGCAGTTCTCTTGATTACAAAAATGTATTATTATTAATATTATTATTCTGTCGGGGAGATCAGCTGCTGGCAGAGAATTTGCGTGGTCCCCAGTTTTGTTGCTGTTTTGCGTGCTCTGGGGCTGCGAAATTGATGCTGGGTGGTACTGGCTTGTAGGGTTTGAAATCCTCTATTGGCAGGTGTGTGACTTGCTGTGGTTGTGCTTTTGGTGCGTGAGTTATTGAACAGTTACGTTGTTGTGTACGTGTGCCGTTTTATCGAGTTTCGATAACTTTTTTGTCGGGACCGCGATAGGTCTCCCGGCCCCTCTGCCGAAGGTGCGAGGCTTGCTTTGACGTCTGGCCTGCTGTGGGGATGGCTTTGGATTGCAGTATCTGCGATGATTCAATTTCTGCTGTTAGATCACCTAAACTTTTCTGCGGCGTGTGCAAGAAGCCTTACTACTTTAAGTGTGCGGATTTGCCGAGTAAACTGTCTAAGATAATCAAGTCTCATCCGGGTGTTTCCTGGAGGTGCTCCCCTTGTCTACAGACATGCATGCTTGTGGATAGAGATGAGGTTAGCCGCTTGCTTGAGACCAAAATTAAAGAGGTGACTCACAAACTCAGCGTGAGCTTCGAGTCTTGGAAGAGGGAGGTGGTCTCGGAGGTCATTCGTGGGGTTGACGGCATGCTGCCGGAGCGTGTCCTAGATGTCGGAGAGGCGTTCGCGTCCGCTTCCTATGCCAGGGTTGCTTCTGTTTCGGCGCAATCTGGTGTTCTGGTGAAGCCTAAGAACGGTAAGCAGCTGGCCTCTAAGACTAAAAGTGACATCCTGGAGAAGATTGATCCAATTAACGCTAATATCAGTATTAAGAAATTCAAGCAAGCTAGAAGTGGTGGAATCGTGGTCAACTGTGGAGGAACTGCTGATAGTTTGAAATTTAGAAATTTTGCGGAAAAGGAAATGTCCTCGGATTACGAGGTCGTGGAGATTAAGTCTATTCTTCTGAAGGTCCGTGTCGTGGGTTTTTCTGAGAAGATGGAAAAAGAGTCGCTTAAGAAGTATCTAATAGTACAGAACACTGATATATTTGATGCTGGTTCTATCTGCGAAGTAATGAATATTGAGCAGACAAAGAAAAACGACAAGATATTTCAGGCAGCACTGGGGCTCGACGCTGTTACATACAAAAAAATACTTAGCGCTGGCCATATACTTGTGAGACTGGATGGATGTTCAGTCTATGATGCGTTAGGGTTACTGAGATGTTTTGCTTGCAATAGTTTCAACCACACCTCGAAACAATGTGCAAGACGTGATCAGTCGATTTGTCCTCTATGCTCTGAGAGTCACCGTGTGCGGGATTGTGTTGCTGCTGCCGAGGATTATAAGTGCATTAATTGTGTCACTTTGAAAATAAAGCTTAAGCAAGATATCGATGTTAATCATGCGTCTTGGGATCAGAGCCGATGTCAGGCCTATGGGGATGCTGTGGCTAGGGTCAAGAGGGATCTTTTTAGTATAGTGCAGGACTCATAGCAATTAGGGGACGATGCTTCTGGAGCTTCTGGTCAAGGTAATCCTGGCTTTGGGGTTGCTCTTATGAATGTCCGGTCCTTGCGCGCCAGGCTTCAGGACTTCAGGGATGTTCTTGAAGAAAATCAGTTTGCTGTTGTGGGGATTACTGAGACCTGGTTGGACTCTACTGTTCCGGATTCCTGTGTGACGGTACCTGGCTACGCCCTTGTGAGAAAGGACCGTGCTACTCGTGGAGGTGGCGTTGCTTGCTTTTTGCAGAATGACATTAATTATACTGTAATAGATGTACCTCTTGAGGAGGAAACTTGCTTGGAATTTCTAGTTCTAAAAGTTTCTATAAATAGAGTAGTCTGCGCTGTGGGTGTTTTTTACAAAGCGCCAGATGTAAGCTACCATTGTTTGTCTGTTATTAACGATATCTTTAACTTTTTAGCTATACAGAATATTACCAGTTTTATTTGTATGGGCAATTTCAATATTGATTTGCTGACGGATTCCCCTTCTAGTAGATATTTCAATACACTAATAGGTATGTTTGACTGTGCTCAGCTGATTGTGACTCCCACTAGAGTGACCTTAACAACTAAATCTTTACTTGATGTAATTTTTGTTAGTAACCATATTCAGATGTTTCAACGTCTGACTGTACACTTGCTGATCCTAATCTAATTAGTTGTAGGTTGAGTCTTGCTTCAGCTGGGCCCAGGTCTTTCACAAAGACCATAAGATCCTTTAAGAATTTTAATATAGAGCGTTTTCAGCAAGATGCGTCACTGATAGACTGGTCTATCCTTTATAACTTTGATAATATAGCTGATAAGGTAGAGTGGTTTAATAACGCCATAATTTCTTTGTTTGATGTTCATGCACCACTCAAAACTGTAAAATTTAGCCAGAGAAGGAAACCATGGTATACAGACACTCTGAGGTTAATGGCAAGATTAAAGAAGCGTGCCTGGACACGGTTTACTAAATCCGGGCGCCCGGAACATATAAATTATTTTTGTCAGATCCGAAATCTCTAGAATTCTGCTCTATCGACTGAGAAGCGTGGGTACTACGTTCACAGTCTTCGTCATTGTGATAGCGGTAGCTCAGTTTATTGGCGAAAGCTTAGAGGCTGAGGGGCGGTTGGGGATGCGCGGGTGAGTAATCTACCGTCTCATATCGCTGATGCGAACTCAATTAATGACTTTTTTATTGACGTTGTGCCGCAACTGGCAGCTGGTGAGGATTATCTAAAAATGTTCCAGACTGGCCGTTGGGGGGATGGTGCAAACTTTTCTTACGCACCGGTCAGCACAGAAACCGTCTCGGCCCTGATACAGAGGCAGAGGCCGGACACTGTGGGAACGGACAATATCTCTGGTCGTATGCTTTGTCTTGCTGGTCAGTGGGTTAGTGCTCCTTTGACACATTTGATCAATTTTTCGCTTGAAGTGGGGGTGGTGCCTCCACAGTGGCAGTGCTCTGTCGTTGTACCCATTTCTAAGGTGGCTAGCCCGCAAAACTTCAGAGACTTGCGACCAATAATTCTTCTATGTGTGCCACTTAAGATAGCTAAAGGCGCTTTCCGAATCCAAATGTACGAATTTCTACAGAGGACAAATGTACTGCCAGGAAATCAGTCTGGGTTTTGCGAGGGCTTCAGCGCTGCTGCTTTGCTGTGTTCCTTGACTGATGATATCCTGCATGGCTTTGATCGGGGTGAGGTCACAACTTTGGTTTTGCTGGATATGTCTAAGGCCTTTGATAGTGTTAATATAAAGCTTTTCCTTGCCAAAAATGAGCACCACGGTAAAAAATTTGGGAGTAATTTTTGATGAAAATCTCAAGTTTACTGATCATGTCAGTCTCATCTGCCGGAGAGCTTTTTGCGCGCTGAGGCAGTTGGCTCCATTTGCTGAAAGTCTAAATGAGCGCGGTAGGAGGTTGTTGTCGGATGCAGTTGTTTTGTCCCATGCCAATTATGCCGATTGCGTTTTCGGGCCTTGCCTCTCTGCTTCTGAAAAGAAGCGTTTGCAGAAAGTTCAAAATTACTGTGTTCGCTTCGTGATTCGTGATGTCCCTCGGTTTGTGCATGTAACTCCTTACACCCGAGCCCTTAATTGGCTTAGGATGAATGAGCGTCGTTTCCTGCACTTCATGGGGATGGTTGTGAACTGCTGTCATAGTTGTGTCCCCGTCTATTTATTTGAGAGACTAGAACCCAGAAGAAATGTTCACGGACGAAACCTCAGAGAGATGAATGCCATGGTTACGATTCCTAGTCATAACTTGACGTTGTATAGAGCCTCATTCACCTACCTTGCAGCTAAAATTATTAATAGTCTTGGTGATGGCATTACCGGTAGATCTGTTGTAGGACTAAAAGCTGCATGGAGGCGGAACTTGATGAGTGGCAATCCATGTGTTAGTTTAAAATTATTTTAATTTTGTAAATAGTTGTAATAGGTCGGTTGTTGGATCAGTTTTACTGTAACTATACCTTTTGTGGCTTCACAATAAACTTATTATTATTAGCCTTATCGATTTTCTGGTCAAAATTAGTTCAGATCTTCAGATGTTTGCATTTAAAAATCAAAAGTTGGTCTACTTCCGGTTCAAGCTGAAAGTAGTTAGTTAGTAGTTAGTTTCTTACACGTCGATCATATAGATTCTTCCTCAATTCAAGAAGGATTCAGAATTTCTTCTCTACGTTTTCAAATAACTCTGCTAGAAATCCGTCCGTTTTGGTGAAACAGTTTGTATGATAAAAAAAAATTGGTGCAAAAACTAAAAGTGAAAAGTCCTTTCTTAACTTAATTTTATTCAAAGCTTACTTCTAATTTGCAAGAGCAAAATATTTTAATCAATTTTATTCGACAACGGAGCATCCTATCGGTACTCAACAAGAGTACCTGTATTATGTAGAATACTTTAAAATTCCACGTTTTGTGATCAAAAACGAAAAACATTACAGACAGGTCCATTGGGCTTACTTTAAACCCCACAACCTCTCCGTTTAGGACACCCCTTTATTTAATTTGCAAATAATTTCTATTTCAACTGGTTACCCACAAAAAAAGTAATAGTTGTGCAAAATTTTATTATTTTGCCACTGAGGACTTCGAAAATATTCAATAAGATAGTTTATAGAAACTCAAATTAAGGGGATGCAGCTCCCTTAGGAAGTATTTTTCACCTTATGTTTATAGTCCCCTTCTTTTTTATCATAGAAACTGTAGAAAACGTATTGTACACTTTATTCGAATCACCTTGTATACTTGCATGTAAATTATTTTATTTGCAGTAGTACGAAGATGGCTCGGTATATGGCAGCAGAGTAAAACTGCACAAAACTAATTTTTGTTTATTTGCCAAAAATTAATGATTGCGAATAAAACAGTATACAAACCTCGGTGGAAATTTCCTTCTGTCGCGAGCATTAGTTCTCGACAGAAATGAAACCGTTTCCACCTCGGTATATAATCTACTATACCATTAATTACTTTTTTACTATTAATTTATGCAGACTATGTTAAAATTACACTTGCAAACTTCAAGTAGTTAGTCAAATAGATGTTAAATGCATTTTTTTACAATGAGTTTGATCTTTATGAAATGAATGAATTGCCCTAGTTTATAAATAGAGCGTAGTAGGAAGCGAGGGTGTCAAAAGGTATTTACAGTTTATTGCAGCATATTGTTGTCTCCTTTTATATTTTAACTAGGGCTGCACCCTAGCATTCCTAGAGAAGTTCCGACTTGTAGAAGGTGGATTGTTAGACAACGATTGTTTTTCTTTTTGCAAAACCACAATAAGAATTTTAAATTTTTAGCTTACTTTAATTTGATTGTCTGCCTTGAACCCCTTTTCTCTCTTCCTTTGTATTTTTTTCTCTCTCTTTTTCTACCTTTCTCATTTTTTCTATCTTTTTCTTTCTTTCTTTTTCTTCCCCTCTTTTTACCTTTTCCAGCCTGTCGGTCTCCTTCGCTTTTTCTCTCCTTTTTTTAAATAATTTTTTTTTCTTTTTCTTTTTTTATTTATTTTTTGTTTCAATTTCTTTTTCTTCTTCTTCTTCTTTCTGTCTTTTTCTCTTTTTTCTTTATTTATTTCTTTTCCTCTCTCTCTCTCTCCCGGTCTGTCTGTCTACTTTTTTATCTTCTTTTTTAAAAAAATTTACCTTTGTTTTTGTTAGGTCGACATATGTCGTTTATTAAAAACTTCACTGTTTAATATTTTGGAAATTTGTGAATTTATCTCAATTTTCAACATTATTTCGCACCTACATTAAAAATTCAACATGATTTTGTCAACTGTTGCTGAGATTTTAATTTTTTAGCTACATCACTTTTATGTCATATTTTTCAGAAGAATTTAAATATCTCAAAAAATACTGTTTTTAGGTATAGAAACTTATTAACAAAATAATGTTCAAATTGTTTATAGAATCCAGGAAAAAAATAAAAATTAGGGTATTCTATTTAAAATAACAAAGTTGATGTTAACTTCCCGTATAAGCGAAAGTGCCACCATTTTGAAAATATTTTCAGTGAATAGATCATACCTCGCTAGGACTATGACCAAACTTTTAGGTCAGTAAGTTTTTCCCTTTTTGAAATACTTCTAATGGACCACTCACTATGAATCACCCTGTATACATCTTAACTGCATTATTCTCAACATTAACAATTTATCAATTTTTGAGTTAGATGATCGTCAGATAAAATGTAAGTGAATGTTTCAATTTCAATATCCCTGTTACGTCGTCAAATTTTTCTATTGCCAGGATACTGCTACACGTTTTTGTGCATGCACTCCATTCTGTTCTAATTCTGAAACAATAGTATAGTTTTGCAGGATCTTTCTGATAGCTGCCACTTTCTTCGACATCTATCTCAGTAAACTAAATATTTTTATTTCTGTGTACGGAGTCAAGTTATCTACTAAGCAACCCCATATCTCATCGGTACTCTACTGATAGCTGGGATAAAAGAGGAAGCAACTATGTCTAGAACGGTCTCTAGAACAATCTCCTCATTAATCATCGCCCTTCTATTCAGTGAGTTAAGTCCGTGTATTGCAATTTAGTAAAAGTTGATTAGCACCTTTACTTTCTAATAGAACTTTGTATAATGCTCATAATATTGTCACTAAAGCTGCCAATTCACACTTGCCCATTTAACGACCCTCGAGTTACGCAACAAAGGAATATTCCAGCCAGAACTAGAGGTTTAAAGTCCCCTTCTTAGTCTTATAGTGTAACAGTGATTCTTTAGTTACTAAATTATCTTTCGAAGGATTTTTAGAGTCTAGTAACTTTGCAAGTATTCTGCTCATGTTGTTTCTTTCACAATATTTTGCATCTATAATGGGCTATACATATTTTAGACTAAAGATGTATATTTGCTCCACTTATTAGCTCTCATTTTTTATTTGGTTAAATAGCTTTCAAATATTTACTATATTTATTAATCATTTTGAGATAAACTAGCAAAGCATAATTGCTTCAATACAAAATTAGTCAGTCTTTGAAATATCAGAGACTCTGCCAGAGTCATGGACGCCAACGCACATGTGTTATCTATTCCAGAAACTATTTATTTTCGGTACAGCTAACAGTTGTTAATGTAAGTGAACACTTCAAATAAGTGGTGCAAATTGATTGTAAAGCAACTGGTCTGGATATGAATATTTAACCAAAACTTGATGACGGCCTGTTCTATGTAACTAAGCAAGTTTGTGATATAAGTTTGGGAGACCACAATATGTTTTCTGTAGGCATAAAAAAACTTCCAATTAGTATTTCTTTGCTATTTTTCAGCAAAACCTCGTTAACAACAGGTGGCAGTTTGAGTGCCAACATGGCAATGAAGAATGCAAAGGTAATATATATCAATCTTGCGCTCTGGCACAGCACAACGGGCAAGATAAAGACGCAGCCTTCATCACGTGCGTAATGAAAGAAAGAAACCCCGCAAACGTGCAAAGAATAGAAAAGGTTAGTTTAATATAATTTATAATTAGTCACTTATATGTTGTCATTAATAGAATCCCTAATAATTACATGCAACAATATAATTGTTTATCTTTTCAGTGCGCTCATAGATTTGGAATTAATTGGAGCAATATTTCTTCTTGCGCCACGTCTGAGAAAGGAAAAAAATTATTGGCTGAAAATGGGAATAGAACAGATAATTTGCTGCCAAATGTTTCATTTGTTCCCACAATTATTTATAACGACAAGTATGACCCAATTCTTCAAGAACAATCGCTTAACAACTTTTGTGCCGTAGTTTGTAGCAAAATTAAAGAAAATAAGCCTAATTTATGCAAAAATAAGCAATTACCTGAAAACAGAGGTTTTTGGGGTAATTTTTATTAGAAATGTTAAAGCAAAGTTAGAATAATGTAGTCAATGATGCTTCTAGGAAAATGTTTTGTGGAGTAATGCATCAATTTCAACTCGACTTAGGCCTGGGATAAGTAGGCGGAGCGGCGCAAATTGGTTGCGCTTGGTTTCAGATCCAAAATGCAAGTTGCCACGGATTAATTTTAGCGCCGATGTTTACGAAATTGAAGCAAATTGGATATTTGACAAAAACGTCAAGTTGCGTCAGCATTGGTCATCTTTGACTTAATTCGCTGTAAATCGGGCGGTGCAGTAAAATAAGGAGTTAAAATTAAGAGTAAACGGAGCAAAGCCGGCACAACTGACCGGAGCAGCGTAAATTTTACACCTATATCTTATTCCCGGCGCAACTCGAGTTGAAATTGATCCAAAAACTTTAAGCATCTGACGTAGAAAATTATCGCCTTTTGAACATATAATTTTAAATTATTATTACTTATAAATTTAGTTTTCAAAATATGCAGGCTGGCTCAAAAGGTCTGCACCACCTTGAAGGTCAGTTATCTAAAATTAGTGTAGAGTACTAGAAAATTGATAAACAAAATTCTTCTTTCTTAGTTTAAAAAATATAAGTAATTTAAAGTTATGAAAAAGGCAATACTGTTATCAGAAATTTAACTTTTACCTATACTTAGAAAAATCGTGTAATATTATTTCCTTAGAAACCGTTTATTACTTTTGTTAAGTGTATTGGCCGTGCTGCCATGTTTTCTCCAGCGTCAAAGATTTTATGATTTTAAATCTTAGTCGCAAAAATTTTCCGAATTGTTCAACTTCAATAAACTTTGCTCCAAAATAGTTCTTTTGTTTTGAAATAACCGTGTGTACCTTTAAATTTAAACTTTAATTGCCTCTTCCTTAAAGAGCTATAATTTAAAAACTAAATGACGTAGGGTTTTTTAAACATTTTCCAGCATTTACTACAATACTAGATTACGCTCCATAGGTAAAGTTAAAATTTATTTTAGTAATAATCGTAGTTGAACTGCAAGTATCTTTCTTTAACACAACTTTAACACAATTTAGTAATTTATGCTGTAAGTGTGCACATAACTGTTATATCTGCTGTGGGCACTAACCGCAAATGGGAACACTAAGGGCATTAGATTGTTTCGATGTAAGAATACTTCTAAGACACATAATTTTCGAACTAAGCCCTCGATTGTGCACTCTGTTTCAAGTTTGTATCGTGACATTTGGAAAGACCGAAATATCTTCTTTACGATTGAAAATTCTCAATAAGAGTGAGCATCGTAAGTTATACGCTCTACCTCCTATTTGTTTGATAACTTGATTTATACATTTAGTCAGATCACTATTATTTTTATCTAAAGCACATACAACTTTTTGACTGTTGCAATAATTTGTAGACAAGATGTGTAATAATGCATTGAATCCGCAAGTGTTTCTCAAAACATATTTTTGTTTGCTAAAGCTACGGTTTCCTAGGATAGCGGTGCCGTAATGTAGCGGCCGCTATATGACGGCCGCTCTCATCAAAAAAAAATGTTTCCAAATGTGTTAATGGGGTTGGTTTTTTAGAAAGCGGCAAAAGTCACCGTTACACAATAGTACGTCAAACTCACATTTGTGACGGTCGTCAGAACGGCACGAAACACTTCTTGCAACGTTTTGTAGCGATACGGTGGTAAAAAGCGGCGAACTATTTTGGATAAAATGTCTCAAATAGTGTGTTGGAGTAATGAAGAAGAGAAAATATTGATTGATTTCGTAAGAAGTCATGAACTATTATTTAATGTAAAGTGTAAAAATTATCGAAAGACTCAGTTGAAGCAAAATCTGCTCAGGAGAAATTAGTTTCTTGTTTTTATTATACGGCGTTGTAGTAATGTCTTCTTTTTTGTAGTTTACTACATAATCGAACAACACTGGAGTTAAGCGAAAATATTCCCTAAATTTTTTTTCATTGTTATGAAGGTGCCGACATATTAGAATTTCATATGCTCCTTCCGTTTGACGCCTTTTGAATAAGTTGGATTTCCTTGATCTTCCTGACTCTTCTTCTTCGCACTACCCAGCGCAATTGAACCAGGCGCTGGGTGTCCGTGTGGATTTAGTAAAACGGCTGCGTTGGGCTTTGGACCCTTGCTCATTTTCGAAAAATGAGTAGCGTTATACAGGGTGGGGCAAACGTGTCGGAACACCTGATTTCTGGCTAAACTATAAGTTCGATTGAAAAATACCCTTAACAACAGTTTTTTTACTGTTTTTATTCAGTGACGTACTTTGATTTCCAAAAACTACCCTAATTTTCTAGATATGACGTTATAAGCGGTTTTTTAAGTGGTTCACACCGACCAAACCTTATACATAATTATAATAAAAAAAAGTGTCTAATATACAGGGTAATCCAATTTAAAAAAAAAAACGCTGATAACGTCACATCTTAAAAATTAGGGTAGCTTTTGAAAATCAAAGTACTTACTGAAGTCACTGAATAGAATAAATACAAAATTTAAAAAACTTTTGTTAAGAAATTTTTTTTAATCAAACTTATAGTTTAGCCCGAAATCAGGTGTTCTAAAACCTTTTCCGCACCATAAATGTATGTAAAAGTAGTTACTAATTTATATTTCTATAACTTTTCCATCAGATTAAACTTTCCTGTGATAATGCAAAAAAATCTATTGAGAGACAATGATGTTATTACTAGGTAGGTATCTTTTTCTTTTTGTTCTGTTATTAGCTTACTACTTTCATCTTTTGTTACATACTGCTGTCATTTTTCTTATTCTCTTAACTTTAGAATTATTGCCTTTATCATCAACTTTTATTATGTTTACAAACGTTGAACTTCGCACTAATAATGGTTCTAAAACACATCAATTTATAATAGAGTTGCTAAAGTTTACTGAATTAAATAAATGTTAATTATTCCAAAATAATGCATTGTGTTCTTGTTTAGTTACATATTTACTTGTTCAACTACTTGTTCTCCTAGTTACGGTAAATCATATTATTAATTTGCTGCATCTTTTTATTTCATTTACCTAGTATTTTTCTATATTTTGTTCCTATAGGTAACTTCTTTCGATTTTCTTTGACTTCTACTACATATTTACTTCTTAAAAAAAACACAATAATATTTCAACCATCTCTCCAACTCCGAAAGCGTCTGTGACAATTTACGGGCATGAGTGCTTCGGCAAGTACATGAAGAAGTTACTTTGAGTAAATCACTTACTCAAACTTTCGATGCAATTTTTTCCAACAAAAACACGCCGTATTGGCGCGTAACGACTTTCGGACAATCGCTCAACCACTTACCACTTATCGCATGACGGGAATACCCAACAAAATGGTGATATATGGGTTGCCTGATTTTATTCCTAAATTAAAACACGAATTATCAAAGTCACCTCGCAGAATCAAAGTCACCCCATACTACGGTATTGGTAGTTTCTGAAAAAGCACTTTATGGCGTCCCGACGGCGCATGGAATTAATTATAGACCAAACAATGACGCCACATTGTAGCGCATTTATTAAAGTTTATTTCTACCAAATTTCAAATTTTTAACTACATTAGAAATACGCAATTTGGCACCGTCGGTTTTCGTTGAAACACCCGGTAAAAAAAAATAATAGATGAAAAACTTGAAGGTAAAATATGGTTTTAAGAAGGAAATACACAAAGCAAGACGTACCTTAAAAAGACGTGAAGCCCTTCTTTTGGAGTAGTAGATATACTACTATACTACTATATCGCTAAACCAAAGCATAACTTTAATAACAAATTCTCACTATTATTGCTCAAAGCAAATTATTTGTAAACACAAATTAAACACGTCAATAAATAATTTAAACAATGTGAACGCAATAACTTGACAAGCTTTTTGATGTTTTAAAGCATGGACAATGATCTATTAGAGTTGGAAGAGCAATAAGATGGAAGAAGAAAAGCGACAACAAGAAACAGTAAATAACCAACGAGAAATAATATTTTAAAGCATATATCATAATATACCGAATGTTTATTTTGATAGGAAACGGGCATCTTCTGCTAAACTAGACACTCCATGTAAAAAGCTTTTAATGAAAGCTATTGTACAAAATATGCTTTTCAACTTTTTCGTTCACTTGTCATTTAATCAGAAATGCTATCAACTTTATTATTTCAAATGACAACTTATTATTTTTTTATCAATTTCTGGTAGATAATGTAATTCTGAATCCAACGACGTATTACAAAGGGGTTATTGTTATAAGAAAAATTCTGACAAAAATGACTGATGTGAAATCACATTTTGTGGCGTAGCCTTACTTGATAGTAATGTAAAAAGTTTTTATGCCGAGGCAGGTAAAAAATAAGATAGAAAGATTATTAAATTAATGTTGAATGCAAATGATATGGCTTTAAAATAAATGTTCGAACTGCATTATATTTTGTTCCATGCACATTTCTTAACAGCGTTAACGGAGTTTTATTGTTCAAAATCGAGCAGAAACGTAATTTTGCCGTTTGAAATAATAAAGTTGATATCATTTCTGATTAAATGACAAGTGAATAAAAATGTCAATAAGCATATTTGAGAAGACTGTATTTTGTGCAATAGCTTCTATTAAAAACTTTTCACATAAAATGTATAGTTTAGCACAAAATGCCCGTTTTCTTTCAAAATAAACATCCGTTATTTAAAAAAATACATATACGTCATAAAAATAATAATAAATAATTTCTTCTATCAGTGACAGAAAATGCAAAGTTGCCAATAAAGCAATGGATAATATGGCGGACATACGATACTGGCTTGTTGTTCTTGAGCGTAAACATCCACTAGTTCTGATATTTGAGTAGTCCGGGCTGATTTTGTTCAAACGCGCATGATGACGTATGTGTAACTTTCCAAATCTACTATTTTTAAAGGCAAGAAAAAAATACAACAGATGAAGAAAGAAAAAAATTAGAAATTGTGATAAAACGTAACATGCTGCATTTCTAATTAAAATTGTCTTCCTTATTTTTTATTCTTAATGAAAACAAATTTAAAATTAAATTTAAAACCTAGTTGTTTGTGTAAGACAAATAAGTAAATAATAATTTTTTTTAAGTTTGGCTACACGGCGGCAAATAACTGCGTAGGTAAATGATAAAGACAACGTTAGTGGCTACTACCACAAGCATGACCATTTTTTCTGAGCTGCTAAACAGTTGGCACTGAAAACGTAAGAAATTTAACAAATAAACTTTCGTTCAATTTAAAAATGTAAATATTAATCTATTTAAATAATAAAATTGTACACTAAAGTGCTACTTTCGCCAATGTCGATTTCTTTGAATTTACTGATGGTTTCAAAAAAGTATATAATTTTTAAAGTTTGCCTTCTAAATACCAACTAAAAAAAATGGATGTTAATTACGGTCAAAATAGAACCCTCCGATAATTGAAAATTTCCGGAACCACTTCGTACACACTACACATTTATCAACTTTAACAAAAAAAATTGCGCGTATCTTAGCAACGAATCTCAAGATTAACTTAATGACCTTTTCGTTCTCCATTAGTCACAATCAAGAAAGATGGTCGGTGAAGTAGAACCGGACTTGGTCCGAAATTAACAACCAGTAACAAAAACCAAAACAAACAAATAAAAAAAATTACAAAAGTGTTTCGAAAGACCACAAAAAAAGACACGCAATTACACAATGCGCTTTTTTCGAGGAAGCCTGTTCTCAAGGTTTCGCAACATCACTAATCATGTATTGAGTTCCTGTTATATGCTAGGTATACTTGTTTGTGATTGAAGCGAGTTGCTAAATTTGTCAAGTTTTAAAATTATTCTCTACACAATTATAAACTATCTCTAGTTTGTAATCTAAATAACAAGCAAGATATGTACAATCTCATTAAAATACTTATTGACGACAATGTAAACTTGTTTTAACGTAACAAATTATACAGGGCCGGCGAGTAGACAAAAAAGGTTCAAAGATCCCGTTTTTGCTTTTTAATCGCATGATATTCACTAACAACCTTAATTTCGTACGTAGAGTTCATCGCTATTGCGGTGCTATATTTCTCCAATAGCACTGATTATTTTTCTCATATCTTTTCGCCATAAATTAAATGATCAGTATATTTAAATTTAATGAGTAGTACATTTTTCCAGTATAGTATTTCAAACGGTCAGTAATATAAAACATGGTAAATAAGAATAATGGTCAGTATAATTTTAAACGGCCGGTAAAAATAATAAACGATCAGTAAATTTCATAAACGGTTGGTAAAATAAATTACGGTCAATTCAATTAAATAATCGGTTAGTAAAGTTAATACAATTACTAATTTGTCTGCAAAATAAGCCATAATCAATATAATTAATTAATAATTGGCCAATAACATTAATAAATGATGGGTAAAAATTTAACAATCAATCAATCAATACTGGCCAAATGAGTTATTTTACCGACCAAAAATTTAATTTTAACCAATCGAATTTTATAAATGTACTGATTATTTTGCAATATCTTACTGATGATTTATGATTTTTTACTGTACATAATGGATTCAGTACTGACCCATTATTATTTTTGTTTTAAATCTTCTAATCATTAGAAGTCGTTCTACCATCTTCAAATTGCGTCTTTAATTGAGGAGATTTGAAACGAAAATAATAATTAGTCAACAAAAAAAAAACAAAACATGTGATGCATAATATGATGATTTTATACTGTACTTATATAATGGATTTAATACTGAGTTTATTGCAACCCATATTTTTTTGACACATTTTTTGCCAATTTTAATAATGTATCAGAATTCATTCATTTCTGACATTTGACGAGGGTGCGGTAAAAAGATCTTTTGCCTTTTGCATACCTACATAGATATCAAACGAAATAAATGCAAACTGTTAAATACCCGCATGTGTAAACGTAAAAATAGCCTAAATAAATTTCGACGATTAAAAAACATAAAGAAGCGGTCTATAAACATAAGGCGAACAATTCTTTCTTTAAAAGTAAACCTCTGTTAGTAGTTTGCAGTGAATATCATCAAAGACAATCAATGTTAAATTGTAAAATTTTGCACAACCATTACTATTTTTGTATGTAAAAAAGTCAAAAAAAATAGTTTGAAAATCTACCCAGAGGTGTTCTAAGAGAATAAGTCCCAATTTCTCCCTATGTACAATTTTCAGTTCCTAACTCTAAAATTTTAAATGTTCAGAGTATTTAACATAAATAAGGTACCTTTGTTGAACATCTATGGGATTCACCGCTTTCAAACAAAATCAATTTAAAAATTTTGTTACACCTAACGCAATTAAATTTAAACTTAATTTTTGATAAATAGTAAGTCATGAAGATAAGTGATTTTGACCATGCTTTGGGATATTAATCCACTTATAGTGTTTTTCTTGTTTTATGCTTAAACATGTTGTCGGTGTGTACAATAAAATTTTAAGAGTCAACCTAAGAACGTTTATTAGGAAAACATTCTGAAAAACACATTGTATGCAATTGTAAAAAAGTCGAGAAAAAAGCTCATAGCTAATTTCATGACGAACATTAATCTTTAGTCTAGGGATAAAACAATGACTTTAATTTATTCGTAAGTCTACATCACACTAATTGTTCAAACAAATTTCCTTCCGGTTGTACACATAGTCTGGCACAACATCTTAAAGTTTAAAAAGCACTTCTTAAACAATCTGGAATCTATTTTCTTTTAATGTAATTACGACTTGATGTATACTCTGAAGTAGTTCTTCCCGAGTATTAACTTGTGGTGTATACTAGACTGTTTAAATGGCCCCACAAGTAAAAATCTAATGGATTCAGGTCTGATGACCAAGGTGGTCACGGTATGGACTACCTCGACCTATCCACCTGCCGGTTTGGTCTAAATAATTTCGAACATTGGGTCCATAATGAGAAGGCGCTCCATCGTTAAAAACAGGCGTTCTGTAATATATTCAAAGATATATTATCTAAGAATTCTAAAAGTTTATTTTAAAGAAGTTTAGATAATCTGCAGCATTAAGACATATGGGAAAAATTATTGGACCAATTAGTTGATCGCCAATGATCCTATATGCCCATAATGTCCATAAATTAACCAAAAACCGATATAAAAAATTTGTACGCCCCACAACACCTGAATTTTCTTACGTATTACGTATAGAAAGCTCTAATAAACGTTGCTTCATCAAATCATAAAATGTTTGGAAAAAGTCTACTTTCATTAAGCATCGCATTTTTCGAAAATTGTATGAGTGCATTACTTGAATTTTTCCCTTCCATCCTTTTTCAAATTAGTAATTTTAGGATAGTCACGTTCTTTAGATATATCTACACTAATCCACAAAACGAGATATTATGTTGACCATTTTTGAGATCCTTCGAATGCTTACTTGTGGTTTATCCTCAAAACGATAGTTTCTCAGTGGCCTTTCTGCGCCTGGAAATTTTCAAAAATTTTTATGCTCCTAGATATTCCGCGATTAAGAAATCTACGCCGATAGTGCCTTACTGCACCTAATGCACTGCCATTCCAAAAACCATATACAAAATCTTCTTCTTCTTCTTCTTTCAGCCTTGTGCTGTCCACTTCTGAACGTAGGCCTCCTTTAATTGTTTCCACAAAGTTTTGTTTTGGGCGAGATGGTACCACCCTCGTCCAGCCACTTCCATCGCCATCGCCATCGCCTTTGGGGTCTTCCCATACTTCGTTTGGTCCCTCTAGGTCTCCAGGAAACTATGCGATTGGTCCACCTGCTGTAATCTTGCCTGGCAACATGCCCTGCCCAGCTCCACTTAAGTTCTGCAACTCGCTTCATGAAATCTGTCCTGCGAATTTTTTTGTTACAAATTTTGTCCCTCAAGCTTGTACCCAGCATGGCACGCTCCATAGCTCTTTGAGTCGTTCGTAATCGGTTTACACTTTTTATAGTGAGTGCCATAGTTTCCAGACCGTAAGTTGTCACTGGAAGAATGCATTTATCATAGACCTGTCGCTTTAAACTATTTGGAATATCCCGGTTTTTAAGTATGTACCCAAGTTTACCAAACGCGGCCCAGCTATGCTGAATTCTTCTTGCAATTTCTGCCGTTTGGTTATCCTTACCCAACATGATCTTATGTCCCAAATATATGTATTGGTTTACCGTTTCTATTATCTGATCTTCGATAATAAAGTCGCTTTGTTTTGATGCACTATTTAGTTGTTTTAGCATGACTTCCAGCTGGTCTAGGTCGCTACTTATAAGGACAACATCGTCGGCAAAACGAAGATGGTTCAGGTATTTCCCATCAATATTAATGCCATTCGTCTGCCAGGGTAGTTTTTTAAATATATCTTCCATTGCCAGCGTAAATAACTTTGGAGATATTGTATCCCCTTGCCTAACGCCCTTTCCTATAGAAACCTTATCAGTAGACGCATCCTCGTCTATAGTCACTTGGAGCGTAGCATTCCTGTAGATAAATTTCAGCAGGTTAGTATAGCGCGAATCTATTCTTGCATTAGCCATTGCTGTCCATATGGCCCACAGTTCAACTGAATCGAACGCTTTTTCGTAATCGACAAAGGCGAGATATTGCGGAATGTTGTACTCTATATACAAAATGCATGTCAGCTATTTCCCTATCCGTGAAACTTGGCATTTTATACTAGACACCTGACCTGACCTGACCGAAAGAACAAAACGAAGAAATAAAAGGATACGGCAAAACCATTGACAGCACTAGTAGAAAATTAAACCACGACGCCAAACATATTTTTTTCTTAAACTTACTATCAATAATAAATGTAATTTATTTGCAACAAAATCTTTAAATCAAGTTTGCTAAAAAACTCTATCGGTATTTAACAACCTTTCTTATGTCGAAAACTCTGGATATTTAAAACTTTAGGGTTAAAAAATTTAATTTAAATATTTTGTTACCAGTACGTATTGAGACTTAAATGATACTGGGGAATATATAATTGCACTTTCCAAAAAATTTTCTAACCTTGTGCCAATAAACTTTAAAATAGCAAAATCATACTTTGCATTAGGTAAAGTGTAACTTGAAACTTACCCACTACAAAATGATAGAATCGCACTTTGAATTGGGTACACTTAAGCTTTAACTCTACCGCCTAAAAAATGAGAGAATGGTTGGCGTTGGTTGGATACTTTTTTGGGAAAAAGAAGTTCTACGTAAGGTAAGTTCAGGGCCCTGTAATTTTTTTTTTAAAGCACGATAAAAAATTACTACTTGAAAAGATCTTTTTTAATCTTTTTCCTTGTATCATTTTATAGTGGGTAAGCTTCAAGTTGCACTTTACCTAATGCTGCCATTTTATAGTTTATTGGCACAAAGTTAGAAGAATTTTCCAAAGTGCAATAATATATTTTTAACGTTATTTTGGTTTATTTTAAAGTGTATAAAATTCTAACCCGTTTATATTTATGTTTCAAAGTGATATGTATCGGTTTTTCGTGCTAACCGTATTTAAAGAGCGTGTTAAAATATTTTAAAGTGCATTCTCTTTCTTCAAAGTGGAAGACTCTTACTCTAAGTTATTGCTATTATTTTCATGTTATAACAAAATTATAAATAATTATAATTATAAATAATTATAAAATTATACTGAGCTAACGCTATTTTTTCAAAGTGCGTTTTCTTTATCAAAAGTGACATATATTATTTTTCTGTGTTTTACCTTTTATAAAAGTTTGAAATAGTTTTTTAATGCTTATTCACTTTTTTTTGACGTTATTTTGGTCTATTTTGAAGTGCAAAAAATTCCAACCCAATAATATTTATTATTGATAGAAGATTATGAAAAAAAAATATTTGACGTCCTGATTTAATTTTCTGTCAGTTTTGGTAATGGTTTTTGCGGTATCCCTTTATTTCTTCGTTTTATTTCTTTGGTCAGCATTTCTATCGTTTTGTATAAAATGCCACGATTCATGGATAGGGAAATTGATGATATGTTTTTAATTTAATGACGGCGTCAAACATAATTTTATGACTTGCTTTCATTAATACAAAGGGTTGGAATTTTTCGCACTTCAAAATAGGCCAAAATAACGTTAAAAAGAAGTGAATAAGCATTAAAAAACTATTTCAAATTTTTATAAAAGGTAAAACACAGAAAAATAATACCGGGTGGACCATCACTTGTGGTCGAATTTTTCCCGCCCAAACGATAAAAGATTTAAATTTGAGCTTCCGAGGATATGATCGAACCATTAAGACCTACTTTTCAAAAAATTTTGAAGCTTATTGGCCCACCCCTTGCTCGTCTACACGGCGATTCATTCAAAATTATAAAAAAGTTGACAACAAAGCTGCAACTTTTTTTATACAGTTGTACGCAGAAAATTTTTCAGATTACGGCGGTCTTTTCAGAATTTCGAAATTTTGATTTCTGGGGCCGTAGTATTTTGTTGAAAATTATCTGAGGCGAGGGAGGTAGTCCATGAATCAACTTGACTGTTGCATTTTTACGAAATACTACGGCCCCAGAAATCAAAATTTCGAAATTTTGAAGAAACCGCCGTAATCTGAAAAATTTTCTGCGTACCACGGTATAAAAAAAGTTGCAACTTTATTGTCAACTTTTTTACAATTTTGAATGAATCACTGTGTAGACGCGTACAGGGTGGGCCAAAGAAATTCAAATTTTTTGGAAAAGTAGGTCTTAATGATTCGATCATATTCTCGGAAGCTCAAATTCAAACCATTTATCGTTTGGACGGGAAAAATTCAACCATAAGTAATGGTCCACCCGGTATATGTCACTTTTGATAAAGAAAACGCACTTTGAAAAAATAGCGTTAGCTCAGTATAAAACCTGTTACAACATGAAAATAATAGCAATAACTTAGAGTAATAGTCTTCCACTTTGAAGAAAGAGAATGCACTTCAAAGTATTTTAACACGCTCTTTAAATACGGTTTGCAAAAAAAAACCGATACATATCACTTTGAAACGTAAATATAAACGGGTTAGAATTTTATACACTTTAAAATAAATCAAAATAACGTTAAAAATATATTATTGCACTTTGGAAAATTCTTCTAACTTTGTGCCAATAAACTATAAAATGGCAGCATTAGGTAAAGTGCAACTTGAAGCTTACCCACTATAAAATGATACAAGGAAAAAGATTAAAAAAGATCTTTTCAAGTAGTACTTTTTTATCGTGCTTTAAAAAAAAAATTACAGGGCCCTGAACTTACCTTACGTAGAACTTCTTTTTCCCAAAAAAGTATCCAACCAACGCTATATCGCTGGCGTTAAAGTACCGTCAAACGGCGCCTGTTAAAGTGCCGTTAATCTATATGACGGCACTTCAGTGTGTTAGGGCAAGGAAAAAGATTAAAAAAGTTTTTTTTAAGTAGTAATTTTTAATCGTGCTTTTAAAAAAAAAATTACAAGGCCCTGAACTGACCTTCGTAAAAAGTAAAAAAAAAAGTGTCTTTTGAACGAGTATTTGAACCCGAAGGCTGTCCATTGATGCGCAACCGGTTTTCCACGGCTCTATCGACCTCGCTACGCTAGTCGAAGCGTGTTCGATCTTCGTACAGTCTCGTCTCCTGTGATGACACCACTTGCGCGTTGCGCGCGCATTAACGGCACTTTAACCACAGTGACGCTATATTCCATCAGCGGGAATGGTCGTAGACCGGCGGCGGTATCTAACCGCTAGTAGTGCAAAGTGCCATTCTCTCATTTTATAGGGGGTAGAGTTAAAGTTTAGTCTATTGGCACAAAGTTAGTATAATTTTCCAAAATGCAATAATATATTCCCCCGTTTGTACTTTACTAATAAAATGTTCCCAATCAAAGTGCAATCTTGTCATTTTATAGTGGTTAGGCTTAAAGTTTAATTGTGCTCAGTGCAAAGTGCCATTCTCTCATTTTATAGGCGGTAGAGTTAAAGCTTAAGTGTACCCAATTCAAAGTGCGATTCTATCATTTTGTAGTGGGTAAGCTTCAAGTTACACTTTACCTAATGCAAAGTGTGATTTTGCTATTTTAAAGTTTATTGACACAAACTTAAAAAAAATTTTAGAAAGTGCAATTATATATTCCCCTAATAAAAATATTATTTAATTTACAATGCGTACCGTGTAACTAATCTTTAAATCGTTTTGACTCAAAAACAGTGTTCCCTATATCGGCTTTCAACAAGGGCATCTTCCTAATGTAAAAAACTCTAGATATTTAAAATTTTAAGGTTTAAAGCTAAAAATGGTACACACACAACAGTTATGACTATTTCCACTTAGTGTTTACATTTTTGAATTATTTTTATTTATACCGGTCACATAAAAAAGTAGTAATGGTTGTGCAAAATTTTATTATTTTAAGTTGACTGGTTTTGAAGAAATTTGCTGCAGACTACTAACAAAGTTTTACTTTTAGTTAGTGAGCTCTAGTTTTTTTAGGAATTTTCCGCTCTTTATTCATGTTTTTAATTGTAGAAGCCGCCAGAAAAGTATTGCACGTTTTTTTGAAACAACCCTGTATGCAAACGCTTTTGTAAGTTATTCTCACAAGAAGTACTGTCGCATTTTACTGTCCCGTGTAAACTATGCTTTAAAAAGAGTTTCTCAACCATAGTTTATATGAACTTTTATTTATAATTTTTGTCATAAAAGTTGCCTATAAAATATTGCAGGTTACATTCGGGACACTCTCTACAAACAAAATTGTAATGTTCGTTAAGGGCAAAGACTTCGCCATCACATATGGTTTATGTATGCGTGCAGAGATTAGTTCTCTCATTTTAGATTACTGCATAAAAGGAAATAGAATTAATCAAGTGCAAGTAAATAACCCAGTTAATTTAATGGAATGACGTCGCGCGCATGCATTGAATACGCAGCTGGCCCACAGTGATACGCTCCGCCTTAATCCAGCGTTGGATTGACACCAGGTTGCTATTTGACACGTCGTTACTTCATACTGAATAAACGTATTAATTTAATACAGGCCTGGTTTTTGCACGCCAGTATGATGACTCAAGACAATATTCATAATGTTGTAACGCTACCACATGCGGCTAACGGTTAGCTCCTTTGCGGCGGCTGGGTCGTGGGTCCTCTGAAGGTCTTGTAGAGCTTATGGGCGCCAGCAATTGGTATTCACTACCAATTACGGAGGGGAAGGTTGAGCAAAAATAAATGAGTGTCTAAACAAGACGTGGTGGTTTTATTACAGAAGAAAAAGATACAAATAAAAGTTAGGAAGTGAAGAAGATGTTAGTCAGACGCCTAGCGGATGATGGTGGTGTCACTGGCGATACCCGGCTGAAATACACTATTGCGCGGCTAAACCCAACAAAATCGAATAACGAGCTCGTCTTACAAAAATCTGTCAAGCCGCACAAATACGCAAAATCAAAAAGGTACTCGCCGGGATCGCTGGAGCTTCCGCTGATGACGTCCTGGGCGCTGACTGAGACGAAAAATAGTAAAGGGTGGCACGATGAAGATGGAGAAGACAAAAAGACGAAGAGTAGACAGGGGTTCTCCAGGTCCTGGACTTTATCTGGGCTTGAGCTGCCCTGCGTTCCGGACTGGCTAATAAGTTTCCCCCAATGTTGGTAGGCTCGAATATTGGTGGTGGGTTCAAAGACCACAAAAGCGAAATTGATAATTAAGGGTAGCTATGGACCTGTGGAGAAACGAGCATGAGAGAGGGCTCACCCTCTTTAAACAGAACTTACCTCAAAATCTCGTCCCCACAGACACCGACCCACACACCTCGAGAAACCTCACCAATATGCCGTTTATCAGCCAGCATATCCGAAAAACGCATAAAAGAAAACATCGCAACTCAAGGTACCGACAACAATCCAAAACCATAGAAACGAAAAGAACATTAACAGAAAAGACGGACACCTTTGAGAGACCCCAAAATCGCGAACATACAGCCATCCCAAAAATGAACCGTTACACACCCCCCCAAGTTAAGAAAAAAATGCTGCCACAGGCAGACATTTTTCTTTTCACTATAATGGGAACCAGATTAACAGACCCCAGTTGTCTTGTCTTTTTTTTTTTTTTTTAAACCTAATTTAATTACCTAGCTATCCTATCTAATATTTACTAAACTACCTATCCTATCCTATCCTATCCTATCCTATAGATAAAACTTTCACACAGGTCGACCCATTCATACTTCATTCACACTAGTCAAATCCGAGATTATTCTCCAAGAGGATCAATGTCGCGATAGGGTTTCAGGTCTTTGACGTGATAGCGACCGACATTTACGCCATTCGCGTCAAGCAACTCGTAGACGAGGCTAGAAACCACCTTAGTGACTTCACAAAGTACATACTTTGGAGCTAACTTTGCCGCAAAATGGTGAAACCCGCTTGACAAAACATAGTTCTTTTTCCAGACTTTGTCTCCGACGCGGTAGGTTTCGCCCGGTCGTTTTCGCAAATTGTACGTATGACAATTTCTGGCGTAAGCTTCCGCCAGCTTTTGCCTTACATCGCGATAGAGGTCTGAGACAAGGTCGATTTCCTCGGCGTAGTCCTGCCGATTAATCACGTTTATATCGATGTCTTTTAAATTTGTTACTTTTCCATAAAAATCTCCTCGCGCAGGTACGTAACGACCAAAGTTTAAGAACGTCGGTGAAAACCCGGTCGCTTCGTGCACGGCCGTTCTAATCGCAAACCCAATCTTGTGGATCTGCTTATCCCAAGTCCGATGATCATTATCACTGATATATGAACGGATTGCAGCCCCCACAACGCGATTAATCCTTTCGACGGCGTTAACTTGAGCATGGTACTTCGCGTTAAACCACGGTCGTACGCCATAGTCCTCCAACAACCGTCGAAATAACCTACCCGTAAACACGGTAGCGTTATCGCACATTAAAATTTGCGGGGCTCCATATATCAGGAATACTTGTTCTTCAACAAATTTGGCGATAGTCGACGCGGTCGCGTGGCGCATAGGATGCAACAACGAAAATTTGCTGAAATAGTCAGAGACTATCAGCAAATAGCAAAAACCGCTCTTAGAGCGCGGCAAGGGTCCTAATACGTCGACCGAAACCATCTGCCAAGGAAAATTGGTTTTCTTTGGTTTCCCCATAAAACCGGGTCTAGCTGTGGTACTGCTTTTCTGAGCGGCACATTGGCGACAAGATTGCACATGACGTTTTACAGAAGTCTTAATTTGTGGCCAGTAATAAAGTTCGCGAATCCGCCTAATTGTTTTATACACCCCTAGATGCGCAGCGGTGGGGTCATCGTGGCAGAGCTGAAGTATTCTCGTCCGTTGAGATTTTGGAACCACGAGTTTCCACTCGGGGTGATTGGTTCGGAGCCCAACCTCCTGCGGTACAAACTTATACAACCGATCTGCCTCGACTTTCCATTCCGTATATTTTTCCGGTGAAGCGACCACACGCTCGACCATTCTGCTATACCACGCGTCTGCTGCACAATCGTCGCGAGAAAATTCAAAAATACACACCTCCAGCGGCTCACGCGATAAGGCGTCGGGTACGACATTTAATTTACCCTTTCGGTGCACCACTGTCATATCAAATTGCTGTAACCGAACTGCCCATCGTGCCAAACGCCCACAAGGATCTTTCATTCGGTTCAGCCAGAGAAGTGAATAGTGATCCGTTATTACAGTAAACGGCACCCCATCAATATACGGTCTAAACTTTTCTACAGCAAATAACACGCCAATACACTCTTGCTCCGTTACAGTGTACTTTCTTTCCGCGGAACTAAGAGTACGCGATGCAAATGCGATTACCACTTCTTGACCCTCGGAATCAACCTGTGTAAGGACCGCTCCTACACCCACTCCAGAAGCATCCGTCTGTATAGTAAAACGCCTAGAAAAATCCGGAGCTGATAGCACGGGAGCCGAGACCAACGCGTTTTTCAACTTACTGAAGGAAGCGCGAGCTTCCTCACTCCACTTGACACGTTGTGATTTCGTTCGTCCCTTCGTTAATTCTGAAATTGGGGCTGAAAGAGTCGAAAAGTTCTTGATAAAACGTCGGTACCAGCCGCACATCCCAAGAAATCGCTTAATTTCGGTAACCGTTCCCGGTAAAGGATACTCTAACATAGCCGCGACCTTTGACGGGTCAGTTCTCAACCCATCGCGATCTATAAGATAGCCCAAATAACGCAGTGATGGCAAGCAAAACTCGCATTTCTTAAAATTTATTGTCAACTTAGCCTCTTTAAGTTTATTCAATACTTCACGTAGTACCCTAAGATGTTCGTCAAAGGTGGAAGTCGCGATAATGATGTCGTCTAAATAGACAAAAGCGAACGGTTCGAATTCGGGACCCAAGACAATGTCCATTAACTTTTGTTGAGTTTGGGCGGCGTTACATAATCCAAATGGCATTACTGTAAATTCGAAAAGTCCCCTGCCCGGAACAATGAACGCCGTCTTCTCACACGAGGAGGGTTCCAGGGGAACCTGCCAGAATGCTGTCTTTAAATCGATGCTACTCAGGAATCGCGCGCCCGATAAACGATCCAAGATATCATTTACTCGCGGTAGCGGGTATGCACACTTCTTGGTAACTTCATTTAACCGCCTCCCGTCGAAGCAAAATCGCATCTCGCCACCAGGTTTTTCCACGAGCAAAACCGGACTCGACCATGGACTCATAGAGGGTCTAACGACGCCTAGTTTTAACATCCGGTCCAACTCGTCGTTCAGAAACCGTAAGCGATATGGTGACATAATATGCGGTCTTTGGCGAATCGGTTCCGCGTCTCCCGTCTCAATCTTGTGAGTTATCTGATCAGTACGACCCAAGGTCTTATCAAACGAAATTTCCTTAAAGGAATCAATAAGCGTTTTGATTTTTTGACGTTCATCCTCTGACAACTCGTCCCTCCCTTTGATCGCTGCAACCGCATCTACTTCTAAAGAAAAATCATTTTCGCGATATTCCAAAAGTTCAGCGTTCTCCGACAGACCCGTCATTGTCCAAGTCTGTTTTTCAAAATCGAGCATAAGTTCAAATGTGCGGCAAAAATCCACACCTAAAATAATCATGTGTCGCAACGAAGGCGCCACCAAAAATTCTACCACCCTAACGGTACCCCGTAAGGTTACAGGAACATTTATCGTACCTAATACAAATTGTTTTTGCCCGTCAGCAGTTGTGAGGTTAACCGACTCACATGGATTAATCGACAAGTTAAATTTTCGGACTAAGCTAATAGCTGGACCGCCCAAAATACTTCGGTTGGCACCAGAATCCACCATACCGACACAATGTTGATCGTAAATCTTAAAAGAAAGATAAGGTCTGCTATCCTTATCGACTGTGACAAAAACAGGAGAAGCTGCAACTATTGAACTCGAAAAAAATTTGTTAATAACCGAAAGCCAACTCTCCCACTCTCTTTTTGAAGTTTTTGAGGACCTAGGCATTTGTTCGGTAGCAGGGTTGCGCGGTCCAAAATTGCGCCCTGCTAGTGAGAGTTTTTTTTGTTGACTATTCGGTTTACAAACCGGACACTGCGGCTTTATCACCCCGGCTAGTCCGCAACCAAAACAGCAAACAGGTCCTTTGGTCTTTTCTTTACAATCGCGACGAATATGACCCGTCTTTCGGCACTTAAAGCACCTAAGGCCTGAAGTTGACGAATTAGCAACAGTCCTACCAGCTGACTTATTTGAGGAACTTGCGTCTGGCTGATTAGCATCCGAATACGTATAGGCCAGATCAGCCTCCATAACCGAAGATGATTGTCGCGGTGGTTTTTTGTAGCGTTTTTCATTTAGTAGCGAATCTTCGACGATTCGACATAATTCGGCCAGGCGAGCAACCGAGGTAATTTCCAGAAGTACTAATGTAGGAGCGAAAGCGGGTAGTAAATTACGCCGAATGTATTTTACTTTAATATCCTCTCCAGGTACAGAAGACAATCGCTCAAACATATTTTCCATGACAGAGATAAAAATAGTGACTTTTTCTCCCGGTCCCTGAAATCGTTCCTTAATTTCCTCCCATAGCGCATCGTCGTAATCGCTAGGTAGGAAATCACGCTTAAGTGCTACGACCAACGAATCCCAGTCTTGCACCGTACGACGCACTGCCCGGAACCATATTAGAGCGCTTCCCGTAAATAAATCCACTGCAGAATCATATAAATCTTGTTTCGTAGCCCGTCGCGAAACGCGATACTCTTCAAGTCGTTCCAAAAATGAATTTACCGAACCCCCGGCTGTGGCACCGTCAAAATGCACGTTCCACTTGTAAACGGGTATACTTTTACTCAATGCTGAAGATGGACCCGGAGTTACGACGGAAGCAGCCTCTAAATTAACTTGAGGATTACGGTTGCTTTTCGTGTTCTTGTCACTGAAATCGCTTTCTAACGCTAGTACCTGCAATCGCCCGCTATTCCGAAATCCGCGAAATTCCAGATTTTCATCTGTTTCTTCAATAGCCCAACGCTTCAAGCGACTAGAAATATGAATCAATCGCGATTCAACCCTTCGTGCGGTCGAGTCCGCCCCTACGCGTTCGGCATCGTATTCGTTGACAAGCTTGTTAACATCTTCTAAACTAAGAACTAGGTCGGCCTTCTCTGTTTCGAGATCTAAAGGAATTGGCTCATATTCAATGTTTGGCCGTTTACTGTCGATGGCCAAAAGCCTTTTAAGTGCCTTTCTGCGAACGGCGTAACTATCCCGACCAATCTCATAACCCCGCAACATCAATTCATAATTAACCTCATGGTTTAACAGAGTATCTGCCTCCATACTGACTGACGTAATTCTATTACTGTCTATTTCCAAAAATTTCTTAAATAGAAAAAATTCCGGCAATCTAACTAAATTTACTAACTTTCAAAAAAACTTAGCAACTGTTTACCAAAAGAAATAATCTTGCAAACACCTGGCTGCTAAAAACGGGGAATTAAAGCTATTTTGAGGTCCACAAAAAAGACAGCTGCATGTCGACGATTCCGACTCTACAATTAGGTACAACCACCACTCACAATCCTGACACTTTTGCTCAACCAGGATAATGGGAAAGGAAATTTGGGAAACTCTACACCGGCGGAAAGTTCACAGACCAAGCCACCGAAATTAACCGCTAATACCGTTAATTCGAGCCCCACGTTGTCGGGTGCCAAAAATTATGTGTAACGCTACCACATGCGGCTAACGGTTAGCTCCTTTGCGGCGGCTGGGTCGTGGGTCCTCTGAAGGTCTTGTAGAGCTTATGGGCGCCAGCAATTGGTATTCACTACCAATTACGGAGGGGAAGGTTGAGCAAAAATAAATGAGTGTCTAAACAAGACGTGGTGGTTTTATTACAGAAGAAAAAGATACAAATAAAAGTTAGGAAGTGAAGAAGATGTTAGTCAGACGCCTAGCGGATGATGGTGGTGTCACTGGCGATACCCGGCTGAAATACACTATTGCGCGGCTAAACCCAACAAAATCGAATAACGAGCTCGTCTTACAAAAATCTGTCAAGCCGCACAAATACGCAAAATCAAAAAGGTACTCGCCGGGATCGCTGGAGCTTCCGCTGATGACGTCCTGGGCGCTGACTGAGACGAAAAATAGTAAAGGGTGGCACGATGAAGATGGAGAAGACAAAAAGACGAAGAGTAGACACGGGTTCTCCAGGTCCTGGACTTTATCTGGGCTTGAGCTGCCCTGCGTTCCGGACTGGCTAATAAGTTTCCCCCAATGTTGGTAGGCTCGAATATTGGTGGTGGGTTCAAAGACCACAAAAGCGAAATTGATAATTAAGGGTAGCTATGGACCTGTGGAGAAACGAGCATGAGAGAGGGCTCACCCTCTTTAAACAGAACTTACCTCAAAATCTCGTCCCCACAGACACCGACCCACACACCTCGAGAAACCTCACCAATATGCCGTTTATCAGCCAGCATATCCGAAAAACGCATAAAAGAAAACATCGCAACTCAAGGTACCGACAACAATCCAAAACCATAGAAACGAAAAGAACATTAACAGAAAAGACGGACACCTTTGAGAGACCCCAAAATCGCGAACATACAGCCATCCCAAAAATGAACCGTTACAATGTTTGACGCGAGATCATTTTCAGTATTCTGCAGAGTAATTGCACTACATTATTCTGCGCAGCCGTAAAGTGAAGCAGATGGGTATAACCCATTTTATGAGTGTCGAACAGAGAACGACAATAAGCACCAAATTCGTATTTTCAAATTTTCAAAAGCAACACGCATATTTTTAGTAATATAATTAATTTTTCGTTTAGAATATTTAATAGCTAATGGGGGATGATGAGGTTTACAGCAAACTGAAGTTAAATTGGACTATTTATTTAATGTTAAAGTAAACATTTGTATTTTGTTCATATTAACATGCATGTGAGCATTTCTTCGTTTTGTGCTCGGCGCGGCCGCCGAATCGACGTCACCAGATGTTGCCACCACCGTGGCTAATCAGCGCCCGCCAAAGAAACTCCACGTATCCATAATTTCCGGTTATTTTTATTAAGGGTTTCGAATTACGAACCATATGCGATGTACTTAAAAGAGAGCATTCTCGTCCTGCACGTCGTCGAGCTTGGTCGAGGAATTAAACGCTATTCGAGTTATCAAATTATTTTGCGAGTTTTCTTCTTTTTAACCCTTCCATCCACCCTAAAGGTGACATGCATGTTAACTTTCTTCAAAGCAGCATCCTCCGGAGTCTATCGTTACGTATCAGATCTTAAAAACAAAAGTTAGATATTTTTTACCTGTACGGAGCGATTTTAAAAATTTAAAATGCATTTTTTCTCTTTTCAATACGCGTCCCTGCTAATACAAAAACTCACGTCAATGCATTTTGCTGACGTTCTACAATCACAGATGATAAAGCGGAGACGTTCCTCTTAAAGATATATTGTAGCCATAATCTTAACAACAATAATAAAGTAACAAGTAACATAAAAGCAAGAGCGCTAATTATTGACAAGTGACAGATGACGTGTCCATCGACTATAAGTGCTACTCAAATATCTAATTAACAACTCTCAAAGATTTATGTACTTCAAATACGAAGGTAAAATATTAAAATTATTAAAGAAAACAATCTGTAACGTTATGACTGCTACATTTACAAAGATGTTTATAATAATTGTTTAAGATTATCGGAAGTCGTAAAGTTTCTTAAAAACAAGAGAGTGAACCCGCAAGGTTTCTGCTAAATTTGTTTTGCTATACAGGGTATTTGTTTTCCCAATGCCAGCATAGGGTTTTTACTTATCCTCAGAGATGCGGTGTCGGTTAAATTATGGTAAAGTTGCGCATTCTTATACTGAATATTAATTTGAAAGAAAATCTAACTTGTCATTTTTAGTTTTTGAATTATTGCTAAAAATTTAAAAATTTTAATTTACGTTTTTATTTTTTTAAGCATTGGAGCTAGACATTTTTAACTAAACCATTGTGACCATTGTGACCATTATAACAATAAAAATAATAATTTATTTAACCAACAGGCTGGTGCCTAGTTACAGGTAAACTTAAATTTAAACTTATATCAACATCCACTACACATTTATTTTTTCTACCTTACCTTAATAATAAACAAATATATAGCTCTCATAAATTAACATTAGTAAGTTTTGCACGAATTGCTCTTTTGAAGTCACCTTGGCTGCAAACTGCAATGTCGAGATTCCCCCCTCCAGCATGTTATAGAGTCTGCAAATAAAATAAATTGGTGAGTCTATATTCTATAATGACATTTGTTCTCGCTCTGGGACACACAATCTCGGTAGTTCTCCGCAATCCAATTCGAGACACATAGAAGATTAACTGCGACAAAATTTGAGGACAGTCTATTACCTACCTCTTTCTCTTTCAGCAGTAGTACAATTGTACAGCAGTGTACCTTCATGAACATTAAACCAAAGTGTTGGCGGCGATACTCCAAAGCGTGGAGCTCAAAACTCTCCAGTAGTAATACGTAGCTAAATTATCTGATGGGATATTGCCTGTCAAGCTTCACACAAAGAATCTTGAAGAGTGCCCTCTGCACCCGCTTTCACCTAGTCCTCTCCCCAATACGTCTCGAAGCCCACACAATAAAACAGTAATATAATTTTGATCTGACGAGTGCCATATACAGCATTTTCAATCCTTTTATGGACGTAAATGCCCTACAATTTCTGTGGATCATACCGATCATCCGCAAGGGTCAAAGAATCTAAATCTGTCATCGTAATTTCCATAGTACTCTCGACACAAAAGCTACAAATTCCAACTTTGGTTTTTCTTATTGGGCGCCATATTGGATTTTTACATTTTTTGGTAAAGTTTTATTTTTTGAATACAATGATGTAATGTACACATAATAATTTTCTTTTACATCTACACCTATTTTAAAAAAAAATTTCAATTAGGGAACTGTGCTTTGAAAAGACAACAACCATTTTTTGCTTTAACAAAAATTTTTTCATTTCACCTTTATTCTGTCACCACACAACAAGATATTTGCAGTGTAAAAGAAAAGTGTTATGTGTGATACATCATTGTATTCAGAAAAGAAAACTTAATTAAAAAATGCCAAATTCCAATATGGCGCCAATAAGAAAAATCAAAAGTAAATATTGTAGCTTTTTTTCTAAAGTGCTATAAAAACTACGATGATAGATTTAGATTTCTTGTGAAAATGTGCCTTCACAATGGTTTAGTTAAAAGCGTCGAGCTCCAATTGCTTAAAAAAAATTAAAACAAGAATCAAAAATTTAAAAATTTTTGACAATTCAAAAACTAAAAATGAAAGGTCAAATTTTCATTCAGTATAAAAATGCGCAACTTTGCTTTAATTTAACCGACTTCGTATCTCTGAGGATAAGCGAGATCCCTATGCTGGCATTCGAAAAACGGACAGCCTGTATAATCGGAAGAACCAGCATTGAATTCAAAATATTTAGTTTTCTTGTTTTGAAAAATTCTATGCACGTTTTTGTTATCATCAACTGATAAGCCATGTGCTCGCATTTTTATTCTAGTTGGTGCGTCTAGTCTAGTAGATAAACGTTTTTCGGTGTGTATGTGTGTATGCGATAATTGAGTCCGTGTCCCAATCCTCAAACTGGTTCCGTTCCTCGACAATACCTCCGACGCTGTCAGTTTGGTAAATGGGTAACTAATCAGACAGAAGGCGCACTCCCCTTCTTCGCAACGCAAAGGTGTCCAAACAATGTTGCAAACAGCGGCAGTGCGTTTTTTCTCTAGACTCACGACACAACGCATGTTATAAAGTGAAAGTTTCAAGTAAATTCAAATTTGTAAACAATTGTTGCATAACTGGAGGTGCAGTTTTGCGGTATGGTTAAGAAATCCGACAGATCAGGTAAGAGCATCAATTCTTCAATAATTAAAAAAATTATATTTTCTATTTTTCCAAATTTGATGATTAATATAATTATGTTGAATTTCACTAAATTATCGCTAATTATCATTAAAAAGTGCATTGCGGAAAAAGAAGGTTTGTTCATTGTATAGAAACTAGCGGCCTATAAAGTCCAAGGCTGCAGGTCCAATTATGATAAGTACCGGTAGCAATTGTTTGTTTATTTTATGGTACAGGGTGTCTGGTCATTTGTACGAATTGAATTGTGGTTATTAGAAGAAATAAAGTCAAGCCGTGTTGGGATTACTTACGAAAAATTCGTGAAACAAGCAAATGATATGGAGAAAACAAGTTCTTAACAACTTTCAGTACAAGCTCATTATCCATAATTAATGACGCGCTGTCGCAATGACATTTTCCAATTAACGTATAGGTAGGTACCTACTTGAGTATTCTGAGAAAGGTGAAAAAACAGTAACGTTATTAAATGCAAATTTGTCAAAAAGCTTACATACTATAACTATTATAATATCGCAGCAATAATGGTCATTTTATATCTAAGAAATTTATATATTCATATATTTTAAGAAATAGCAAAAAAACTATTATTTGTAATAAACAAAAATGTTTAGTAATGCATGATATACTTACTATATTTGCCAATTTTAAGTCGTATAATAGATACCAATTATCCAAGATCTGAATTTGACTATTCTGTAAAAGGTGAAATAACAGTAACGTCATTAACAAATAATTTGTTGAAGCGCTTGAGGCTTTAGTACCATAATCATTGTTGTAAGAGTAATAATTTTATATCTACACATACTTACATATTTTGGACTAGCCCTAGCCAAAATCAAATTTATGTTAGGTAAATATATCACGAAAGCAACAATATTTAATTAGCCGCCTCTTTGTATCACCATTTCTCGACTCTTAGATACATTCTTATTGCTTTTATTAATAAACGCGTTAAGTTGAAAAACAATATCTTTGCTCACCATTTCTATAGAATATTATAATTATAATAATTTAAATAAATATAACGTATTGTATAATTGATTAAATTTAGTTAAGTCCGCATGCAGGACTACACAAATATAGTGCTTCCAAAGACAATGTAAATATTTTCTCTGCGAAAAATAAATTTCTCTCAACCTTTTCATGTTGTTAAAAATATTAAAAAATTCATAAACCGCTACTTTTTTAACTACGTCGCAATAGTTTCCATTTTCTAGTGTCTTTTTATTTCTCCATTTTCTTCTCAGTTTCTCTCTATCCCAATCTCTCTCCTTTCCAGTATATCTATCTTTTCTTAGACTTATCTTATTTTTCCAGTATCTATCGATCAGAGAAACTGAGAAAATAAAAAATTAACTGCAAAAAAGTGAGAAAATTTGGAAGAAACAGATACATACCTACTAGAAATGAGAGAAAGAAAGAGAGTAATAAACTGCAAAAGGAAAGAGAGAGATATATTTTTGAAACTAAAACTAGTTCAAAAAATTTAACTTGTAAGCAAAACCACACTTTTGGCAAAAACACAAGTTTCAAAAGTAGTGTTCATCTCGCAATTTTTAAATTTAAATTTCTTCTACCGATGATGTATACTAGCTAAAAGAAATCCAATGTATCTGTTCAATTATGCTTAGCATAAATATCAATTTTAATGTCTGTGTTGCTTTTATGTGGAAAATATACGAGTTTAAAGTTTAACAGGTACCTAAACATTACCTTTGAACTCGGCTGTACATAGGTACTCCTTTTATGGACTAAGGAAAAGTGAAGTGAAAGAAAAACGTTGGGTTACTGATGTAGAATTTAGAAACATTGAAGGCTCCGTCATGTAAACCTTTAACATGGTTTTCACAAATTGCAAATACTAAAATGAGTCTAACTTTTCTAAATATTTAGAAAACAAATCTAATCTTTATGATGTAAATCTTTGTAAATCTCTAGACATCTCAGGGATTTCTTACAAAGTTTTCCGTAAATTTATTTTTTAATTTCTGGAAAATCGGAGAAAACTCGGAGAAAAAGTTTTATAATCTATGACCATCGAGTCTGTTAAATCTTTCTCATTAACCTCAAGGTAATTTAAATAATATTTAGCATATCCTACACTTTTGTAATGTCTGAAAATTTTGAACTTGTTTTGTCCTTTAACCTTCGGAAAGTTTTCTAACATAGGAAATTTAAATTTTCTAACTGTGAAAAACCATGTCTAATCGTTAGGATAAAATTTTTACAAATATATATCTCTTAAATTTTTTTTAAATTTTGTACTTTGAGGATTGCATTTATTTATTCTCAAGCTGATCTTGCAAAATCAATGAAAACCCTAAAATGTAAACGTCTATTAGAACTTATGTTCTATAGAGCTATGCATAAAATTATATTATCTATTAAAATTTTTCTTAACTTTTTTTGAATACCGGATGTTTATTTTGAGAGGAAACGGGCATTTTCTGCTAAACTATACATTTCATGTAAAATTTTTTTAATGGAAGCTATTGCACAAAATACAGTCTTCTCAAATATGCTTTTCAACATTTTTATTCACTTGTCATTTAATCAGAAATGATATCAATTTAATTATTTTCAATAACAACACATTATTTTTTAAGCAACTTCTGGTAGATAATTTAATTCTGAATCCAACGATGTATTACAAAGAGGTTGTTGTATGAGAAAAATTTTGAGAAAAATGAATGAATGTAAAATTACAATTTGCGGCACAGCCTTACTTGATAATGTGAAAAGTTCTCACGCCGACACACAGGTAAAAAATAAGATAGAGGGATTATGGAATTATTGTTGAATGCAAATGACATTGACAGTGACACAAAAATGACATCTCTGCTCGATTTTGAATAATAAGACTCCGTTGACGCTGTTTGGAGGAGATGTGCTATGTGCATGGAACAAAATGGAACGCAGTTTGAACATTTATTTTAAAGCCATATCATTTGCATTCAACAATAATTCCATAATCGCTCTATCTTATTTCTTACCTGTGTCTCGGCGTGAGAACTTTTCACATTATCAAGTAAGGCTATGCCACGAAATGTGATTTCACATTCAGTCACTTTTCTGAGAATTTTTTGTATACAACAACCCATTTGTAATACATTGTTGGATTCAGAATTAAATTATCTACCAGAAATTGCTAAGAAAATAATGTGTTGCTATTTGAAATAATAAAGTTGATATTATTTCTGATTAAATGACAAGTGAATAAATATGTTGAAAAGTATATTTGAGAAGACTGTATTTTGTACAATAGCTTCTATTAAAAACTTTTTTTATAAAGTGTATAGTTTAGCAGAAACTGCCCGTTTCCTCTCAAAATGAACATCCGGTATTATGATCTATATATTCTAGACGGTTGATACCCGTCGCTAGTTACCTTTAAAGTCAAGTTTACAAGCTATGTTCTTATAGATAGCGAGCGCTAAATTTATCAAGTAGTTACAGAATCTACCTAGTGATAAGAATTCTAAACATAATGCCATCTTGTAAACTTCTAAAAACCCTTTTAACAAAAGCAATTCTTAGAATCATTTTTCAATATGCTATATATTGAATAAGTGTCTAAATCTTTGATAAGTGCGCAATTAGTACTTACTTACATGTTAATCAAAAAAGTTCTTACAATATCTTCTTGTTTGAAATTTTTGCTTTTTGTTTATTAAAGATCTCAGAATAAACAAAACTTTCTATGAACTTTTGTTTGCCTTATTGTTCGCTATTTTTTATTTTGCCTAATACTAAACAAAAGTCAATATAATTTTTTTATTTACATCGTTTTAATATTTTGATGAGGTACACAAACTTTAAAAAAAATCAATAATTTTAAGGACAATTTGTTATCGTACATCATAGATAAGTAAATCTATATGTTTGTAACGATTTCCAGTATTCTCAAAGAATGCAATTATAATTTAAACTAATCCGAAAATAAACAAAATAACTTCATAATATAACGGTGTTATGTGATGGCGGCGCATGACAGCACAAGGATGTTCCAGTAAAGAAGAAGAAAAGAAGAAGAAAAAAGTAGTGTCATTGTAACAGAACGGTATTTTAACAAAATTAGCTTTGTGCTAAAACCAGTTATCGAACACTGGGCAATAATTTTAAATGTATGAACCAACAACTTGAATAAGAATTAATGAAGCTCTGCAACCAAAGCCATGCAAATGTTAGCGTAGTCAAATTTAAATAATCAAGTCAGAAAAAAGCCGGTATTTTTAATTTATTAAATCAAACTAATGTGTAGACAATTCAAATTAAGGATTTATTTAAATAAATTTACAGAATTCAAATGTTACCCAGTCGGTTTGGAATATTTATGGCTAATGATTAGTTTTTATTGTGTTTTGGCGTCGCTCTTTTTGTATCGTTTTAACACCTCTAATTTGACCGTAATTCCGTCTTATCTCTTTTTAAGATTGCAATGCTATTACTTTGATATGTACTTACGACTTTCGAGATAACAAGTTTGGTCGTGTTTACTTTGCTTCGTTTATTGTATAAACAAATATTTTACAAATAAACGCTATTAATTTTTTGCAAACGTTCGTAACAACAGAGTGCATAGTTTGCAAATGTGTGAGAATGGCCAAGTTTCTTTTTTCGTCTAAGTACAAAAACAGTTTAATTTTTAAACAATAAAGTTGCAGTAAATTATAGAATCAGATTAACAAATTATTAAGAACTCTTTTAAAAAAGAAAAGTGTAGGTACCTACTAACTACTACGTTTATTAACATATTTTTTTAAATCTACTTTTCTTTAATTTTTATTCTCTATGGGGTCTTTATTCAATATTTGGAAAAATTGATGTTTTTTTGTGAATGTATATTTTATGCTAATTATAGCATACTCAGATAACTTTTAACAAAATTGGAATAAAATTTGCTATTCAAAGGAATGCTAAATTCAGATGATGCTGGAAAGTCCGTGCTTTTGGTCACCGGCCATTTAACTTGGTAATTTTTCATTAGTTAAATGCTGCAATACCTATACAGTATATTCTAAAAGTACCACACCACCTTAAAGGTGAGTTATCTAGAATTATAGTAGATGTTAAAAAATTGTTTAAAAAATCTTTTGTCGATTAGTTTTTGAGTTATGGCCCCTTAAGAAAGGCACTAATAAGATTTACATTTAGGGGTACACACGGTTATTTTAAAACAAAAGAAATATTTTGGAGTATAGTTCATTCCCTTAAAGAGTTTGAAGTTGAAAAAATCAGAAAATTCTTGCGTCCAAGATTTAAAATCATAAAATAAGATCTTTAATATAAACATGGCAGCATGGTCGATACATTATAAAGCGCCGTTTGGGACATAATTATAAAATAAAAGCCACAAAAATATACTAAAATACTTTATTTTTATATTAAAAGTTTGCGATATTTTTTAATTATTCTTATATTTGTACAAAGAAATATATTTTTTAATTATTCCACCATTTTTATTTAAGAGAAAATAATAATTTAGTTTAAATATTTATTCTCGATTGCAAATTTTAAAGAAAATATTATATTTTCCGACTTTCTTTCCGTAATAAATATTTTTGGATTTTATTTTAAAAAAATTTTTATAACAATATTTTTCCATTAAAATATCACACAACCAACAACAATCAACAAAAAGTCGCCATCGGCTTATCGGCAAGAGATAGTTAATAACCATAAGCGACACAGGAGTGAAGTTAGCTTGTTAGCTAGTAACTTTACTTAGCAGCACGCACCACATCACGGAGACTATCCTACACTTTTGATTTTAAATGCGATCGAATGGCTCTCGGCGGTATCCTACACTTTCACGTTGAGACGATCGCATTCAAAAGCGATTTGTATTTGTGTGCGCACGATACATTTGGGAACGTAGCAAAAGCGCTGTTGACGCATGCACTGAACCTTAAACTACATGTGCTTAGAATGCAACCCTTCAAACACGATGCGCCAAAATGACCAAAACACGAATGCAAAGTTTTTTTTACCTGTCGCGTTAGATCTTCGCATTTACCCGAAAATCACTATTTTGAAAGCGTACCAAAGCTAAATGCGAAAGTCCGGAATACCGATTTTACGAAATGCGCACGCTTTGGCGAACGCAAAAGTGTAGGATAGCCTCCGTGGGAGGTTAAATTTTTCAAGCGTTGAAAATATTGTAATCAATTTCATAAAAAAAAAAAAATTAATAAAAACATACCTATTTTAATGAAAAGCAGAAATATTTATCACGTAAACAAAGTCGGAAAATATAATAATTTCTTTAAAATTTCCAACCGAGAAAAAATATTTAAATTAGATTATTATTATTTCT
This sequence comes from Schizotus pectinicornis, assembly GCA_951805265.1. Classification (NCBI taxonomy): domain Eukaryota; kingdom Metazoa; phylum Arthropoda; class Insecta; order Coleoptera; family Pyrochroidae; genus Schizotus; species Schizotus pectinicornis. The sequence goes on from OX638210.1 coordinate 1,093,076, forward strand.
TAAATAAAAATAGTGCAATAATTGAAGAAATATATATTTTTTGTAGAAATATAAAATTAATTGAAAAATATCGTGAACTTTTAATTTTTTTAATTATTACATCCCAAACGGCGCTTCGTAAATACATCTAATAAAGGTAGCGCACGGTTTCTAGCAAAACAATTGTGACGTTAATTTTGTAAATTAGTGTAACGTTAGCGGTCACTGATTGCGTCCTGGTGCAGACCTTGGGTATTAGCATTAGCAGAACGGGGCGGCAGTGGTTTGGTTGACAAATAACGATTGTAAATTAGGGGTGTAATAAAAGGTAGATAATTGATGACTAATGACAATTAGCAAAAGAAAATAACGGTAACGGATTCACTACAACTAACGGACCGGTAACAGAGCGCAAGCTCCCAATCGATTTTACTAGGCGGATGGATCACTAGATGGTAAAAATCCGGGTAGTCCAGGTAACACAACAATTTAGAGAAATAAAAGAGATAGTGAAACAATCGAATATAATACGTGGTAAGTATGCTACTCGCCAGTGGTAGATGATAGATACGAGGTAGACAGGCACTAGATAGTAGATTGATACATAGACTTTAAAGAAAGAGTTTAACAAACAAAATAGACATTATTCGATTTTCACCTTAAAGTCGACACCCCGTGGAGATGAATTGATCACGTATCCACTACGTCTAGCAAACAAATAGTGATAAAAACCATCGGCGCTATAACCCAAAACAATACGAGAAAAAACTACACGAAAGCCGATAACCCCACCATCTGCCGTCCACCCCGGCTGCCGCTCCACAGGTTTCAGGCAAAAATCGAAAGAAAGAAAAGAAAAAAGATAAACCAGCAAAAATAGCACATCTAACATAATAGCAACAAAGGAGATAATGAGGAAATCACATAAAGCTTGAAGGCCCTATTGGGTACCTCAGCAAGACCTTCTACCCCTACGTGTGACTGTTAGGTGTCCGTAGCTTCCGACAAAAACCCCATCAAAAAATAAAACGTTACACAATATTGCACGAATTTTTTGGTTATAGGTGAAAGTTCAATTTCAGATGACAGGGTTGCCTTTTTCCTAAGTTTAAATTGCTTATAGTTTCTAAATTGAGAAAGAGGGCTTTTTTACCAATTTTCTAGTAATTTACACTAATACTAGATAACGTACCTTCAAGGTGGTGCGGTACTTTTGGGACAGCCTGTTATAAGTTTACCTCACTCATAGCAAAAGTACTCGATGCAATTTTTATTAATGATATATGTAAAAAATTAAATTTTTCAGAATTGTTTTTGAAAAATTGAATAATTACGAAGAGACCGAATTTTAGTAAATGTTACTTGTCATCTTTTCGTAAGCGTTTTCCATTACTGAACACTACACTTGTAACTTCTGTAAAGCATTTATTATGAAAGTAGATTCGGCGTAATCGGTCAAAAGGAACTAAAAAAGTTAAAAAGATAGATAGCAAATGACTTTGGTTTTAGAATGTCAGAATTCATATTATTGAGCTGCAGGATGACGGAATTTGATAATAATATGGAAGTAGATAATAATACTGCAAAGTAAATATTGAATAGGAAGTGAATTAATTACTTTTGAGATTTACTTTTTATTAGTTCTGTAGTTGATCCTATAAGCAAAATAATGCCACTATTAAAGCCAACAATAGTTAAATTTATTGCTTAAAAAAATTAATAATTACAAAACTTAGATAAATTGACAGCTTGTTATAATTAACTGAACTGACTATTTATCTAGAATTTTAAGCAATTAAAACTAAATCTATGCAAGACTTTCCAGATTGACCAGTATTTGTTAAACTTTATAAACCTGAAAATAGAAAGAAACAAATACAGCATTGATGTCATTGGCAACTCAAAAATTACCATCAATTATCGCTTTGCGCAAAGAGTTATCATGTAAATTTACAATTTTGCAGGTAAAGAAACGAGAAGCTCAACAAAAGCTAACAACAGAAACAATGTCGCGCAATCCGGTACCACACTCAAAACCCACTATCTCAATTTCGGAGAAGAAGACCAAATGGTAATGTGGTTTATGTAAACTCACTTAAACACTTTTTAAATGTAAATTTTGATTCAGGAAATTTTGGGATATAGAAGAAACAAAATCAAACAATACGTGACATGGACCTTTTACGTCATCACCCTTGGACTATTGAGACTAATCTACCACTGGTACCCCCAATGGAAACTGGCTGCTACTCATTCGACATGTCCACTGAACAGAGCAGAAAAGGTGCTCATAGTGGTGCGTTAACTTTAAACATTTTAATTAGTTGACAATTAGAAAAAAAGTACTTGGTCAAATTAGGTTGACTAATTACTTAATGGCTAACTTGTTCTCTGGATATAAAAAAGAAAACTAAAACAGAACTGAAAACAAGAAAATCTAAAAAATAAGTCGTAACAGTGCCTGTTAAAGCTAGCTATTGTGGAAGCTATAATAACCGCTAATTAGCAGATAAATGTGTACCTAGAATAGTCTTTTATGTGTTCTCTTGGCGTTCCTGCATAGAAATGCTAAAAGAACGGCTTTACTAAAATTGAAATTAAAAGAATTCTTGAACTATAGTTTTAATCAGCCCAATATTTTATCAAATGGTGTAAAAAGTAATTAAAAGTAGTTACTAAAATTGTCAATACACAAAAAATTTCAGAAAGAAGTACTCAAGAAAACATTTGTACTCCGCTTGGGCCTATAAAGGTCAAAAAAATTAAAAAATTTCCAACAACGATAACAAATTTTAAAAATTATACAGCGTGTTTCATTAATAATTGTACACAAGCTAATTGGAAAATCCTTGAAACAAGATATGAAGATTTAACCTAAGGCAGTATGTAAAGGTAGGGGGACTGGAACACTCCCCCACCACCAGAACCGCCAGAAACTTATTTAAATTTCCTTTTAAAAAGGGTCCAAAGTAGAAAAAAGTAGTATAACGAACTTGTTTATTAGACAATTATGGCTCTGGTCCGTTATGAAACTTGTGGGTTCAGCTACTCGTTTCCTAAACATGGACTCGTGCTATAAAATGTGCCTTATGTTACTCGTTCTTTAATGCACTTATTCATCTTGTTCATAAACAATTACTTTTTATTTAAGTCACGCCGGGAAAACCAAAGTTGCCTATAAAAAAAATAATGAATATTTTTCTGTGACAAACCTAGAGAATTTTTAATAAACGTTATACTAATTTTGATATAAGACGATTTTTACTGCACATCTTGACTAATTAGCTCATAACTTTAAAACATCAATGGAGTGCGTTACAGCGTTACAGAGTATAGATGAAAGTCTCCCTGTATACCAAAGATAATACTATTTAGAATGACGGTAACAAAATTTGAAAAAAATCTATCTGGTAGAAGTGTAGAGATTTTGGCGGGCGTAAATATAGAACTTTTCTCTGTCAAGAAGTGCCACCATGCGGTCAATTCATCTTAATTATAATTCCAAACAATTACTTTGTACTTAGAATTACTGGTGGTCTCCATCCCACAATTTTTAAATCCGACCCTGTATAAATACGATAATTTCAAAACACAGTTGTATTAAATAAAATTTGATTTTAGGACAATTACAAAGATAGATACAAGTCGTATTTTGTTAAAAAAGTGGAAACTTTAACGGCGGGCCGTAAGAACGTTTTATCGAAATCCGAGAGTATCATCAGTATTAACGGTCTGATCTTCGGTCAGAACTACAACGATAATCAACCGTCATTAACGGTTTATTTGTGTGACGGTACCAGAAAAAGTAAGTTTAAAAAAATATGGTTTGCGCAAGTAATAAACTTAAGCAACCGTTGCCGCCGCTGTTGCTTTGGCAGTTGAAAGATGAATCAGAGCAAAGTACCATATCTATATGTCGTAGTCATTGGGCGTAATGCGTTATTTCATGAAATGCCGGCAATCGCTGTAATTAAGAGCGTTAAACTTGATGTTTTAGGGCAAGGAAAAGCACAGGGAAAGGTGAGGAAGATAAGATCAGATTCATAAATTGCCTAGTAAGTCTCCTCACCTGTTCCTTGCCCTAAAACAGCTAGTTTAACGATCTTAATTACAGAGATTGCCGGCGTTGCATGAAATGACGCATTACGCCCAATGACTACAACATATATATAAAATAAACCTTTGCTGCAGTTTGTAGTTGCCATCCACGATACGGTACGGCACCTATTTTGTTTTGTTATGTTTCATCTTCCAACGCAGCGACTGCAACAGTTGCGTAAGTTTATAATTTGCACTTTAACGTTAATATTTCAGGAGTGTCTCAAGTCAGAGTGATTCGATGTAAAAAGTTGATGTATGTTTGGGATGAAAGCAAAAACAAATTTATCAAATTATCTGGTCTGGATAGAGGTGTTACCAATGCCGAATTGCATACGTACAAAGGTTACACTAAGACAGAGCAAGAGTTAAAGTGTGTTGATAAGAATTTATTCTAATTAAGTTTAATCCTATTATTATTGCAGAAAGATAACATATGGAGCCAATGAAATAGTAGTACCGGTGCAAGATATCACAACTATATTAGTTCTTGAAGCTTTAACACCATTCTATATGTTTCAAGTTTTTAGTCTGGTAGTGTGGCTGGCGGAATTTTACTACTACTATACTATTGCAATAGTATTGATGTCCGTAGTTGGAATTTCGTCCTCAATTATTGAAACAAGAAAGGTAGTAAGGTTGTGAGTAGGTACTGTAAAGTATTTGATTCGCATTATTTTTCAGAACCAGAAAAATTTAAAGGGCGCTGTACACTTAGCCGAAAAAGTATTAATAAGTAGAGGAGATGGTACTTTCGAAGAAATATTAACAACCAATTTGGTTCCGGGAGACCTGATTGTTATACCGGCCCATGGGTGTGAAATGCAGTGTGACGCAGTTCTGCTCAGTGGAAACTGTATAGTTAACGAAAGTATGCTCACGGGTAAGTTCCAAATGATAGTACAGCTTGGAGAAAATGTTTTGTCGTATCGGGCGGCATTGCGGGCCGCACGACTAGATTGGGCGACTGTCGTGTTGCTTATATTGAACCCTTGGAGAGAAGCTAGCCGGAAATCTCCTTGTGCAGACTCAAGCAAATAATTTTGGGCTAGCCTCCCTCCAAGGGTTCAAAATAAGCCAACAGGACAATCCGGACAGTCGCCCAATCTAGTCGGGCGGCCCGCAATGCCGCCCGATACGACAAAACATTTTCTCCAAGCTGTACGTACTAAAAGGTACTGAATTAAATTTTTAGGTGAATCAGTTCCTATTACCAAAACGGCTCTTCCCAATACCAATAAACTTTACGATGTCAAGAACGATAGTAACCACACACTATTTAGTGGTACTCAAATAATTCAAACTCGATACTACGGCAACAAAAATGTACTTGCTGTAGTAACCAGAACCGGCTACTTAACGTCAAAGGGTCAGTTAATTAGAAGCATTCTCTATCCTCCACCTGCAGACTTCAAGTTTGATCAAGACAGTTACAAGTTTATTATAATCTTAGCAGTAATAGCAGTACTATCTTTCCTGTATACTGTATTTTCTAAGGTCAGTAGAAAAGTTGCTATTATTTTAACAAAACTAAATACATAATAGTTTTCAAGAGCTATTGCACCTTGGGATACAATCATCAAGGCATTAGACGTCGTTACTATAGCCATACCACCTGCACTTCCCGCAGCCATGACAGTAGGGAAATTATACGCCTTGAACCGATTGAAGAAAAGCAACATATACTGTATTAATTCAAGAGTGATTAACGTTTCGGGTTCCGTTAATTGTGTTTGTTTTGATAAAGTAAGTCAGTGGGTAGGTACTATTCTTGTAAACATTTTATTGTAATTTTCTTAATAGACAGGTACTTTAACTGAAGACGGATTGGATGTGTGGGGGGTGGTGCCGATTGAGGACAACGAAATACTCAAACCCATAAAAGATATCGCTAACGAAGCAAAGAATTTGAAATTGTTCCAAGGAATGTTGACGTGTCACTCTCTTACTTTGATCAACGAGGAATTAAGTGGAGATCCTCTCGACGTTAAGGTAGCAGTACCACAATAATTTAGATTGGAAACTTTACAGTAACTTGTAGATGTTTGAAGCTACTGGTTGGCTTTTGGAGGAACCACCAATCTCTGATACTACCAAATACGATTTGTTGGTACCGACTATAGTAAAACCAAGTGCTGTTGCTGCAATTGGGGTAAGTAATTTAAATATAGATAGGTTAGTGATAATAGAAAATAATTTCAGAACAACATTGAATGTGGGATTATTCAGCAGTATCAGTTTTCATCGAGTCTCCAGAGAATGAGTGTGATTGCTAGAAAGTTAGGTTGTGAGTACTTCGACGTGTACTGCAAAGGTGCTCCGGAAATGATTATGTCTTTGTCAAAGCCTGAAACGATACCGACAGGGATCGGCGAAAGACTCAAAGAGTATACCGAACAGGGTTATCGAGTTATCGGAATGGGTACTAAAAAGATTACCAGTGGAGTACCCTTTCACAAAATTTCCAAATTGCTTCGTGAAGACATCGAATGCGATTTGGAATTTATTGGTTTAATGATACTAGAAAACAAATTAAAGCCACAAACCGGACAAACTATAGAAGTTTTGAGACAAGCAGGAATGAAAATTGTTATGGTTACAGGTTTCTATAATACTTACGAAAAAGTAAAGTTTTATTTTTGCCTGGTTTTAGGTGATAACATTCTAACGGCGATGAGTGTTGCTAGAGAATGTGGAATCATTCAGCCAGGTTATGAAGTCATTGATGTCATCACAAATAAACCAACCAAATTTGAAGTGGCCTCTATTAAATACCAACGTTCTTTGATTCAAGTAAATTTCGAGAATATCAGCAGGTCCCAATTTGAATTTGTTCTGTTTAAGAATGAAACAATAGTAGAAAGATACAGAACGAAAGATGTAGATTTAGAGAAAGTTCAAGAACCCAAGTACTATCTGGCGTTAACTGGAAGTACTTTTGCGGACATAGTGAAATACTTTCCAAATTTAATTCCGAAAATAGTTACCAAAGGCGTAGTTTTTGCGCGAATGTCGGGCCAACAAAAGCAACACTTGATTGAAGAACTACAAAATTTAGGGTACTATGTCGGTGATATTTCAACTACTCCTCAATTACCTTCAAATTTAACAAAAAATTTTACAGCTATGTGTGGTGATGGTGCTAATGACTGTGGGGCCCTCAAAGCGGCTCACGTTGGAATTTCCCTTTCAGAAGCCGAATCCAGTGTTGCTTCCCCTTTCACTTCCAAAGAATCCAACATTTCTTGCGTCACTAAAGTTGTGCAAGAAGGTCGAGCAGCTTTAGTGACGTCATTCGGGGTGTTCAAGCTAATGTTGTGTTACAGCTTAACAGAGTTGGCTTCGGTTTTGCTTCTTTATGCTATCGACAGCAATTTAACTTCTCTTCAGTTCTTGTTCATCGATATCTGTTTAGTTCTTAATTTTGCATCGTTTTTCGGTAAAACTAAAGCTCACCACCACTTACACAAAAATCCCCCAATGACGTCATTACTAGGTTTTGTTCCTTTAGCATCCATTATTTCGTTTATGGTAATAGTGATAGGTTTTCAAGTTATTTCTTTCTATTTTATTCAGACTTATAGTTGGTTTCAACCTTTTGTTTTTGACCCTACCAACACTATATTTTACAGCAGTTATGAAAACTATGCTGTTTTCACAATTTCCATGTTTCAGTACATAATTATGGCTGTAGTTTTCTCAAAGGGTAAACCCTACAGGAACGCCATCTATACCAATTATCTGTATTTAATTTCAATTCTGGTAATGATTGCGATTTGTAGCTACATCACTCTAGATGCGTCCGAATGGATTCAAGATGCTCTAGAATTGAAAATGCCACCATTTTTCGACGCCAGAGGCGCTATCTTGGTTATGGCTGTAATCAATTTTATTGTTTGTCTTTTTTTTGAGAACTTCATTGTTGACTACGTTTTAAGAAAGTTGATTAAGCCTCTCTTAATAAGAGGCGTAAAGTATGAGTACCTGAAAGTCGAAAACGAACTTAGCTTAGATTTGTCATGGCCGACGTCAGCAAAGAGCGACGTTAACGTCGATCATTATAAAAGAGGCATTGAGAATCGGGGTTTCAACAAATTAGAAACAACCAGGTTCTGACCCCGCCATTAATTATATTACTTTGATAATATTAAAGGCACAGTAAAGTTAAAATGCATTTTTTTATAAACTTAATAGATGCAGAATTTTAAATTACGTATATTATCGTATACTTCCAGGAAATCTGTGCGAAAGAAGACGCTCAAAATCAGTACCTAATTTCATTACCGCGTGACGTCACTCGTGACACTCGGGCAAGGATCTGCATAGCGAATGGTCAGTTATTTGATGCAAACCGCAAATCAATTTTCTTTAGGGACATAATCTCCGCAAAAGTATAAAACCTGATTGGTTAAACTAAAAAGGAAAGTTTTTACTCCTACAGGATCCAGCCGGGTTTGCTCAAGTCATTTCACAAAAGATAATTTCGAAATGTCCTCAATTGTGAAAAAAACGTCTGCTTATGAGTGACTGTCAATTGTGACGTCACCGCGTGACTAAACTCGGATATTGAACTCGTTAAGAAAATATTATTTATACAATAAGGGTCTCTCTGAATTTCACTTTTAGTGATATTTTTCAAAAATAACATTAATTAACTTTGCTGTGCCTTTAAGGAGAAACGTTCATGCATAAAAAATAAAATATAACTAGTAGAACATGCTCTTAATATGTAAGGAACTCTCAGAATAGAAACATTTATTATTTTCAAAAATAATCGCCTGTAACGATCACTATTAACAATTAAATTAAATAATATTAAGTGACCGGAAAAACTGTTAACTATTTAAATTTTCGGACCATGATTGACAATTCTAAAACAAAGTTTATTTTGTTGTTATTTTCTTAATAAATTTTACCTTCCTGTACTCTTTTTCTTCTCTGTTTTTAGATACATAAAAAAATATTATAGTTCCTAAACCTACATTCTTTCTTTATTGTTTGTGTAGCTGAGAAGTGTAGTATTATAATTATTATTATCAGACAACTTTTTAATTTAAACGTCTATTTAGTTTCCAAATATGGTTGAGACCGATCCAGGTAATACAATTTTCAATATTACTCAGATTTTATGGTTAAAAGTAGTACAACTGAAGGCAATTTATAAAAAAAACAATAATTAACAAAACAATAATTTATTTTATTTAAGAAAATGTTTAAGCATATAGGAAAGATAACGTTCAATACATAATTGAAACAAATTACAAACATACAGATCACAGTTACAAGTATAGCAGTATCGCATAATTCGATACCTTTGATTCTGTTCAATAGAAAAACTTCAAAAAACAGATATAAAAGGTGAACGAGTTAAACCACTGGTTTCAGCAATGAATTTCTCTTCTTTTTTCCAAAATACTCCTGTATCTCGTCCAACGTTTTTCCTTTCGTCTCGGGCAGGAACAATACAACAAAAATAGTACCCGCCAAAGACAAAGCGCCATAAAAAAAGAAAATGCCCTGACTATGAAGTTCATCCACCATATCCGGATAAATTTTCACAGTAACAAAATTTAAGAAGTAAGCCAAACACGATGCCAAACCAGATGCAGTACCTCTGATTTTCCTCGGAAAAACTTCGGCTGACATAGCAAATGGTAATGGAAGAAACCCTAATGTACTAGTAAAAAAGTAAGTGAGAAGTAGAAGAACTGGGAGGAAGTTCAAAATATTTTGAGTAGAATCAGAAACTTTGTCTTGACTAACCAAGAGAATGTATGCCCCTAAAGATATCATACACAATGTCATTCCTGTACCGGAAATGATTGATAACGGCCTTCGGCCGTACAGTTTACAAATATAACTAACCAACATGGCGGCAAAAAGCCGAACTAATCCTATCATAACTATGGTGACGTAAGGGTCTAAAGTAACGCCTGCTTCCTTAACTATGTCGATAGCGTAGAAAACTATAACAAAAGTGCCGGAGAATTGTTGAAAGAAAAAGTATGTTAAGATTAAACTAAAAGGTTTCAAACAACTAGGTTTGAGGAGGTGTTTGATTTTTTTTAAACATTGTTCCAAAAGACTTTTTTCCCTGGTATAACTTTTTACGCCCCGTCTATTGACTAAAATATCAATTTCCCTTCGAACTTCAGGAATGTAGTCTGTAACACCATAAATTTTGCACATACTTATTTTTGCCTCATCATATCTATCTTTAGCGATTAGCCACGAAGGCGATTCAGGTACGAGAAACATGATGAAAGCAATACCAACACAAGGAAAGACTGCCGAAATTAACGCTATAATTCCCCAGTAATTCTGAAAAATATATTGTAAGTTTTGAAATGATATGTAAAAAGTACTTACTTTCAGAAGAAAGCCTAGGAAGTAAACAATCAAAACTCCTAAAGCAAAAGAAACGCTTGCCCAAGTACAGAAAACCCCTCGCAATTTTGGACTTGAAACTTCTGCCATGTAAATAGTTGCAGGTATACTAGATAATCCTGTTGATAGTCCTGTCATTACTCTTCCTGCTAATAGAAGTAAGTATTGATGATCTTGGCAGTAATAAGCCAGCGCTATGGTTATCCAGCCAAGAAAGCAAATAATGTTGACGCACATCATAGCAGTTTTTCGTCCATGACGGTCTGCTATTGGACCTGATAGAAGACATCCAAACGGAGTGGCGAGAGATGCGATACTAGCTAAAAATTAAAAAGTTATGTTGGTCAAAAAAGTTGGATCACTTACCGAACCACGAGGCTTGAACCGGTGTTAAAGCGTTAGGAATTGTTTGACTTGTTAAAACTGGGAGCGCTACAGCAGAGAAACCTAAACTCATACTGGGAGCTATGCTCGAGAAGTTCGTGAGTAACCCTAAGATTACCTGAAACAAATTTAATAAACTTTAAAAAAATGAACATTTTGTGGGGTGCGCGAAACCAGCTAGTTTTCTTCGCATGAGTAGTAATAGTGTAGGAATTCAGTTTGTTTTTATTTATGATAAGTCAATAGCATTGTTTTTAAATGATCAGTAAATTAAATTGTATAACCAAGAAACTATGTGTATTAAATAAGTATATATTGTCTGCTCCACCTAAGCCTCGACCTAAGCTGAGTGGTGGGGAAAGCAAGTGCACGTATGGACAGGTAAACGTCAAGTTTGTAGGAGTTTTGCATTCTTTCAATTGCTCAACTTTGTCGAAAACGACAATAGTTACAGTACTTGAAAACTGTCGATAAAAATTTTGCACTATTCTTTCCTGGATGATAAATGCGATTGAAGACAAGAATCAAAATAACATGGTTTATTTGATTAACAATTGAAGAATCTAGAGATTCTTAGTGTGATTAGCAGATAATAAAAAGGAATTTGCTACGTTAGTGATTTCGAGATAAAGCAGCTAAAATCTGGATTAGGGTCTTGTTGATTATTTTGCCAACTTCAATTGTTCGAACATAGTTGATGAAATATTAGACGTTTTCTAAGGATTATAATTGTTGTTAGAAGTGACGATTCATCAAGTTAAGTGGTGATTAAAGAAAGTCAAATAATGAATAATTTCACTTTCAATTTTACGTGTTAGATTGATGGATGAAATAAAATCGTAAAGTTTTATTTGGAGATAATGAAATCTTTACCTTTGTTTCTCGTAACTATCTATTGATAAAAGATTGATAAAAGATAATTACAGGGTGTCCCGAAAAAAGTGTGCAATACTTTAATGGTGGCTTCTACAATTAAAGGCTGAATAAAATTGTCTACCAACCGAAAGATTTTTCCTAACGAAACTAGAGCTCTCTAAAAGTAAACCTGAGTTAGTATTTTTCGGCAAATATCTTCAAAACCAGTTAAGTTAAAATAATAAAATTTTGCAAAACCATTACTATTTTTGTATGTAACCGGTAGAAATAAAAATTATTCAAAAATGCATACAAGAGTGCCTCAATCACAGAGGCTCGTAAGTGAAAATAACCTTAACGTTTCAGTATCTATCATTTTCAGTTTTTAACCCTAAGATTTTAAATATCTAGAGTCTTCTACATAAAAAAGGTACCCAGTACTCTTGTTGAATGCCGATAGCGTAGGTACACCGTTTTTAGCCAAATCAATTTATATATTTGGTTACAAAATACGTATTGCAAATTAAATGACATTTATTATTGATAGAAGATCTAAAAAAAAATTATTTGACGTGGTGATTTAATTTTTTGTCAGTTCTGTTAACGGTTTTGCAGTATCCTTTTATTTCTTCGTTTTATTCCTTTGGTCAGAATTTTTATCGTTTAGTATAAAATGCCAAGCAAATTGTGCTATGTTTAATTGCATAATGATAAAATACTTGTGTAAGTGTAAGTAAGGATAGATAAGAAAGAATCAGCATGCATAACAGAATAATATCTACTAAAAGCATTAAAAAAGCTCACGAGACACTGCCCCTCAGAAGACACCTCTACATTGTGAGCTCTCTTGAGAACCCTATGTGCAGAAGGTGTGAAGAGGAAGAAGAAACGCCTCTTCATGTACTGTGTCACTGTTCGGCTCTTGCTGCACAGACATCCAGGTATCTAGACTTTCCCTTCTTAGAGGAAAGTGAAATCAGAAGGGCTCCTATGAACAGGCTACAGGGCTTCATCAGAAGCACGGGCATGCTCTAAAGGGCTCTCTAGAAACCATACAGGGGTGCACACAATGGGCCTATCTGGCCTCAGTGTGCGGCTCGGCGTCCAGCCGGGTCCCCATAAAAAGAAAAAGAAAATAAAATAAAATGCCACGATTCATAGATACAAAAATGGCTGATATGAATTTAATTTAATCACGAAGTCAAACATAATTTTATGACCTGCTATCATTAATAAAAATGTCATTTAATTTACAATGCGTACCGTGTAACAAAATCTTTAAATCGTTTTGGCTCTAAAACGGTGTTTCCTATATCGGTATTCAACAAGGGTACCTTTCTAATGTAAACCACTAGAGATATTTAAAATTTTAAGGTTAAAAACCGAAAATGGTACATACAGAAAAGTTAGGGCTATTTTCACTTAGGAACCTCTGCGCTTGAGACACCTATGTATACATTTTTGTATTATTTATATTTCTACTGGTTACTTACAAAGATGGTAATGGTTATGCAAAATTTCATGATTTTAAGTTGACTGATTTTGAAAATATTCACTGCAAACCTCTAGCAGAGCTCTACCTTTAGAAGACTCTAGTTCTTTTAGAAAGTATTTTTTTCTTTATGTTTATATACAACTTTGTTCATATTTTTTATTGTAGAAGCCGTCGGTGAAGTATTGCATACTTTTTTCGGGCCACCTGTAAGACGGTCTAAATAAATTCATGTATACTAGGCCTGTCAGGAAGAACTTGTTAAAAGAAAGTGCCCTCAAATGCTTGTAGCGGCTTTTGTCTCGTTTTATTGACTCTCCGCAGCCGTTATTGTCACATAAAAGACGTCATTATTGTATAATTTATGTGCAATTACTTTTGTCTAATCAACACTGAACCAGAAAAAAAACATTATTAAGGCTATATCACAGAATATACAACAGCCAGAAAGAAAAGTCCGCGTCGGCACCTTTGAAGTGGAGAACCGAGCTTCTTATCGCGGCGGATACGTGTCGGGATTTAGTTCAGAGCCTGATTGAAATAAAATTGGTCTTTTGTACAGACCCGAAACAAAAATTTCTTTTGTTAGCAACTCTGTTTATTTTTTGGGCACGTACAGCAGAAATGCCCGTCGCCTGTCAGTATCAAAGTGGGGATTTGCGCCACGACCCTTGCCTGGATAAATTCATAGGTCGAATTATTATTTTTAATCAAAGATCGCTGTTCTAAGTTTAATATGTCATCATTTTTTTATACTACTTATACTAGTATTTATAAATCTGGAAATTTATACGCTCATATCAAATAAAATTGACGCAAAAAAGTTATGTTCCAATATCTCCAGAATTCAAGCAGCAGTAATGTGCATACATGCAGTGGTAACTTGATCGACTTTATTGGTCAAAGCACGTTAAATTTAAAATAATAATTAAATAACAAAAAATAAAAAAACAAATAAAGCGAGTAAAGTTCTTAAGTGCTAATGAAGGGCAGTTAAGAATCACAAAAATAGTTAGAAACTGTATATTAGTCTGTCTCTTGTCTAAAATAACAAAGCCAGAACCGATAATATGTGCTAAAACGGTATGGTAATTTCTTTATTCATTAATTAGCTTGCTTGATCAGTTCCACCAATTTCAGAAGGTTGAAGGCGACCGAACGTTAAAAAATTTGGAACCCCAAAACATGTTAATATAAACAACTTTCAAGACGATACCAAACTGTAAACAATAAAATGTAAACATTTGTTATGTCATGAAATAATAAAATTTTGATTCCCTAAACCAGCGCTTATTCTTCTGCGGTTCTTAAAGTTTAAATTACGAAACGGCTTAGACCGTATTACAATTATTCTTATAAAAACACGGTACTGTTGCATTAACTTTAATCATTTTGATAAAGGTTTATTAACAACGCAACGACAACAACAACGATTTTATTGAAACAAGTACGGCCGTGTTATCTAGGCAGCGGTCCTCGGAAGACTCTCCGCTTCCACGCTGACAGGTGCGCCCAGCATCAGTACGTTCCAAGTCCAAGTCGATGTCGCATAACAGTTGATAAAAGCTTATTTTTAGCATTAACATTTATTTACAAATTGTTGTTACGGTCCTGTGTGCTGGGCCACTTTTATTTGAATCGGACTCTGGCTTAAATACTCAGTTAATCAGCGCCGTCTAAATGCGCGCCAGCTTCCTTTCTGGCTGTTGTATATTCTGTGGCTATATGTGTAGTCACAAATGATATTCATTCAGCTTAGTATTGGAGTATCTCGGGTGTACTGTGGGCCGGGTCATACGTTTTGCAATTACCTATTTACAACATTTGTAATGGATATAACGACATCAATCGCCTGGTAGACATTTTCAGCTGCTCGATTAGTGAGTTGCTTTTGATGACTGGTAAATTCTACGCTTAATGTAGATGTAAATGCTAGTAATATTCTTGATCCTTAACTTAATTTAGCTATTTTAATTAACTACTTTAGCGACTCTAGCTCGCTATATAATCGTCTGTATTATTGTGTACATATCTGTAAAATATATGTACCTTACGTGTTTCTGTAACTATAACAAGTGTAACAGGTGTAATTTTGGGTAGGAGCAGAATTTCTAAACTACGTTTATGTAAGTTTGAACTTAAATTTAAACTTATTTCATTGTAGAGTTTGCATTAAAATTGCTTAATTGAGTTGTAAGCCTGTTGAGACAATTAAATTATTATTATGGGCATTATTAAGAACCGCCGGCGCCTAATAGCGTATTTCTAATAGGTGGAGTTACAAATTTGAAATTCCGCAGAAATAAATTGTAATTAATGCGCTACAAACTGTTTCAGTCAAAAAATTTCTACATTTTATTTTTTATTACTACATTCGCAATACCGCCAACCACACATTTCTAATGTTAAAAAAATTTTTAGTTTAAGTCAGAAAGCAGCGCAGCTTCAAAGCGACTTAAAACATCAGGAACCCATGGAAGCCCCAAGAGGGCTCAGGTCAGGGAGCAGCGCAGCTGCAAATCGACGTAAAACAGGGGGACCCCGGAGGAGCCTAAGTCGGGGTGCTGCGCAGCTGCGATCTGACTTAAAACATGGTGCCCCATTGAAACATTACAAATTACTATAGAAGAGAAGTTTGTTATAAGTCCTTGTCTGACAATGGACAAAAGATACGCAGAACAACTTGGAATTGTATATGTTACGGCTAATGACAGAAATCTGCTAATGTGAACATTAACCGGCTAATGTCGATATTAGCCAAAGTAAGTGTTTAATGTCCGCAAGAAATAACACAAAATTTTATTTTCAGACATTAACCGGCCAATGTCAAGATTAGCCGGAAAGTAGTGGCTAATATGCAAAATTTATAGATGTTGATGTGCTAGGGCAAGGAAAATAAGAGTAAAAATAGAAGTGGTTTGCACAAAAAAAAATATTGAGTTCCATAATATACCGGGTGTTCATTTTGAGAGGAAACGGGCATTTTCTGCTAAACTATACGCTTTATGAAAAAAGTTTTTAATGGAAGCTATTGTACAAAATACAGTCTTCTCAAATATGCTTTTCAATATTTTTACTCACTTGTCATTTAATCAGAATTGATATCAACTTTGTTATTTTAAATGGCAACACGTTATTTTTTTTAGCAATTTCTGGTAGATAATTTAATTCTGAATCCAACGATGTATTACAAAGGGGTTGTTGTATAGGAAAAATTCTGAGAAAAATGACTAAATATGAAATTACTATTTGCGGCACAGCCTTACTTAATAATGTAAAAAGTTCTCACGCCGAGACACAGGTAAGAAATAAGATAGAGCAATTATGGAATTATTGTTGAATGCAAATGATATGGCTTTAAAATAAATATTCAAATTGCATTCCATTTTGTTCCATGCACATAGCACATCTCCTCCAAACAGCGTTAACGGAGTCTTATTGTTCAAAATCGAGCAAAAACGTCATTTTTTTGTAACTGTCAATGTCAATGTCATTTGCATTCAACAATAATTCCATAATCGCTCTATCTTATTTTTTAACTGTGTGTCGGCGTGAGAATTTTTCACATTATCAAGTAAGGCTGTGCCGCAAATTGTAATTTCACATTCAGTCATTTTTCTCAAAATTTTTCTTATACAACAACCCCTTTGTAATACATTGTTGGATTCAGAATTAAATTATCTACCAGAAATTGGTAAAAAAATTATCTACCAGAAATTGGTAAAAAAATTATGTGTTGCCATTTGAAATAATAAAGTTGATATCATTTCTGATTAAACGAAAAGTGAATAAAAATGTTGAAAAGCATATTTGAGAAGACTGTATTTTGTACCATAGCTTCCATTAAAAAATTTTTACGTGAAGTGTAAAGTTTAGCAGAAAATGCCCGTTTCCTCTCAAAATGAACATCCGGTATAAATGTTAAAGAATGCTTTGCTGTAATTGGTTTTTTGAAAATCCAGAATTGGGTAAAGTAAACAATGACCCGCCCCGCAGTTCATATCCCATGGTAAAAAAGTAATAGATTTACAAACGTGCTATTAAAAAAAATTACAGGGCCCTGAACTGACCTTCTAAGACATTAGCCGTACAAACTAGGCTAATGTCGACAATAGCCGTTTAAAGTGCGAATAGCAAAAGCTGTTAGAGATCATCTATTATTAACCGATTGCCCCGGTTATTGTTGACATTGGCCGGCTAATCTTAACATCAACCAGCTATCGGATATTAGCCGTAACATATACACAGACAAGTATAGATCTATGGACAAAGCATTAATAATGTTCAATATTTTACTACGTTTAAATAAAAATTTTAATAAGACTCTAGTGACCAACGACTAATGCAAGATCGTTACATGCACACCTCAACAGAAAAAAACTTGCAGAACGGGGGCGCTAGTGAAAATAGCTCGCAGTACCGACAGCATGCTATGTGAAACTTGTTAATGAGTTAAGCAGTTGCCAGAACCAAGAAATTAACAGCAAATATAATACTACAGCTTGTCAAAAATAGGAATAGCCGTGGATTTTCAGACAGAACTAACGCCCTTCGATGCGCGGTGGACAGGTTGTACAGGATCTGAATGCGAGCTCTCTCTCCCCGCTCCTTGTAGTGCGCACTCCGTCTGAAACTCATTCCTATTTTTGACAAGCTGTACATATATTCTAAGAAAGTGATTTTACCGATTTTCTACCACGGAAGGTATTTCCATAAATTTGATTGTTAACAGATTAGAGACGTTCTACAAAAGAAAATTCAAAGACAACCAAATAGACTGACAGAGGCCAAGAATTTTATAATCATTTCGCTCTAAAGAATTATGGTCTAATAGGTATTTTCAAAAATTCAAAAGTCCCACAACGTAACACTACCCAGCGTTGATAAGTAACTAATAATTCTATTGCAAATAGCAATGAGTCAGGGGTGTACGCTTTGTTTATTTTATTTATAGAAAAAAAGCATTGGCGGCAAGTTGTTAATATTGACCTTATCGACGCCAAGTTATATTACGTATTTAGTAATTACACCAACCATGCCTTCATCTTCATAAATTTTCAGCAATAAGCAAACTACATACAAATTAATTAACGACAATAAAAACTTAGCAACGCTACTTTTCCAAAGTGACAATGCTTACTTTGGTCCAAAAATGCTGTACAGTTCACGGCCGAACTGCTTTTGTCCATATCTGTTATAATACTTTTGGAAATTGCCGTAATATGTATACGTATTAGAGGCCAGTGAGTAGGTAAAAAATTTAACATAAATTCTAACATTTTTTAAACTTTGCCGTGTAATGTGCAACGAATCGAAACTGAACTATAAAATTTTGCAACTCGATTAACAGTCGGCATCATTGTGAAAATTAGAAAAATTTAAATTAAGCGATATCCGCGATGAGAAAAAATGTAACATCGTTGCAAACTCGATAGAGTTTTTATTACAATATTCAAAATGCACAGCGAAATGTGCAGGAACTTAAGAATTAAGCATAATAATTAATCATCATTAATAAATATTTACGAATGCAGTCATTTGCAATCGACATCTACGCATGATACTTTTTTTTCGAATCGTTTTTACGTAAATAACTATTGATTATGTTGTAAATTATAAAAAATGAACTATGTCGTCACCGAATAGAGTTGCAAATTTGCAAAGTCTTGTAGGTCGATTTTAGCAAGTTGATTGTAGTTTTGCAAGCATGTTAATATTTTTGCTAGAAAATTAGATGAAAAAATGTTTCCTCCCCGTAGTGGACGGTTCTACCAACGAGGAGTTGTGCTGTTCACGCTCGCGCTCATTTGTCTGACTTAACCAAGTTTCGGCCAGAAGCCTTCTCACTTGGAATCTGAACTGTGGCAATCACCAAGATAAGTGAAAGCCAACTGTGCTGTTCAGTAGTAGTAGTTTGATTGTCTGACTTCAACTGAGTGCGGTCTTTCGACCTTATCACTCTCGATCTGAGCAGCAGAGGCCGCCAGATGGGGCGACCTCCTTCTACACAGAATGTCAAGTATGTTCACCAGTCCCCAGGGCAGTGACCAACTGGCACCTCTTTGCGAACGAAAAACCCACTGCCACCGGTGAAGAACTTGTGCATTCAATCAAACATTATGTCTGATGAGAACAAGTAGAAAGAAGAAACTAACTACTAAGCGGACGAGAGGTGCAAAGTAAAGCCTTCCCGGACCTTGAAAGACTTTAGATCTGAGGGGGAGGAGGAAAGGTTGCGGACCACATTCGCGCCTGGTTCGCAGCTATTGTCTGTGACGCAAAAATTTCAACGGAAAAGTCGGACTCAGAGGTGGAGTGCCATTCTCGGCCTCTTTACCCTGTACAGTGCATGATCGTAGTCGACAGCCTGACGAATGAGCGGATTCGCGTGTGATTCCGCGTTCTCGAAAATTTTGACCGATTGGTCTCGAACAAAATCTCGCAGAGTTGGCATGTTCGCCTCCCGGTGGAGTTGCTCATTACGAACAAACCACGGGGCGTTGAACGCGTATCGGAGAGCTCGATTCTGAATGACCTGTAGGCCGTGGAAACGAGTCTTGGACACGTGTCCCCAGCATACAGAACCATACGTCATCGTTGGTCGAATGATTGACCTGAACAAGTGCAGCTTGTTCCTTGCGGACAACCTGCTCCTGCGCCACATCAGACAGCCCAGCTGCCCCGAAACTTGCTTCGCTCTGGCCACGGTGTTGCGGACTTGCGCATGAAAGTTGAGGCGTCGGTCAAATATAACCCCAAGATATTTGACCTCGGCCTTCCAAGGAATCTCGCGACCGAACATGGTGATCCGACCGTGGGGTTCAACTCTTCGTCGCGTGACCAAGAGAGCCGAGCTTTTCTCTGGATTTACGGCAATCAACCAGAGTTTGAACCAGCGCTCAAGCTCGTCCACTGCACGTTGCAGTTTCGAGGTAACGAGCCAGGGCTGACGAGAGCGAACAAGGACACCGGTGTCGTCTGCGTAAATCGCGAGAGACGCGCCTGCGGTTTTCGGAATGTCCGCCGTAAAGATGGAGTAGAGGGTGGGTGCCAGGACGGAGCCCTGCGGGACTCCGGCCTCAATCGGGTGGGGTTGAGATAAGGAGTTTCCGATTTTCGCTCTGAAGGAGCGATTCGAGAGGAAGGACCGGATAAGACGAACCAAGGGCAGTGACAGCCCCGACCTGATCAGCTTATAAATAAGCCCATCATGCCAGACGGTGTCAAAGGCCTTGGATACGTCGAGGAAAACAGCGCCAGAACAATGACGCCATTCTAAGGACGTGGAAAAGAACTCCGTGACGCGGAGAAGTTGGAGTGAGGTAGAGTGGTCTGGACGAAAGCCAAACTGCTCGTCGGGAAGGATATGGTTTTCGGCGACGTGTTCCGAAAGGCGGCGCAGGATGATTCGCTCGGCTATCTTGCTGACACTCGAGAGTAGACTGATGGGGCGGTATAGTAGTAGTTTTGTTTTTTTTTTTTTTTTTTTTTTTTTTTCTTAGGGAGGGGAAATCCCTTCGGACACCCAGCGCTTGGTTCAATCACGCTGGGTAGTGCCGGACTTGAACCGGCTAAAACCCCTCCGGACGGGCCGGGACACTGTCCCTTCACCCCGTTATCTTCTGGAGAAAGCGCTCGCGGTGTGGAAATGTGTGTAACCTAAGTCAATGTCGTGTGTCGCGGTTCGCGGTTCGCGAGTTGACGCGGATGGTTTTACCCGTTTAAAACCATTTTCGGCCGTTTTAATCGATAGGGTGGTTCCTCGCCGTAGTCGACGGCTCTACGAACGAGGAGGTTCGGGTGGTCAGCTGCTGTTGCAAAGAACTTTATCGCGACATCTTTGAGATGTTTATTGATGTATTTAATACTAGCGTCTTTATGTAGCTGGTTGTTTCGAACAAACCAGGGTGCGTCGAAAACAAATCTGAGGGACTTGTTTTGCACCACTTGAATTTTGTTTAAATGCGTAAACGCTGCGTGACTCCAGACGGGAGACGCATAAGTCATTATGGGCCTGATAATTGTGGTAAAAAGTCGTAATTTACTTCGCGGTGACAATCTGCTCTTTCGGCAGAGCAGTGGATAAAGTTGGGCGATACATCCTCGCGCCTTGTTTCTGGCTGTCTCAATATGCTTGGCGAACGTCAATCGCTTGTCCAGGGTGACCCCCAGATATTTGGCTGATGCCTGCCACTGGATGGGCTCACCAAAGATGCTCAATTCTCTATCAGGTGTTACTAGGTTACGACGTGTGAAAAGGACTGCAGTACTTTTGGCTGCATTGACGTTAATGAGCCATTCGCGATACCATGTTTCCAGATTTTCCAAAGCTCTTTCGAGCTTATTTGAAATTTGGAACGCATGTTTGGCGCGCGCGAGTATAGCGGTGTCGTCGGCGTACTGAGCAAACTCAACTGTCGCGGGCTGAGGCATGTCTGAGATGTAAATATTGAACAACTGTGGCGCGAGTACTGATCCTTGTGGTACCCCAGCCGCCAGGGGGCGACTGGTTGATCTGATACCATCAATTTTAACGCGAAAGCTACGGTCCGAAAGAAAAGAATAAATGAGTTTAATAATTTTGCCCGGATAGCCCAAATTGATCATCTTATATATGAGCCCAGAGTGCCAGACACGATCAAAAGCTTTTGAGACATCCAGAAAGACGGCCCCGGTGTTGTATTTCCAGTCGAAGCTGGTGTAACAGTGCTCTACCACCCGAAGGATTTGTTGTGTTGTCGAGTGTTGTGCGCGGAAACCGAACTGAGTGTCGGGGATAACGCCATGATCCGTCGTGAACATATTTAGCCTATGGAGAATGCATCTTTCCGCAAGCTTTCCAATGGTCGAAAGAAGACTTATGGGGCGGTAATTTGAGGGCTCTTTCGGACTTTTGCCAGGTTTTTGAAAGAGAATGACGTCCGCCTTTTTCCACGTTTGTGGGAAGTGACCTAGCCGAAGAGTGGCGTTAAAGATTGCGGTTAGATGCATGATTGCTAACATTGGCAGATTTTTCATTGACAAGTTGGTGATTCCGTCTGGGCCTGGCGCGCGACGTTTGTGAAAAAATTTAATGTGACTCAAAATTTCCTGAGGGGTAATCGGATTGACGTTTCCGACGTCGTTTTCTACTTGATTTTCCAAATGTTGTTGAACAAATCTCTCTATGAAGCCAACACGGCCCAGGTCGGCATGGGTCGTGTCGGTGGTGAATTGCTCTTGCAGTGAATCTGCAAAGAGTTCGACTTTGTCAACTGGCGCGGACACGGGTCCCGTTGGTCCGTTAAGCGGGGGGATTTTGCGAGGAGCGGAATTTCTAAAAACGCGGGTCATTCTCCAAAGACTTTTCGAATTTTGCCCGTTTAAAGAAGTGAGTTTGTCTTGCCACGAGTCATTGGCGCGAACTAAGAGCGCGTCTCTCACCTCGGTTTGTCGTCGGTTCAATTCGGTTTTATCTAAAGGAGCTAAAGTCCTTTGATATCGCCGTTTTGCCCGATTTTTGTCACGAATTAA
The DNA here is from genome assembly GCA_951805265.1 of Schizotus pectinicornis. NCBI lineage: Eukaryota > Metazoa > Arthropoda > Insecta > Coleoptera > Pyrochroidae > Schizotus > Schizotus pectinicornis. The sequence continues at coordinate 1,115,784 of OX638210.1, forward strand.
ATTTTTTATAAAATTTGGAAGAGCTGGACGGTTATTTTGCGCGGGTTTTGTGAATTCTGCTGACTTTATTGCCTGAATAATGATGTTTTCTAACTGCCCGACGGTTGAATTTAATTCCGGAATTGAATTTATAATTGGAACGGGGCCCAGTGAATTACCAACATTGCTTTTGAATTCTTTCCAGGCTACCGATTGTAGCGGACTTGGTCGATCGTTGGGAATTGTGCCCATTTGGAGTATCACAGGGTTGTGATCGGAGCTAAGGGCTGACAGTGCATAGATAGAAGGGTGTAGGGGAACATTTTTCAAAAGAGCTATGTCTAGGACATCAGAGGTCCCATGGGTCGAGAAGTGAGTGGGTTCTCGGGGGCCCAAGGGAGTGATGTCATTTCTCAGCGTAAAGTCATGCAGCAGTCGGCCATTATTACTAACGGTGCGACTGTTCCACATGTGGTGTTTGCAATTTAGGTCGCCAGCCACAATTGTGGGGGCGTTGTCTGGGAAGAGGGCTTGGAGGTCTAGGTCTTGGATAGGATTGTTCGGCGGTTTGTAAGCGGAAATAATTTTGATCGGCCCGGATGTGGTTTCGATTTTGATCGCGGTTGTCTCGATATTAATCGCGGCCGGATTGGGTAGTTCGTGATGTTCGATTTCATTTTTAATATAAATCGCGGTTCCACCGCCCTGCCCGGTAGTTCTATCGGTACGATAAAGCTGATAATTTTGAATTTTGATTGCGTTGCAGGGTCTCGCGTGTGTTTCGGATATGAGCATGACATCGATATCGTGCTCGTTCATAAACTCGCCCAATTCGAGTTTCTTCTTAGGAAGCCCGTTCGCGTTCCAAAAACTAATCAAAAGGGAATTTGGTGTAATTTTGCGCAGCATAAAAAGTTACTGAATTAAATTAGGTTGTCTAAGATAACGCGGGTGTTTAAGACAAATTCTTTAGTTTGGTCGTCTGTTGCATTTGTTTGGCTGAAAGTAAGTAGCATTTGTGCCAGAGCGGCCGAAATTTTGGCATACTTGTTTCCGGAGTTTTCGCGCGGATTCGCGGTAGGCTTTGGCACCGGTGCCGGTTTTGGGATGGTGGTGGAGGGCTTTAGGGTTGGTGCCGCAAGGACCAGAGGTTTGGCCCAAGCGGAGGTTTTGGGAATGGGAGCCGGAGATGTTTTTGGGATGGGAGCCAGGGAGGTTTTTGGTTTGGGGTAGGCTGAGCAACCCCGGTAACTGGCCGGATGCGCAAGAGAACAATTTGCGCATTTCGGCGGATCTGATTTTGCCATGGGGCAATTGAAGGCTTGGTGGCCGAGCCCGCACTTGACGCACCTGAAAGGCGCCGTACACTTGCTCTGGGAGTGGCCGAAGAGTTGGCAACGATAGCATTGCCCTTTGCTTTTGGACTGCCTAAGGGCCTCCACTCTGACGCGGAGGCCGACACAGGTGGTGAGGTCGTAAATCTTACGACACTCACGCGGAACAATGGCTATAAATAGGGGCATTGGAGTCTTATCCATTCGGATCATTGGCGCAACCTTGACCGGTCTGTATCCAGCTTGTGTCAAATCGTCGATGATGTCTTCCGGATTTGTCGTTTCCGGAAGTCCGCGTATCACTACTTTTAGGTTGCGTTCCGACGCGAAAGTGAACGTATGGTACGGTGTCTCGTTTTTGTCAAAAAGAGCGGTGAGCGCGCGATGTGTGTCAGCGTCCGGAACACTAATTTTAATCCCCTCGTGGGTTACTTGAGCCTTCGTGTAAATAATATTTCTCCTCTTTAGATCGTTGGACACGCGGGACCAAATGCTCTTGTTGCGCATAATAATGGGAGGAATTCGTTCGCGAGTTACAGCGTTGTCGGTGTCAACTTGTTCTTGTTCCGGGCACTCGTGTGTGCGCGTGGCAGCTAAGGGGCGGGGCCTAGTTGTGTTCGGTGTTTGGCGCATGCGCGGTGTTATGCTTACTTGGTCATAATCAATTTCCTGTTCGTTGTTGTCGTCCTCTGCTTCTTCTTCTGCTTCCTCTTCGTTTCCGCTCAGAGGGCTGAACGGATTTCCGGTGGCGACTTCCATTGGGGTTGTAGGGGAGGCTGGGCGGGCGGTCTTTCTGGGGGCCTGAAATTCTTCGTCGTTGTCCGATTCTGCACGTCTCTTGGACATCCGCTCTATCTGGGCGCTGCAATGGAGAATTATCTCCCTCAGCTCCTGGATAGACCAGCTGTCAGAGGACGTGGCTAACTTTTCCATCGCTTGTTCCTGTAATCAATCTCCTGCCGAGTTTTAATAAAAACTTGGCAGTCGATTTCGACTCCACACAAGCAAATTCTTCTGATTGTCGGCTTCAGCTATTCTGACGAACTGCCGAAACCGGACTGAATTGGTCAAAAACCACGTGGATTTTCCTAACCGTTTGCCGCAGTTTTTCTGACGAACCACTGAGACTAGGGTTAGGGCTGTTCGCAAACTCTCACAAGACCCGAACTGATTCACTTTCGCAAAACTGTTCACAATCTCTCACCGTTTGGAAACACGTCAAGTCACATCTAGCGCTGCCACTCGACTCAAGAGAAGAGTAGTAGTTTTGGGGATTGGGGAGGTGTATTTATAAGGAACTTAGATAAGTCCAATCGTGATTAACTTCATTGGGCGCCATCTACATGACGCGATACTAACTAATAGACGCTAGCGCCATCAAGTCGTGATGACCTTTGTGTGGTGCCATCTGGGCGTGAGTAGTGCAACCAATGTTTGTGGAAATCATAAGTTGCTACCCAACGGCCCAATTCACTTGTTCGCCTGCTACCACCCCCCCGGCCTGGGGCTGGTAGCGGATGACATCCAACAGGTGCTGGATTCTGGAGTCACTGTCATCGCTGCTGGTGACTTCAACTCCAAACACACCGACTGGCGTTGCCGGCGCACTAACGCGAACGGCACCATTTTGTCTAATTTTATTTCAAACGTAAATTTTGATGCGCATGTGTTTGCACCGGCCGAGCCTACGCATTTCAGCGTCGCCAACAGCTCCGCTGACATTTTAGACATTGCCATAGTCAAAAATTTGAATTTCCAAATTGAGCTGAGTTCCCTTAATGAACTCAGCTCCGACCACAACCCCGTTCTGATGCACATCGGGGACGAGGTCAACGAACCAGACCTTTTCACATCAAAAACCACCGACTGGGCAAATTTCAAAATTTATCTTTCTCAAAATTTCGGGCAGATTCCAGTGATTACGATACCGCAAGAACTGGAAGATGCCGTTTTCAGCTTTGAGGAGAAAGTCACCTCCGCGAAAAGTGCATCAACGCGAATTTTCAGCGCTCCGCGTGAGCGCAATCAACTCCCTGAGCACATCATGACTCTAATTAGACAAAAAAGGTGCGCGAGACGCCGTGCGCACCGGTCCTTCAACCGCCACGACGTGGTCAAGGCGAATAGATTAATTCGGGCCGTCAGGGACGCTCTGTCGCAGTTCAGAACCGAACTGTGGGAGAGGCGTCTCGACGAGCTCGACACGACTGATAACTCGCTCTGAAGAATGGCAAAAGCGCTGCGCAGCGACAGGCGCCCTCTCCCACCCATTCACGGTGCACGCGGTCTCAAATTCTCCGACGAGGACAAGGCTGAAGCCTTTGCCGATAGTTTGGAACTGCAATGCAGAACCAACCTGGCAGAGGCGGATCTTGACCACGTCGAAGAAGTTGAGAACTTTGTCGGGTCGACGCTTGGCGACAGCGAAGTCGATAGCGACGACGAAAGCGATGATGACGATGACGACGAGAATGCCGACGTGCTCCCCGACGAGCCAGTCATTCGGCACACCTCCCCGGAGGAAGTCTCGGAAATCATTCGCAACCTCAAAACGCGGAAAGCTCCGGGTAGCGACTCAATCGGCAATCGCGAATTAAAATCACTCCCGTTCAAAGCCATCATGTCACTCGTGTGCATCTTCAATCCCATGTTGCGACTCCGCCATTTCCCGTTTCGATGGAAATGCGCCAACGTAATTTTCTTGAAAAAGCCAAACAAGGACGGCAAGTTCCCTCAGAACTACCGCCCCATCAGTCTACTCTCGAGTGTCAGCAAGATAGCCAAGCGAATCATCCTGCGCCGCCTTTCGGAACACGTCGCCGAAAACCACATCCTTCCCGACGAGCAGTTTGGCTTTCGTCCAGACCACTCTACCTCACTCCAACTTCTCCGCGTCACGGAGTTCTTTTCCACGTCCTTAGAATGGCGTCATTGTTCTGGCGCTGTTTTCCTCGACGTATCCAAGGCCTTTGACACCGTCTGGCATGATGGGCTTATTTATAAGCTGATCAGGTCGGGGCTGTCACTGCCCTTGGTTCGTCTTATCCGGTCCTTCTTCTCGAATCGCTCCTTCAGAGCGAAAATCGGAAACTCCTTATCTCAACCCCACCCGATTGAGGCCGGAGTCCCGCAGGGCTCCGTCCTGGCACCCACCCTCTACTCCATCTTTACGGCGGACATTCCGAAAACCGCAGGCGCGTCTCTCGCGATTTACGCAGACGACACCGGTGTCCTTGTTCGCTCTCGTCAGCCCTGGCTCGTTACCTCGAAACTGCAACGTGCAGTGGACGAGCTGGAGCACTGGTTCAAACTCTGGTTGATTGCCGTAAATCCAGAGAAAAGCTCGGCTCTCTTGGTCACGCGACGAAGAGTTGAACCCCAAGGTCGGATCACCATGTTCGGTCGCGCAATTCCTTGGAAGGTCGAGGTCAAATATCTTGGGGTTATATTTGACCGACGCCTCAACTTTCATGCGCAAGTCCGCAACACCGTGGCCAGAGCGAAGCAAGTTTCGGGGCAGCTGGGCTGTCTGATCTGGCGCAGGAGTAGGTTGTCCGCAAGGAACAAGCTGCACTTGTTCAGGTCAATCATTCGACCAACGATGACGTATGGTTCTGTATGCTGGGGACACGTGTCAAAGACTCGTTTCCACGGCCTACAGGTCATTCAGAATCGAGCTCTCCGATACGCGTTCAACGCCCCGTGGTTTGTTCGTAATGAGCAACTCCACCGGGAGGCGAACATGCCAACTCTGCGAGATTTTGTTCGAGACCAATCGGTCAAAATTTTCGAGAACGCGGAATCACACGCAAATCCGCTCATTCGTCAGGCTGTCGACTACGATCATGCACTGTACAGGGTAAAGAGGCCGAGAATGGCACTCCACCTCTGAGTCCGACTTTTCCGTTGAAATTTTTGCGTTACAGACAATAGCTGCGAACCAGGCGCGAATGTGGTCCGCAACCTTTCCTCCTCCCCCTCAGATCTAAAGTCTTTCAAGGTCCGGGAAGGCTTTACTTTGCACCTCTCGTCCGCTTAGTAGTTAGTTTCTTCTTTCTACTTGTTCTCATCAGACATAATGTTTGATTGAATGCACAAGTTCTTCACCGGTGGCAGTGGATTTTTCGTTCGCAAAGAGGTGCCAGTTGGTCACTGCCCTGGGGACTGGTGAACATACTTGACATTCTGTGTAGAAGGAGGTCGCCCCATCTGGCGGCCTCTGCTGCTCAGATCGAGAGTGATAAGGTCGAAAGACCGCACTCAGTTGAAGTCAGACAATCAAACTATATAAGTTGCTACAATGGTCAATTGTTGAGCGAAGATTTTTCTTCGATGGATAAAAATAATAGTATCTTTGTTTCGAAAAGCGTTTTTAAAATAAATTCGATAGTTTTATAAATCGTTTGAAAGTCCTGCATTGAAAACACTAATTGATACATTATTTTACTTGTCTTCTAAAATCCCCAATCCATTTTAGTAAATATGTAAGTATTTTTTATTTTAACAATTTTTTTAATAAACTTAAGTATAAATGTATAACAATTTTAGTATCATCGTAATGAGGAAGAGAAGATAAGGCAAATCTAAATTTGAACACTTTAACTTGAGCACAGACAAAGAAATGTTTTTTTATAAATCGGCAAGTATTCATAATGAAAAGAAAAATTAATTCACAGAAACAATGAACGCAATAGAGAAGATCATCAAAGTGTCAAATCTTTTACAAATTATAATATTTTATCAACCGTCGTATCCAGAAATTTTGACACGACATCTAAACGTCAAATCAAAATTTAACATAAAAGAATGAATAATAATTCAAACCAACGTAGGATATTTCTTTTTTATTACATTTTAATCCATATTTTTGTTTATATCGAGAATTGAAACTTCAGATTTTTTGCATTTACTATCTTCTCATACTCTTTACGATGATAGTAAAATTGACATACGTTCCCATTTGAATTTATTGACAAAAATAAAAGTAATTATTAAAATTGACTTAGTGAAATGGCGTAGGTATCAACTAGTGTATTCAATAGAGGACAATCACAAATTTTATAAATTTATCGACTATTTTTAAATTATTTTGAGAACACAGTGTTTGGTGGTGGTCCGTGAGAATAAACAATTAGAAACTAAGAATTTTCGAAAAAATATTACTAAAGTTGCTGACAGAAATGTATTAATTGAGAATTATAACCCACGTGGACCAATCTCTCGATGAAGCGATAACGCAGATTTGATTAGAGCCATCAGCCATAATATAGTTAACCACTCAAATTCAAGTGGTAATTTGGCTTATATTTCGAAATTAACACATACCTAACTAAAAAACAATTCAGAACCAAAAAAAAAACTGCAAGTATTCACAATCACAACCAAACTTTAAATAATTGACATGCGTAACTATTAATCAACAAATAAACTAAAAAATAAAAAATAATTAGATACCTACTTGCTTAATTGTGGATCGTTTCACTTCGTTTGTTTCATTTTTTTGGCAATCACCACTCAAATTCATCGTGACACTGCGACGTATTGATGGCACAAAAAGGTTTGGGAAAATGCAGCTTTTCAAGATTGTCATGTTTTATATGTAGATTCGTAATCTTTCCAACACTTATCTGTGAAGTAACCCGCGGTATCGACGCGTTATACGTTTCATAATTAATACGATGGCGAAGTAAACAAAAATTATTTGACCCCTCCAGTCAAAACCAGTCAAATGTCGGAGAGCGTTCGATTTGGTGCTAATTGTATTTTAGTTAAATCAGTACTCGTGAAAACGTTAAGCTTTTTTATTGTACATACGTAACAGAGTACGGTACGTTATCGTTTACATAGTGACGACTTACTATTTGCGGGAATTTAATTGTCAAAGGAATTATAATTTCTCAATAGTTTCTATAAGGTGTTTACGGGTGAGTTCAGTTTCGCAACGATTTCGGAGTAACTTCTAACAAAACAGATGTTGCGGGTCGCGATCAAAAGAATTTTTAATTATTTTTGTACCAAGTTTAATTGAATTTGTGTGTAGAATTATAAAAGAAATGTGCGCAATTAACAGTAATACTAAAGCAATCTAGTTACTAGAATTTCATCTATAAATCAAACTGATTTCTTCAACACTTTATCAAATTTATGGTTACAAAAATAGCAATATTGGAAAAAAGAGGAATACAATTTTTGAATAGTATTTTCGTTAATTTGCTGAATTGCATTTATCCTGATGTGTCAGTCGTCTAGTCTCAACCTCCCTCAACAAATAAATCCTCTAAACTTAGAGTTATAGATAACATTTAATTTTTCTTTGGTTAGCTAATTTTACACGGATTTGGAGAGAGATCATTTCTGATCTAATATTTTTTTTCTTTGTAAGCGGTCTAAAGATCTCTTTCTTTAAGCCCTTTGACCAAAAGTCAATACCTATCTATGAAACCTTAGTGGACCACTTCTAAAAAATTAACTTTACACTTAGAATTAAAATGATTACTGGAAATTGGAGCAATACAAAAATGCTCTAATCTTCCAAGACAATTTCTATTGCCTATTTTCTTGACTCCACAAAGTGACGGCTCTCCACGTTTTATCCTGAACTTGCAATCTATGTGTTGGGATCGCATCTAGAGCGCCATCGAAGCGAACGGCAAACGAACCTTCCCGCAAGATGGCGAACGAAGAAACGTGAAATCTTGTTACTTTGATGTGTTTTTGTAGTTAGTAATATTAAACTAATAATTTACCTACACTTCGGCTTGTCTCCTCTGGCCATATTCCTCTCCAACATGTCAAGTTAGAGGGTAAAGAGACAATACTTTAGCTACTTAGTCCTGGCTGTTATATGGCTACATTAGATCTCAAAGTGGGGTATCATCTAGTTGCCATCGAGAAATGCTGCCGAAACATTTTAAGATTTACATTTAATAACGAATTGTATGAGTTTACCTGCCTCCCATGTAGGTTGAACTGTGGGTTGTCTTGAGTTTTCACCAAACTGTTAAAACTAGTAGTCTTAAGATTAAGATCATGAGGTTTTCTCTCAGCCGATTATTTGGATGGCCTGCTGTTAATAGACGGCTTATACTCTTCATGTCTCCATAATGTTAATTGCGAATTTTAAAGATTAAAATTTTAACGCGCGTGGGAATGTGTGAGAGAGATCCGAGGTAAGCATACTGTGTAATAATAAAGGATTGCGCACTTTCTAATATTCAGGGTCTCATCACAGTCAACTGCAATGTTGGGTCCTTTATTATTACACAGTATACTTACCTCGGATCTCTCTCTCACACATTCCCACGCGCGTTAAAATTTTAATCTTTAAAATTCGCAAACCCCTAATAGGATCAAATTTTTTGCAGACAACCCTATATCAACGTGTTCGCAATAAAACAGCGCTTATGATGATATAAAAAATTTTCTATTATCCAATCAAGTGAAAGTAACTGGTATCGACATACCTGTTCATACCTGACAACCCAGTAGTTCGCCCAGGTAAATAATAGACAACCCAACGGCTGCACATTCTATACATTTTATACTTTAAGTCAGGATAAAATTTTCTTATTATCTTGATGTTGCTATATTATATTAAAAATAATTTTTCAAAAAATAATTTAAAATAGTCTGTCCAGGATTTTTTTAGCAAACCCATTTTTAATATATTTTCTAATATACTAAATTCATGATAAAATATGTTTCATTCTATTATCAGCTCGGTGAAGGTCGATTTAGGTTCGGATCTTCTACTATTACGCCACTGAACAATTGTCATCAAAATGTATACTATAGGTACTACATGATAACTTATTTCAGTAGTATATGTGCAAACATTCAGAAAAATCGATCATAAAAGTTAAGAGTTAGGAAAAAAAAACAATTTTTTAAACTCAACTTTGAAAACTTCTTTCTCCGTTATCAAGCGTTTTTGAGGGCATGTTTATTAAGAAAAGTTCCTTCATTTTTTGATTTTATATCCGCCTCTCAAGTTTATCACAGTTATTCCGGGACATCCTCTATAAGAATTTTTTTTCATTGGGGTCACTAAATGACTCCACGTCGTTAATGTTTTATTTCTGACGTGGTCATCAGAAGGTTTTAGGGAACTCAGTTCTCATTCTCTCAAACTGCCCCCTGAAATATGAGAACAAAGCTGAACACCGCTCGCCGAATGCATCCATCAACTTTTTGGAAAATGACAACGGTAGACACGATGGGCACTTTCAAACCAATCTCGGGACGAACCCCAAGAACGACAGCAGATCGGCGGGAGAACCGACGTACAGCTTGTCAAAAATAGGAATAGCCGTGGAATTTCAGACGAAGTGCGCACTACAAGAAGCGGGGAGAGTGAGCCCGCATTTAGATCCAGTACAACCTGCCCACCGCACATCGAAAGGCATTAGTTCTGTCTGAAAATCCACGGCTATTCCAATTTTTGACAAGCTGTAGACAGCGTGGAAAGCCCAAGCACAGATCACTCGGCTCTCCGGCGGTACTCCGTCAAAAATACACTCCACAGGAGGACGCCATTCCGCGACAATCAGTGATCAACGCCAGAAACACGAAAAGAGGAAAGGAGGCAAATTTGGCGGAGGCGCCGGGTGAATGTCACAAGAACTGCACTCACGTTCTTATCTAAAGCGAGTAGGTAGCAAACGTAACCAAACGCGGAACCACTCCAATCCCGGTTGCACACCAGCTCGCCACAGCCGGAAAGAAACATAAGTCGACGCGCCGTAAAAGCACCTATCGTTTGGCACCAAACTCATTTTTGTTGATCTAAAACTTCAAACATACCTATATTACCACTTTCCGTTAACGAAAACGATTGACACCTATCGCTTCATATCGCTTCTTCCCTACCGGGAATAAAGTGGAATAAAGTAAAAAATACCGATCCTAACATAAATAAACTCGTTTCCATAATAACCGTCGGCCAACTTCATTTAGGTATCTGTCAATTATAACAATTATTCCTTCTCTAATTTATTATTATTATTAACTTAAACAGTTGAAAAAAAAATTTTGTATGCATCCCTGGAATAAACATCGTTAATCCCTCGAATGAAAATTTAAGTTTAAGTTAATAATAATAATAAATTAGAGAAGGAATAATTGACAGAAACCTAAATAAAGTTAGCTGACGTTATTATGGAAACGAGTTTCTTTATGTTAGGATCGGCATTTTTTTTACTTTATTCTCCGGTAATAAAGTGAAAAAAATGCCGATATAACATAAAGAAACTCGTTTCCATAATAACCGTCAACCAACTTTATTTAGCTACCTGTCAATTATAACAATTATTTCTTCTCTAATTTATTATTATTGTTTTTACGCGAGGTTTGCTAGTGGGTAATGGGGGAGGGACTGTACAATAAAACGCCACCTAATTTGAAAAAAATCGATTGAGGTTTATTTACGTATTCCAAATAAGCAACAGAAGAAGGGGGCTCTGGTCTCAATAGCGAAGGTTCACCCAAATGTGAAGCGGTCACGGCGAGAAAGACGAGAGGGGCTCTGGATGGCGATCTGGCCAAGATCACAACAGCGACGAATCGATGATCTACTCAAATGTAAGCAGGGGGGCGACGGAGCGGTGTGAAAACAAGGTTTTCGACGACCGGCTGCGAAGCTTCTCGAAGCAAGTTGAAGTTTTTCAACACAAAACTCGATGCTATCAACGACTTTTCAACAACCAGAAAAATCAGTCACAAATTAATAATAATTTTGTTGTCGTAACAACACAACGACAATTTGATTTTTTTTTCTTTTTATGCCGGGACGAAACATGCCGCCCGCCAAAATCACCATCAAGTGTGTGTTTTTTTTTTTAACAAACAACAACCGATTTTGAACAAAAAAGAACGCTGCAAAAGACGCTTACAATCATTGTGAGGGTAATGGGCATAATTTTACCAAGGGACGCTTGATCATACCTTGCACGGTTCGTACTGTGGCCACCCGAGCGATGTTGTCCGCACCAGGATGCAGAGCCTCTATGCGGCCTAACCGCCACTGAAGAGGAGGACTTAAGTCATCTTTTATTAAAACAAGGGAACCAACATCGCATGGCTCGAACAAATGAGTCTTGGCCCACTTCCCGCGTTGGTAGTGCATGTGGAGATACTCATCTCTCCAACGACACCAAAAATCGTGGTGTAAACGCTGAACCAACTGCCAACGAGACAATCTACTAATCTTCAAATGCGACAGATCGGAATCTGGAGCTGCCGTCAATGGTTCAAGGGTCAAGAAATGGCCAGGAGTGAGTACACTCAAGTCATTTGGGTCGGTGCTTATACTACAAAGCGGGCGAGAATTGAGCACGGCTTCTACTTGCGCAACTAAGGTGCTCAACTCTTCATAAGTTAAGCGCTGACTGCCTATGACTCTCGACAAATGTGTTTTAACCGATTTTATCCCACTTTCCCACAACCCGCCAAAATGGGGCGCGGATGGAGGATTAAAATGCCACTCTAAGGCTTCGCTCTCGGCAGCACACCGCATTATTTCTACCAGCTCCCGATTAGCACCAACAAAATTAGTGCCACAGTCACTGAAAATTTGTGAACAACGGCCCCGGCGAGCAACGAAGCGACGTAGGGCTGCGAGGAACGCGTCCCGCGAGAGGTCCAAAGCGATTTCAAGATGTATAGCCCGAGTGGTAAAACAAACAAACAAGCAAAGATAAGATTTTAAAGTCTTAGCCCCGCGATGTCTAGACATCAAAGTCAAAAACGGTCCACCGTAATCCACCCCCACACAGCTGAAAGCTTTTACTTGGTTCACTCGTGGAACTGGTAAATCTCCCATAGGAGGAGCAAGAGAAAATGGACTGGCACGAAAACACCGGTAACATTTTGAAATGCATTGCCGAATAGCTCGACGAGCGGAGATGACCCAAAATGCTTGTTGCAACAAGTACATTGTGGTGTTAATGCCGGGATGTAAATTACAATTATGAACTTGCCAAATCAACAATTTTGTCAGCTGATGATGACGTGGAAGCAATGCCGGGTGTTTAGTCTCAAACGGTAGCGATGAGTGAGTTAAGCGACCGCCGACTCTTAATATCCCGTTGTCATCCAAAAACAAGGATAATTTCTGCAATTGTTTACAACAAGGTTTATTAGCGCGAAGGGTAGCAATCTCTTCTTTAAATGCAACACCTTGTACCCTTTTAACGATGTGCAGCAAAGCACGATGCAACTCTAAAGCGTTTAATTCCCCAGATCGCCTTTCTATACCGCGAAGGTTGACAACAAAACGAAACGAATAAGCGATGATGCCCTGGATTTTCCGTAAAGACGAGAATCGCAACAAAAGTAATTCAACAATATCTAATTCTTGAAGGGTTACATTTGTGGTTAACGTGACTTTTCTTGACTCTTGTTCAAGAACTACTTGAATGGAGCCTGAGCCCAATAACGTTGAAGGCCATGATTCTGGCGCGTTGATCAACCATGGGGGTCTCGCCCACCAAAGACGACATGCAACAAGATCCTCTGGAAACAAACCCCGAGAGGCAGGATCGGCAGGATTATCCCATGACCGAACATGGCGCCAGCAATCAGGCGCAAGACGATCCTGTATGTAAGAAACGCGATTTGCCACAAAAGTTTTCCACCGGTGTGGAGAAGATTGAATCCATGATAACGCGACGGTAAAGTCACTCCACGCAACAACGCTATCAATAATTACAGAACCTTTGCAGGTTCGTAACACAAAATCGACTAATTTTGACAGCAAAACAGCTGCGCATAGTTCTAACCGTGGAACAGATATCCGTTTAAGGGGAGCAACTTTGGATTTAGCCGCAACTAAAGAAACGGAGATACTTTGATCATCATGAATCAAGCGAAAATACACAACACTGGCATAACCCAGTTCAGAAGCGTCACAAAACGCGTGCAATTGACACGAAACAACAGATTGACCCTTCAAACATCTAGGAATTTTGATGCTGGACACAATCGGAAGCGACGATTTGTACCGTTCCCATTGAGTACGAACCTCAACGGGAGGTGCGGAGTCCCAATCTAGACCCAGTGACCATAAGTGTTGTATAAGACGTTTTGCGAAAAAAGTGAGTGGACATAAAAGTCCTAGTGGATCGTACATACGAGCGACTTCAGAAAGGATAGCGCGTTTAGTACACGGTGACTCAACAGGTTGAACAATAAAAAAAAAAGAAATCTTTGTTGGCTTGCCATTGCAAACCAAGAATTTTGATGGAATCACTGTGGTCATCAAAGGTTGACGTTTGAACCTGACAATGCTCAAGCGGCAAATCATTTAGTAGAGTTGCATGGTTACTAGCCCACTTGCGCAATTCGAAACACCCAGTTTTCAACAATGCAATGATCTGGTTTCGCAACTCTAAAGCAGACTCTAAATCGTTTGCGCCAGTGGCAAAATCATCTACATACAAATTCGACTGGATGGCTCGAGCGGCAAGCGGGTATTGAATCTGACCCTCGTGAGCCAACTCTAACAAACAACGGATGGCGAGAAAAGGCGATGACGATACACCGTATGTCACCGTGTTCAACTGATATGTGTCGATGGGCGCCTCCGTCGAGAAACGCTACCGAATCTGTTGATACTGGCGATGTGATTCAGCAACTAATATTTGCCGGTACATTTGGCGTACATCGGCAGTAAAAGCGAAAACGTACAAACGAAAGCGAAGTAAAATTGTGGTTATATCGTTTTAAAGTTTTGGTCCTATCAAGAGGGTATCATTCAAAGAGCGACCGTTCATGTCTTTGGCTGACGCGTCAAAAACCACACGAATTTTTGAGGAATTGTTATCTTCCTTTACTACACAATGGTGAGGAATAACATACGATTCGCTAATTGGCGGCGTAGAACAAATCGACATATGCCCCGACTCAAGATAGTCGGTCATAAACTCTACGTACTGCTGACGCAAAAGAGGTTGTGATGACAAGCGACGTTCAAGTGAACAAAGACGGCGATCAGCAAGCTGAAGCGACCCTTGAAAAATTGGTAAGGGCAACTTTTCTTTGAACGGGAGCAGTACCCCAAAACGACCTGAAATCTCGCGATAATGCGACTCTTTAAACAAGACTTCAGCTTGAAAGTCTTCAATTGGTATGGATACCTGATCTGGAACTTCTTCAGTCTCCCAGAACCGCTTCAAAGTTGAATCAAGTGTTGGCTCCGTATTAACAAAAAACGAATGAACAGGAACCGACGCAAGGCAAGTAGTGGATCCGACTAAAATCCACCCAAAAACCGTGTCAATAGCGGTAGGGCGATCTCCATCCCCGGCAATGAACCCGCCGCGAATAATGGAAGCAAAGATGTCGGCACCAAGCAAAAGATCGACATCGCCTGGTTGGTGCCAATGAGGGTCGGCCAACTTCAAATTTTCAAAAGCTTGCACCGGAGGTAATGGAATTCCGGGAAGCTGTTTGCAAATTGCTGGTAAAACGATTGGATTCAACTGAAATTGCGGCTCGGTTAAACCGACTGGGCGAATGTTGCACCATGTAGAACCGCGCGAGGCGTTTATGGTGACGTGACCTACTCCCGAAATGGGAACCGAAGATCGGCTACATGAGAGACCGAGGCGCTTACGACAACCATCAGTCATGAAACTAGATTGGCTCCCTGAATCACAAAGAGACCGAACAATTTGAAAATGTCCCCAACGATCTAGGACTTCAACCAAAGTGGTTGACAACAAAATGGTACTTGGACCACCGGCAGTAGTTAAAGTGATCGGTGGTGAAGTCGTAGGGGTCACTGTAATATTAGCCAATGCAGGCGTAGGTGTTGCAGGGCGTTTGTCAAAATGCAATAACGAATGATGTGATGCAGCGCAGTGACGGCAAGTATGCTTCGATTGACATGACTTTATCATGTGCATCGGACTAAAACAATTGTGACAAAGCCTTAAGCTCTTAACTACATTATACCGCTCAAAGGGCACAAGGGCCAAGAACTTGCGACAATGCATGAGTTTATGCGATTCGCGACAGTAGTCGCATTTAAGAGACGCAAGAGTGCGCAAAGACGAAGAAGATGAATTTACTAAAAGAGTTTGCTTCCGATCGGTAGACGATCGCCAACTATTTTTCGAAGAGGACCCTGAAGTTACGTGCTCCGAAGGTCGACGATTATTAAACGAGTCGGCTTCTAAAGCGCGACATTGGTCAATGACAAAATCTTTGATTTCTTCAAATGAAGGAAATCCCGTCCGCGCAAATTTCATTTCAAATCGCTTCCGGGTACCTTTGTCGAGTTTTTGGATAAACATATTGAATAACGTGAAATCCCACAAATCGAGTTGAGGAAATTGTTGCAATGCCGATATGTTCTCGCCAAAAACATTCAAAAGATCTCTAAACGACTGGGCGCAATCTGCTTTAACTGCAGGAGCGTCGCAGAGAAATTGCCAATAGGCAGATGCAAGAATTCGTTTGTTCTGGTAACGACCGACAAGTGAATTGAACGCGATAATGTAATTATCGGACGTCAATGGCAAATGTTTTACTAAGGCAAGAGGTTCCTTTGACAAAGTCGAAATTAAATATTGGAACTTCTCGATGGCCGAAAGCGAATCATTGGTGTGAATCAAAGCCGAGAACAAATCGAAAAAGGTTGGCCATGACTTCAAAAACCCATCGAATGTGGGGAGGTTAATATGTGGCAGTTTGACATGAGACCGTGGTTGGCTTTCATTACCCGCGATAATACCCATGGGTTCACTACAACCCCGAACCGAACTTGGGCGCCAGGCGAGCGATTCCACCGAACCTCGGTCAGACATGACCTCTAAAGGCACGGCGTCGGCGGATTTATTACCATCGCGTTGAAGTGCTAAAAAAACTGACTTGATTTTACAAAATATCAAATCAATCTCAGCTACAGAATCATTAAACAAGTCAATCTGCTCTGTGGCGGAGTCGTCCAACAACGTATTAGTGTTGGTCGTCAAAAATTGCTCATAAATTTCGAGAGCAATGTTGTAGACGGCATAGAACGTGTCTCGTTCCTCGGGATCATTTTTCGCGGTAACCGCCAACTTTCGATACGACTCAAGGCGACATTTAACTTGGTTGGCCGTCAAAATGGCTTTTTCAAGTGTGCATGCCATTACTATTGGTGGCTCAACTACCTAATTCCAAAAGAAACAATCACACCTGATAAGGTGCCAAGAAGTTATCCGCGTGCAAGGTTTCTCACCCGTTTAGCAGGCAATACACCGACCCTTTCGGCTGCAAAAAGAAAAAAACAATAGCAGGTGCAGTTGGTTCGCAGCAACACCAAAAAATAAAGCGACAACAATTTCGCTTATAATTCGCTGACCGCGAATCTAAGCAGCCCAACGCGGCTAATAGCGCAACAAGATGGTAACAATACTTAGCAAAAACTAAAACAACAACGAATTACCCTCACAAAGACCGACGACTTCGCGACAATTGCGTGCTCACTGCACAGTCTCTACTCCCAAAACCACAAGCTCAAATTTCAAAAAACAAAAAAAAATCAACAAATAAATGGATATATCACCAAAGAGCGACTTCTATCCGGCTCGAAGGACCAATGTTTTTACGCGAGGTTTGCTAGTGGGTAATGGGGGAGGGACTGTACAATAAAACGCCACCTAATTTGAAAAAAATCGATTGAGGTTTATTTACGTATTCCAAATAAGCAACAGAAGAAGGGGGCTCTGGTCTCAATAGCGAAGGTTCACCCAAATGTGAAGCGGTCACGGCGAGAAAGACGAGAGGGGCTCTGGATGGCGATCTGGCCAAGATCACAACAGCGACGAATCGATGATCTACTCAAATGTAAGCAGGGGGGCGACGGAGCGGTGTGAAAACAAGGTTTTCGACGACCGGCTGCGAAGCTTCTCGAAGCCAGTTGAAGTTTTTCAACACAAAACTCGATGCTATCAACGACTTTTCAACAACCAGAAAAATCAGTCACAAATTAATAATAATTTTGTTGTCGTAACAACACAACGACAATTTGATTTTTTTTTCTTTTTATGCCGGGACGAAACAATTATTATTAACTTAAACGGTTGGGAAGAAAGTTTTGTATGCATCTCTGGAATAAACATCGTTAATCCCTCGAATGAAAATGCCCTCGGCTTCGCCTCGTGCATTACTTACATTCTCGGGATTAAAATCGGTGTTTATTCCCTTAATGCATAAATGACTATTATTCCCTAGGGAATAAAGTACCACTTTATTCCCGGTTGAAAAGAAATAACTATTTTTCACAGCTGGGAAAATTTGTCAATTTCTATGACATCAAAATCATGACAGAAATGACCAATTATTTCCCGAAGATAAATAATAACCTAAAATTTTCCCTAGGGAAATAATATTAATAATATTGACTTTTAAACACAAATTTGTTGATTTTTTTTTTTCATCGTGGTCAAGACATTGAAATTTAGAGAGCACTAGGTTTGGTACCTTGACAAACTAATAGTAGATTACACACCTAGGTGGAAAATGTTTACTTTCTGTCGAGAGCTAAGATAGCTTACCGAAGCCCGTAGGGCCGAGGTGAGCTAATGCTCGAGACAGAAAGAAAGTTCCACCGAGGTTTGTGTACTGTTTTATTCGCAATCTTTCATTTTTTGAGGTTAAAAATGGGCCCATTTTTAACCAAGAGAAAAAAAGTGCGAAGAAATTTTTTTTTCAAATTCAATTTCCGTTTTATTTTACTAAGGCTGTGAAAATAATTGTATATACACCTCGGGAGAGAAATGTAATTGTTTCCTGGATGCATTTCTCGCTCTTAATGTATAATCTACTATTAGGTTTTAATAGTTCCTTATTGTTTAATAATGGCTGAGATACAAGATACATTATGCTATCCATAATGCCCGCGCGAGCCATAAAGTTTTATTTTGGTCAGTGGGCCATCATAATTATTTATGTACCAAGGGCATTATGTAGATGTTTATGCCCTCCGAGAGCCTCTGACCCGAGCCTTTTAAAGTCCCCCGAGGAGTATAAACATCATGTAATGACCGTGGTGCATACAAAATTTTATGTTTTACTAATCTGTTTCGTAAAATTACGTATTTTTTATTTTTGTAAACAAAGTAATTTACTGTCAAAATAAATGACGTCTACTAAAATTCTTAAAAAAATTCTGGGGGAAGCGCGTTATGCAAGTTTCGTTGTTTGTATGCAATTTGTACATAATTAGGCTTTATGGACTCGCTCAATTTATTGGCCTCACTCGCTGACGCTTCTGGATTATGTACTTGTTACATAAATACCTATTTGGGTTTCGTAATAGCAATAGTGCAATTTGGTTTTTTCTTTTCAGGTTGACAGTAGTGATTTTAAATGTCATTAGAGCATCAAATAAACGTCAAAACAGGAGTAATTTCGAATCTCGAATCTGACATTTACCTAACCTTGGTAGTACAGCACGACCACAAAAGTTTAGAAAATTGTTGCCAACAATTGTTTGCTTTCCAAAATCTTCATAAAATAGATAGTCCCAGAAGTTATGATCGTGGGTGTACCAACCACGACCAAATTCCCCAAATTTTAAAATCGCGATCATTACAAAACTCGCCGCTACGCGACTCGTTTTCTAAACTTGATCAAGCGCCATGATCTCGCGCCATAAAACGTGCCTTATGTCACTCGTTTATTAGTGTACTATTACACTTAAAGTGTTTTTTTTTACACTTTCCATTGAAATAATTCTTTAACAACTGCATAACTAATACCCATTTCTGGTTAAAATAAGTAATATAATTGTAATTGACTGTTAACAAAATAATAACAATTTTATGAAAATGAAATCTAATGTAGTTTTGCAAAAAAAGCTATTTATCGCCCTTTAGAATAACGCCAAATCGAACCAGTTTTTAGAAACTTTTTATCTTAGAATCATATACAGATTACGCTCTTTCAATATTGACAGTCAATTATGAAACCCCCTGTAATTACTTATGTAAAATATAAATTACTAAAGTTATTGAAATCCAGCATAACGTAAAGAAAATTTAAAGAATTATTGAAAATAACGTAGAAATAAATGTGAAAATAGGAGTACATAATGGCGAATGGCTGAATCAAAGTTGCAGATGATAGAAGTAAGGTAGGTACGCTAATATGAAAAATTCATACCTAAATCAATAACAATTGATTTTGAATTAATCTGACTTTATGTACAAAATTAAACTAGGCGAACATTAAGGTTGCAATGTATTAGATGAAGCCTTAAAACAAATACTTAGTGAAATAGTTGAATAAAATAACAATTGAGATAAAATCACACATATAAGGAAATTATAGTTTCACAACCTTTTAACCTACACACTACTTGCTTATCGTTGTTGTAATAATGCGGAAATGACTTGAACTTCATGACTTAATATAGATTTTGGTTACCTTGGATTAGAGTCATCAAGTGAGATAATATTGGATGTTGACAAACGTTGTGAATCATATCCTCGTCATAAATAACGTTTTAGATCAGAGTAATAATAAATTATATCTTGATAACAAAGGAAAATATGTGGTAAACATGGAGAAAATTCTAAAAGCAATAAAACTTTGTTCTAAATAACTCGGATTTAAGAGGGCTGTTGGGTTAAACCAAAAAAACAAAATTAGGTTATCGCTTTATGATACCATTGCAGAGTTAATTGCTAAGATCATGTCACAAATTGTACCAATATATTAAGAAGTTCGCATTAACAAGAAATTGCTCAATCCATGGTTACAGCCAATAAACAGCTTCTTTTTTTACATTATCAAATGGAGTGTAAGAAGAAAAACATTAACCATTTAAAAATTAGACGTTTAATTGTGTTTATTATAAAAAATATCACTTCGTTCTTCTTAGAAATGAAACAAATACGTTAAAATTACAGCCAGGGATGCCAGGCTGGGTCCATCCGACACAAATTATCATGACTGTTTGCAGCATTGACCAAAGTTGACACCTGAAACAACAAATGTTCTTTTAACTGCTTCCATTTGTTAAGACAACAAAATCTCTTAATAATTAGAAAAATTAATAACGACAGACAAAAAAGGATATTATTTCCTTCTAACTAACCTTACTATCGATTCCATCAAAGTGGGCCAAACTGTTCAAACGGCTCGAGATCGAACTCACGGCTTTATTAACCATGTTGATAATTTGCTCGCTATCAGTCAATTTCTCTAAAGTACTTCCGGCTGCTTCTTCAGGTTTCTTCATTCTCGAGAGGATCATTTCATCCCTAAGAATAGGTTTGAGTATCGCCAACACTTTGAAATTGGGATAAACAAAACATCTAGCGGTGGAGATCATGGACGCAGTCAAAGGACCACTGATTCCAATCGAAGACAAATACTCAATGATGTTAGGCGTCAATCGGAAAGGGACCGGCCTGGTAGTGTCCAATTCACCTAAAATATGAACAAAATTTAGTAACCGTTTACTAAACAAATCTCACTTTGATATCATTTTTCAAATTACTAAATAAAACATACCCGTGCTATCGTCAACGTCGAATTTGAAATAAGAAACATTCATCAAACCGGAATCTTGATGCAAATACATCATGTCGGGGTTCAATCTAGTTAAATGCAGGACGTATTCCGCAAAACAAGCTAATGCCAGTTGAAGAGTGAACATCTTCCGGAATTGCCAATAATCTGTGGCGGCAGGGAAAGTTTGCACTGCCCATTGTTTCAATAGAGTTCTCGGTACCATGTTGGTCTGTACCCCTTTCAAGATGTCGCGATATACTTGATGGCTGGCTTTGATACCACGAGCTTGTACTGCCCCTAGTCTTTCGTAATAGTACAGAATGGGATCGTCGTGTTCAATTGACAATTTGCTACAGCCCTTCTTAAAAATATCCAAAAGTGAAATGGAGGCCGGGTTGTCTTCGACCAATCGGATCTGTTGCGAAACCGCCACCACTCTAGGGACGGTAAAGTGAAGGAAACGGCGAGAAGTTTCCTGAAAATTAAAAATTACAATTTTGTCATTGTTTTCAAACGAAGAAATTGAGTACTTTATGGCACTATACTAAAAATAGCTACAGACAAATAATAACGTCTTCAAAGATTACAAGATTACCCGCCATCACGGAGCTTAAATTGTTTGAATAAACAGAATAACCATAAGCTCTTTCTGACTGTGTTGCCTCGACAATTATACGTAATCATCAAGAATTATTAAGCTTGACGTCAGCGTACTACCACGCCATGTTGATCGAAACTTAATTCCATTTGTTTCCTTTGACACGCATTTGATGGTTGCCAGTGGCGTTGAGTATACATATCGAGCGAGCGGCATATCCAGTTATTCTGGATGACCCTGTATATTCAAACAGTAAATTGGTACGTTCGAAAATATAACGAAAAGCATTAAAATACTTAAAAAAGCTTGTACAACCATTCTACTAATTTGAGAACGCAAATTATTGATCAATTCCAGATCAGTTATATTTGAAATATAACAAAAAATTAGAAATCGTTCTAAAACAACTTTTTTCCTGATAAAACATTGTTATTTAGTAACAGAAGTTCGGTGGTCCACAGTTTATACCTACATTTATCTTATCCTACTTTCGTAAAATCGTATTTATCTCGAGTTATTCCGGAATAGCGTTATACTTGGTATAACGCCCCTTTGTAAAGGTGCCACTCTTTTCCTCATAGCATCTTCGCCATTGACTATTTTGCAAATACGATAATGTTTTTGTATTCCACAATACATGTTTAAAAATATATTGCCTTTACAAAATTTTGGTTTGTTGCTTCGTTTCTGAAATATTTGCGTTCAAAATTGATAGGTTATCTATTTTCTAAAACTGAGGTGTTTCGGTCATTTAAATCGAGAGTTTCTCCGAAACGGTTGTCCAAATGAGAATTTCATGAAAGTAACTTTTTCTCTCAAATTGAATCCAAATTCAAGAATGTCACTGAACAATTGTCATCAAAATGGATACTAACGGTCCATAATAACTTATTTCTGTAGTACATCTGCAAACCTTCGGTAAAAAAAGTTAGGTGTTACGTCAAAAAACTCAACTTTGAAGGCCTCTTTCTCCGTTATCAAGTGTTTTCGAAGGCATGTTTATTAAGAAAGGTTCCTTTATATTTTGATTTTCTATCCGCCTCTCAAGTTTGTCACAGTTATTCCGGGACAGCCTGTATAAACTTCACAATTTAACGTAATTAAGATCTTGCACCCCAACGCGCAAATAAATAATTGTGATTTAGTGATTACAAGAAACATATGCACATATGCAAATTCTCGAAATCAAAACTTGGTCAAAACCAGCATCCCAATAAATTTATTCACCTATGTAGAAAAGTCTTAATTATGTACCGACTTTTTAAAAATATCCCGTATAATCTTGTACCACCTCGCAGTAAATCTGCTGTCTTGTTCTTTCTAGTAAATGAGAATGACATAATGACAGTATAATTATTCACACGCTGCAGATATGCAAATATGATTTCGATATTATGTTATAACCTAAATTTATAAGTTGATGACAAGGTACAAGGTATTATTTTGTATCAATATTTTAGAAATTAGGTAAGACAAACCGAATTTAAAACTAATATCAAAAATTATTAAGCCAATTAACTTTATGCAACCTGTCACTACTAGCCTGAGAAGCGACCATTATTGACCGATTACTGATCGGAGAAACGGGTTCGCCACCTTGACAACGGTCAATAATTAACCAATAATACGAACATAAAAATCAACCATCATCGCTGCTCTTTAGCAGCTGAAATTTCACAAACAATATAAAACACGCAAAAAAATCATTAAATCAAAGCATTCAAAGTGGTAGTACTGAAAACAATAATATATGTATAAACCACGGTAGAGAATATTATTATTGCTTCAGCGTTTAAAAATTTAATCTTGGAGCCATTGCAATAATAGTATTCTTCTCAACCTTTGTGTATAATGAACTATTACTACACTTTGCTATTAACTGGTATCTAATTTACGAGATAAGTTGTTCTTTCTAAGTGACGCTGGTTGAAAAATCCCCCGATATACAAACCTTTTGTTTGCCAAGACAATGGTTGAGCATCCTCAAAAGTTGCAAAACACGTTCTTCTCGCCTTGCGTCTGCTAATACTGAATCGTTGACAACCAAATAGGGGTAAATCTTGCCGTTGTGACCTCTAATGTAAAGCCTTCTTGCCGCAGCGTTATGTTTTTGTACCACATCAACTCTCGGCATAAATCTGGTAATACGAACATAATAATGATTATGCTTCGGCAACAGAAATTCTCCAGGTATTTCAACTTCAGCCGTTTTCAGCGTAAAATTTGACAAAAAACGACATTTTTCTTCAATCAGGAACGACCTAAAACAAAAATCATCAAAATCAACACCACTTATTTTTAGACTAGGACAAACAGTTTGAAAGAAAACTTATTAATTTTTTTAAATCAAGATCTCTCACATCTTTAGATTGAAGAACAGAAAAAAAAACTTACTGCAACAACATTTTGGAACGATTATCAAGAATCTTGATCCATTTCTTCAATTTGAAAATCAACGTATGCAAACGCATTGAATTCGTTTGCGAAAAGTCGAAATCGCGCGTGAATTCTTGTTTCATTTCTTTGAAAACAGGATCTTGATAAGTTGCTTCAGCTCGTCGAGCCAAACTTTCGGAAGCCGCCGAATTAAACGTTACGTTCACTGAACTAATATTTTCTACGGATAAAAACAGAAACATCAGTAAGTAGTTTGATGGCTAGTTTTGAAACTTACCGACTCCTATCCCGAACGTCGACATCAGTTTTTTGACAAAATTGAGAACGTGTGGAGTGATTTTGGCATCGTTAACGTTTTCTCGATTCTCAAAAGCGATGGCATAGCACTTCGTTAAGCCTTGCCGGAGCTGACGCAGCACCTCTTCATACCAATTCTCGCGGAACCATTCCATCTGCAATCATATATTACCCAAAGTTAAAACTTAAAATCATAGATGTAGCTATAAAATAAACGCAATAAATTAAATGATCAGTATTTAAATTTCATGGGCAGTACATTTTTCCAGTATTGTATTTCAAACGGTCAGTATTATAAAATATGGTAAGTAAATATAATGAATGATCGGTAAAATAATAAACGGTGGGTAAAAATAATAAGTGGTAAGTAAAATTAATAAACGATCAGTATATTTCATAAACGGTTGGTAAAATAAACTACGGTCAATCCAATTAATAATCGGTCAGTAAACAGTTAATAAAATTGATAATTTGTCGGCTAAACCATAATCACTCTGTATGTTGTTCAGAACGGGACCATGATGGGAAATCTTAGTTTTAGACCTGGAGGTAGAAAGCCGCAAGCTCTTGGATAAAAGGTACTTAAGACTTTTTTTTTTCAAAATAACACCTCGACGGTTGATACTACCACAGAAATATCTAAACATAACTTACAGAAGACAACATTCTCTACCTATATTTCTTTATAAACATTTTTGTAGTAAGTCTAATATGTAATAAGTTACCGCAGCCGAATTTGTAGCATTTTTCCAAAAAATTGTCAAACTGTCCATTTGTATATTACTTTTTTATTATTTCTGCGTATTAATAAAAATTCGTAATGAGTTTATTTTTATTATGAGAGATTGTTACCTGATCCGCTATGCCTTCTAAGCTAGAGAGGGCTGTAGTATGTATGTCTCGTTGCATCTTCATTATTTTTGTACACCGGATCATGGCTGGAGTCGCCTTGATTGAAGACGTTTCGCTTGTTGTCACCGTGGGTACACTATCCGGCGCCTGAGCATTTCCACTATTAGATTGATTACCATCTCCTTGGGAATCTTGAGACTGTTGCTGGAAATTATCACTTTCGTTCAAAACAAAACTCATAAGGTTCGATTATTGTTTCTACCTGAACAGTATTTGTTTTACGAGCAGTAGCCGTTCGTAACGTCAAATACAACGTTCTAATTGGGAAATAAACGGCCTGCGGGAACATCCTTCCGACTTGACATAGTAAATTCAGGATTACATGACCCTCGTATTGGACAAGACAATTTAACAGCTGCGGGGTCCAAGGCAGCCACAAAATCGGGGGAACGCCCACCGAATATTTGTCTAATGCTTCCATTAAACTTTAAAACAGAAAAATCTAAGATCAAACACCGACTGACGCGATATATAATTTATTCTCTAACATACGTAACTGCAACAAACTCGAGACCTCATCCAGGTGAGGTAAGTCGTATAACCGTAGTATTTAATTTAGGTGATGCACTCCCTGTTTTTCTTATTTACATTTAGCTTTATAAAAAAGAACTAAGCGTGAAAGATCGTGAAGTCTACAAGAACGTGAGTCAAGAATAGTATGAATTAAAGAGAGCAATCAGAATAAGCTTACTTAAGAATATTGGGTCTTCGTTGGTTTCAAAGGCGCTTTACGATAAGCGAGTTAATTCCAGTTACGTATTATTAATAGTAGTGTAAAACATCACCACCCAAAAAATATCTGCGAATCAGATAATTAAATGCTTTTATACTATAAAATAATCAACATTGAACAAAATACCTTGAACTTTCATCGTCGTAGCTGAGTAGCCAAAGAACTTTGGCTAAGTATTTGCGGGCTTTCGCTTCGTTCTGGTGACGACAAGCGTGTAAGAAGCACGCCATGGCATTCACTCCTAAACTGATTTGTCTCGAGTCCCTGGTAAAGATTTGTTCCAAGTAATCGCCGTATAACGCCCATGCCTTCACTGATGTATCATGCATTTGGATAGCGGCTGAGAAGGACTTATTGGCTTCATCGGATTTACCTGCGGAAGAAAAACGTACATACATTAAGTATGAACTGGTGGCCATTTTGAATAAAAATCTACAAAGTACAGGTCAAACACCTCGTTGTAAAAGTTGAAGCTACAACGTCGAAAATATTTCTAGAAGGAAATGTCAAAAGTCCTGAAACCTAGGACGTGAGGAAAGTTCAAGGGGGTCCAAGAAAGATACCGGTTTTGAGTTTTTCGCTTATATCTCGAAAACGGTTAGCTCTAGCCAAAAAGTGGTTATGTACCCTCGCGAGCAATATTTAATTGGGGTAGCAAAGGAAATAAATATTTATTATCCAAAGCACCATTGGGCGCTAAGGATTTGCTGGAGTCCAATGGGCAACTCGATTTATACAACTTCAAAGTCGTCGATTTCGCTTCACGAGTCGTGCTTTAAATATTGCTGGCAAGTGTACCAAATTGAAGCTGACATAATTGTCCACCAGAATGTTCTTGTCCATGTTTTGTATCTATTATAGTTCGTCCCATGCGGTCCCATGCGTATCAAAAGCATGATGATTGATGCAATAATTTTTACTCCATGCCCATCAGAAGCATACCTAGGCGAGACATCTGTCCGCCATATCTTTGTGTCTTGATTTACATGTTGGTCATTACGAACATCGTTCATTCGCTATGACTGATAAATATTTTATCTATAATAAAAACATTGTTGAATTGGGTGACGATATTGCAAAAGTGTCTGAAAAGGGAATCTTGGTGCTAATAGAAGCCATCATAAAAAGGAAAGGCAACAATGGCTCTCAGGTACTTGGTGTAAAATTCCTCATACATCAACATCACATTTGCTGCAGGCAGAAGTACAATAAAAACAATAGCATTACAAATAATTTGAAAAGGTAGGCTGCCTCAACTTCATCAGTATCAACAGAAAATGTAACACTGAGATCACCACTACCAACATTCGACTTTTAAGAGTTAATGGTTTTGCCATACAAAAAGGTTTTTAAAAATTTGTAAATGTCACGAGCGTATACTTCAAAAATTATAATAAATGGAAAAAAAATGAGCAGGAACATTCTGCTGGTAAATTATGCTTCGATTTGGTACATAACTACTTTTTGGCTAGAACTACCGTTTTGAAGATATAAGCGAAAACCCAAAACCGGTTATTTCCCTGGGCCCTCTTGCAGTTTCCTCACCTCCTAGGTTTCAGGACTTTTAGTAAATTTACCTCCTAACTAGTTCAGACACAGCCCTGAAGTCAAAAATTGTACTTTCAACATTTCCCTCTAGACTCCATTTTAAACCATTCATTGACTGAATTTAAGTCAAACTTCAACACAAGTGGTATTTTCATATTCTGCTTAAATAATCGCTTCAATGATGCTTATCAAACGATTGGTCCATACATACCCTTTGACCCGATTCTATGCGCTTATTCAGTCTGTCAAGAAAAATTCTAACACAAACAAGAAATTAAATGAACTTTTTCATAAATCATAGTTCGTCTATTAAATCGTCTCATGCAACAGTTCTTTACTCTTACATTGAAGAAACGGAACTGATTAATTAAAATTGAGGCTTCCATATCAACTTAGATACAATAGAGAAAACAACTTACCACTCAATTGATAAATCATGCCCTTCAATGCGTAGATCTCCGCAGTCATATCTTTAGCAAAATATTTCACGTTGGTGCTGTTAATGACGTCCAGTCCTTCCTGAAGATCATTCTTATTGTTCATGGACGCTAATTGGAGATAACATTTCACTTGTTGTCTAATCTTCTGATAACAATCCACAATAGGGACACAAGTAATCGTATAAATTCGATTCAAAGAATCCATACAAACATTAGTCAGTTTGTGTTTTCTAGCGATCTTGCCGAAATGAATGATCGACTGAAAAACAAATACCACTTAGTATTCTTGTAGGCATCTACAGTGTTCCAGCACTAGGCGTCACTCTCTAAAATTTCGTTAATTTTAAAGGTAAAAATTTTAAATTTGGAATACATGCATATTAGGTATGTAACACATGGTAGACTACAAAATGATGTCATTTGGTAGCATTCATCAAAAAACTAATGACACCATTTTGAAGTCTACCACGTGTTACACATGTATTCCGAATTTGAAATATTTACCCTTAAAATTAACGAAATTTTAAGGGGTGAAGTCTAGTGTTGGGACACCATGTACTACTCCCGCCATATTAATCTGAACGACGCTCAAAAGCTGAGAAGCAGATTTTGCCAAATGTTTGTTAGATTGCAACGGGCTTCTACCGGGAGATCGTCAGTTTTATAACAATATGGGACTTAGAGCATTACTTTAATAATTTACAGGGGGTTTTACGGTTTCTAACATTGTGCAGTAAAAGCCTTACTCACACAGCCATTTTTAAGGCGTTCAGATTAATATGAAGGGAGTAGTACAACAATACCAACACGTACTTGGGCCGAAGCATGAACACCTAGCATCGAATTTGCGTGCGTAGTATCGCGCGTGTTCTCGTAATGATTGACGATGACTTGATAATGGTGTTGCCGCCAAGTAAATATGTCGTTCCAATGGGTTAAATCATCCGCGATTACCGGCAAACGGTTACGCCATGTCTTCACTATGGCCTTCATGTCGTGGAGAGAGTTCTGATGACCTTGCTTGAGGCCTTTACGAATTTGACATGCCTCTTGCAGTTCCATTATCTAAAAAACAAGATGGGAAAGTTTTAAACAGGTCAAATTTAAAAAGTCAAACTGACCTGTTGAGCGGCTTGGAGGTAGGGCAAGTGAATATGACTGACGATGTGGGGAAGACGACGCCATTCATTGAGACACAGCCCACTAGCGGTTTCCACGTATCTTTCAACGAATTCCAAAACTTTAGTTTCGTCTTTCGTTTCGTCAGGTTGGCAAATAAGTACAAACCCTCCGTACATAGTGATCTATGACACATTATAATATCACTTTTAATGTTATTTTCGTAACTATATTGGTAAAAATAACAATGAAGCAAAGTGTGTGGTTACCTTCCAGCCGAACTCTTTGGGGCATGTGTATTCAACATTAGCTAATGCCTCCTTCATCAAATCCCAATTAGGCAACCTCCAGGAACTCTCCAATAACAAAAATGGATCGTAGATGGCTCCATTCTTTGCGTAATCAGCCAACATCGTCCATTCGTTGAGTTCTTTTGAACATCTAATGTAATGATCACTCCACAACATAACCTCGCGTTGAGTGTGAGTAGGAACTGGACCCATGCTATTGTCCTGCTTGTGTTTCGCCATGGCTTGATCATACGCTGATTGGGCTAAATCAAAAAACCCGTGTTGTTCGTAAGCTATAGCAATGTTGGTTTCTTTGTAGTGAGCGTGTTTTTGCCATAAACCCGCCCATAAGTCTTCTTCGCATAGATGTGAGTAGAGTTCACCCAAAGAATCCAAAAGTTCCTTAAAAACCGCCAAAATTAATCCGGTCTTTTTTAGAATTGTGACGAAACTCACGTTTTTCGATTGGTCTGTGGTTTCAAAATCGTAGCAAGAGGCCGCATTACTGGCTTTAGACGAAGGATCGAAAGCCATGTGCTCTAATCCTAAAGCCATACGTTGCCACAAATTGTGTGACTTACCCAAATATTTCATTGTTGGTCTGAAAAATTAAAGTTGTCGACCAATCAAAGAGGCAAGAAATCCGAAAACTTACGGCGGTATTTGAATCGGTGGGTTGCATCGGCACAGAGCTTCCACAAAAGTGTTGATAGCACTTGGATGACAATCTTTTTGTATAATATGAGAGCCTGATGTTATAAATGGTAAAATCTCATGTACTAATGCCTAAAAATCACCAACAATTATCAATCAACCTTGTTAGTAAAGCCAACAAAAATTACGTTTCTTTGTTCTTCTTCGAATATGGCCCAAATTTTTGGAAAAAACACCAACCATACTTGTTCGGCTAAGTTCGTGTCCATATGACATAACTGAGCTGCTGCTGACAGGAATTGGTCTGTAGTTACATTTCGCGACATTTCTATAAACTCGTAGTGTTTTTTAATCATTTTCGATATGGTTTCAGCCCGATTGATGGGTTTTTCTTCAATGATCGGATTCGAATCGACAGTTGTCAAATCTAAATCGAGCACTTCTTCTTTGATTTCAACCGTTGAATAGTCTTCGGTGTTGTCTAGCTGCATCAAATTGAACTCTCTACGTTTTTCGTTGTCGGCCAGGTTAATAACTGAAGTTATGCTGGGTAAGATAGTGCTGGGATGGGTCATCTGTATGCTGGTGTCTGATAAAATATGTATAAACAATCAGAAATAACAACAAAATTTTGGTTATATTCATCAGAATTAACAGAAATTATACGTTCAGTAAATTAACGGCTCTTTCAATTGACTCTTTTTAATGGCTAACTAATTAAAAGTTATTTTCGAAATCGGCCCCTTGAAATCTGTGGCGGCCAAAGTCACCAAATTTCACAATACGATGCTCAAAAATTATTACGTCTCTTCAGACAGGTTAATCTTAAGAGGCCTTATCACCTTTGCTCTGTGGACACAAAAATTAGGCTTAAGTCGCTTCAAGAAGTTATCTGAGGCGATAAAGCTGGAAACTATTCTTAATAATGTTTGAATACGGTAAGCCAAGGGCTGTACATGGCGACTTTGATAAAAATAGTTATAAACTAATTGTTATAACATAAAAATCGAATTTCATTTCTGCCTTCTGACGTTGTTATCAATCAGAATATTCAAGGCAAGACTCGAGACTCAAGGCTGCTGAAATTTTTAGAAGTTCATGGACAACATTTTGAACAATTTAATTAAAATCTTAACATTTGATGTGATAAGTCTAGATATTATTCTTTCTGCGGGTCAGCTTCAAAATGTAACAAAATTGTTTTGAAATCTTTTAAATTTTCGTTCATTCATTGGTGGTTTTTCAGGATACATTTCATTAAATGTTCTGCATGTTCTGCTAATTATTTTCTCCTCACATCCTCCATGAATGTTAAATAATTTTAAAATGTCCACATTTGAGTAATTATTTGCCATCTTCTTAACAATTATTACAAGTCAAACACAGGAACTACGGCAATCAGCTGTCAGACTCGTGACAATTTTGTATTGTCAACAATACTTGTAAAGTAAAAGCCAAAGAAATCAGTGTTATTGAATTTTCTTCGATAAAATAAGAAACGCTGGTAATTGTTCTTAAGGCAGAGAACCTGCTACGGCTGAAATCTTGACCAATAAGTCAAATTTCTGATCCGCGCGCCCCAAACTCCTGCCTTCAAGTTTGAAAAATTTTTATTTACCTATATTACAGTATCAAATATGCAACTTCGCGCGGATCTTTTTTTCCTAGGTGCCTTCCAAAATTGGCAATCACGTTTCCAAATTGCTTACCTGTAGCCGCTGTCACGAGCAACAGCTCAATGCATTGTTTGATCCAATAATGTGGTCCAATGGCGTCCCAATTCTGGGAACAAATAACATACAACAAGCGATCGTGCAGTCTCTTCTTCATTGAATCGTCGAATATCTTGAAGAATTTTGCCCTAATATGAGGTTGGGTACATCTCAAACCCGCTAAAAAGGCTGGTTCCAGCTTTGATGTTAATTCGGTAGTTTTCAAATGGATATCCCTGCAACGTAACGCAATTAAAATTAGTTAAAAAACCGACCATAACATTGACTCACGTGTACACATAGCTGATCAATTCTAAAAACTGACCGTTCAAGTCGAGATCATCGGGAAAGCGTTTTTCAACGTACTGCATCATTTTCACCAAAAGTATAGACTTCTCGCGCAAGCTTGGCGCCTGGTTGAGAGTAACGACGTGTTTGCATTTCATCCATTCCTCGAGCATTTTCGTTACGGCTTTCATAACTTTGAGGTCTTGAGTTTTCTCAATGAGACCGACGAGGATGCCACCAATAAAAGTTTTACGCATCTCGACACCCATCACAACCACCCTGGTCTTGACCAGATCCAAACTGAGGATCAATAGCTCGCTGGTCACTGAAGAAATTAAGAGATAAGTTTTCAGCTAGATAAAGAACATTTGAGTGCAACGAATAGTAAAATTTCTTAAAAACTTAAACCAGATTCGTCCGAAGAATAAGTCATAAAATCAATGTCGATAAATTTCAATATTTTCGAAAAAAAAAGTCCTACTGACATTCGAAAGATTTTCAAAATCGCCATGATTTGTTCAAGGACGCGAAAACCAACATTTTACATACAGGGTTAATCAAAAGTATGGAAACAAAGTTCTCCTGCCTAAACTATTAGACTAATTGACTAATTTGAAGCGACATTGGAGCGTACTTTGTTGAAAATGACGCCAACCATTTTTGCCTGGAAAAACTTTTTTTCTTAAATGGCAACATACTAATATTTCTATTTGGCCTGGCGTAGAGAATTATTCTTCGTACAATCGTAGAATTATTCTGTTTCTACATCAAGCTATTTATTTTTAAATAAATAACAAACAGGTAAACTTAGCAAAAATACTTGATATTAAACAAAAATTGAAAATTTTCATTTCGAATTTAATGTAATACATAGTTCTACTAGTAAAAAAAATATCACCATAAAAGTTGCACATTTTTGGAACACTTTTTCAAGAGTAATCGAAAATATGCTATTCAAATTCTTCTACATAGATGTATATGTCGCACCCACTTAGTGTAATTGTTCATTTCATGAACTGGATTAGGGCAAGGAAAATCCTTTTCACAAAGTGGACAATGCAGTTCATGAAGTGGATCTCCTGTTCAGCAATAGACGATTTCACCAAGTGGATGCGACATATACATACACCTGCAACATTTTGCGAAAATAACTTAACTTTTGTTTCTTCTTATCATGTATTGGTCTGAGGTCTGATTCTGTTAAAATCTCACTCCCCTGATGCTCAACACTCAGCAATTAAATTTGTGTAGCAGACTGTGACATAAATGTTTCAACTTTTTTTTTTGTTACAATTTGTCTGAAATATTTTAATTTCTACCCCAGCGTTGAGGTAGAAAGTGACAAATATTTTATGGGAAAATATATTTTTTTTCAAATCCTTATGACAAGCAAAGAATGAAAATCTCGAAGGTGGCAACTCATATGTTTAAGCTATAAGTAATTACATTCAATCAAATGCCTAAAACTTGAAACAGTTTGAGAACAATTGAATACAAAGAAAAATATGTTACTTTCGTCCTATGATCAAGGTATTAAAAAGCAAAGAAGATATCTAAAAATTAATATTGGACCAATTTGATAAAGAAAAAAACTTACGCCCAGTTGTACAAAACTTAACGGTTGTTTCATCTTACGTAATCGTTTCTCTAAGTTTTGAACCACTCTAATTGACCACTGTTGCAATTCGTAAGTGTTTTATAGACAACCCCCAGATGTTTGGGGCAACATGGTAATTTGTAGAGACCGGATTCTAGGAAAATGGGCTATTTGTCATTTTTCAAGGCAGACCATCGGTACCTCTACAGAAATGTGTTTCGTTCAATGTGGGGTAGTTTGACCGCCACTTTTTTTATCCTAAATTCCTAAAGAAGAATATAAGGTCCTAAAATGGTGATCCGGTTTCATTAATGTCCTAAAATCGAGATTTTTCGTCAATTTTGTAATTTTTTTTGTTTGCTTCTTCGAAATAGCAATTTTTAACATTTTCTGGCGACAAAGATGCAGTAACAGTACGGAGGCTTGTACCACGGATCGCCACTTAAACTACATTACAGGAAACTGTAATATAAATATTGCTATTGTCTACCTATAAATTTTAAATTTACTTAATCCGTTACCCAAACACAGAAATGCCTAAATATACAGATTCTTACGCAAGCAAAGTTAAAAAGTGGTTAGGTGCTGCGACTGACAAAGAAGCATATCAAATTGTCGGTGAGACGGATCAAAAGCTGTTTTGCAAGGCATGTAGTAAAGTGGTAAGTAGTTGAAGTAGTTATTGAACAACAACACAGATTAAATATATGTATATATAAATATTTTTTGCAGTTTACGTGCAATAAAATATTCCATCTACAGCAACATGACAAGACAGCTGATCATAGAAAATTATTACAAAAACCTCATCGACAAACTTTAATTACTAAACCTATGCTTGATACTGAGAATGCAGAATTTTACTATGAGATGTGTCAAGCATTAGTGGGTTCTAATATTGAATGGAATAAGTTAAACAGTCAACCATTTGTGAACTTCTTACAAAAGTATTGTGGTAGAAGAATTCCCAATGAATCTACACTTCGCAAAACTTATCTTCGGAAGTGTTACAATAATGTAAAAATATAAATGTTTTGATGTCAATTTTACACCCACACTTGGTTTAAATTTTTTAGACTATTGAAGGCATTAGAAGAAAAATTGGCAACTGTAACATTTGGATAACAGTGGATGAAACAACAGATTGTGTAGGGAGGTATATAGCCAACATTATCATCGGTAAAATGACAAGTGAAGAGTTTGGTACAACGATTTTGTTGGCCTCAAAGCAACTGGAGAAAACAAATAATATTACAATGATACGATTTATAAATGAATGTTTGGGAAAGCAATTAATTAAATTAATGCCAATAAATTTACTACATTATTTATAATTTAATTACAGAAATATTATGGCCATCCGGAATTAAATATGAGAGAGTAAGCCTAATGGTGACAGATGGTGCTGCATATATGGTCAAATGTGGCAGTAATTTAACCATATTTTATCCAAATTTAATTCATTTAACCTGCATGGCCCATGCATTGAATAAGTACCCATAAAATTTTAATATTTACAAGCGTTTCAAAAATATGTATATTTTTTGGTGGTATTGTCTTTTGTTAACAACGATTCAGAAGCTATAAATAAAGCTCAACGATATTTCCGTCAAGCCACAATAAAAAATGAATTGTTATATAATCAAACTCATTTTAAAATTTTGGTTGATGGCATAACGAAATTAGAAACAATTGGGCTCCCTCTTACAGATTCTATAGAAGTTGTTAAAAACATTCACGATTCTTTAGAAAACGCACCCGGGCCTATCGCAAAGAAAGCCTTTGACAAATTAATAATATTATCAAATAAAAACCCGGGTTATTCTGATATGGTTAAATTAAAAAACCTAATTGAAGGAAATAACTGTCAATCAAATAATGTTGAAAAAGTTTCAAATTTTTCTCTATTTAATTTTGCTCCAATCACATCTTGTGATGCAGAGCGGTCGTTTTCTTGGTTGAAGGGAATACTGACTGAGAAGAGGACCAACTTTACCCCTGAAAATTTGGAACAATATTTAATATTTATTTGGTCGTTCGCATTAGATTTTTTTGTGCAATTTGTTATATCTTAGATCTTAATTACATTACTTTTACAAACTACGGCCTAATCTTCATTTGCTATTGTTTCCTAAATTAAAATCCTTAAGGAATGTTCTGTCCTAAATCTTTAAAGTTGTGTCCTATTTTGTCCTATTTGGCTATTGAGTTTTCACCTATTATTGGTCCTATTTTAATTTTTTTAGCGTCCTAAAATCCGGTCTCTAGTAATTTGCCATTAGAATGCGACCGGTTGTGCCTACATTTGAAGTGACGGTCACATTCTAATGATAAACACCCATGTTAGGCTAAACTTCTGGGATACAACATAGGGCTGATTAACATTGCAACCTTCCAAATTCTTACAACTTGCAAATAGGTATGATTCTTGAAAGATTCGTATGTACTAAATTATCATATAGTCTTCTAAAAAAGCTGCCCTTCTATCTGTGTATTGATGAAGGTGTATTTGCCCAGAATCTACACAATTTCTTGTTCTTCACGGTAGGTCGTAAACCATAGCAAGTATGTCAATGTTATTGCGCTATTAAACAAAGCTTAACTGACCAAAGTCGCAACACTTCAAACAAGGAGATGTCCATGCTCAACATTCTTATCCCAGATGCACTGTATATCTCTACTATTGGACTTACTTGCAGTGTACTCGGCTAAAGTTGGTTGTAGATGTTCCTTGCCCAACCTATGGAGCACTCTCATAAACGGTGTGATCAGCAGATCAATATACGAATGGTTATTGGCACAAGCCGCCTTCAATATCATGATGGTTCCAAATAAAGTCGAAGGATTCGCTTGGGTGTTCTTCTCATAAGTGTTTAAACCCTCAAAAATAACTTTGCCAACGGTTGAATACAAAATCTCCAACTCTTCGTATTTGCAAGCCAGAGTGGCGTTCGATCTTTCCGCAGGAAAAAGACTCATCAACTTAGTCAAGAGTCCGTGGATTAACTTGATAATTTTCGTATTTGGAGTAGTGATGCAAGCACCTTAAAAAAATCGTATATAGTGGGAGCCATTTTGACCGTCTATTAGAAGAAGTATCTCGAGAAAAGAAAAAGCTACTGACCTGAAAATTTACCAAGAGTTTTGGCGAGGTGGGATTTAATCAGTGAAAATAGTTTCATAATGGTGGCACTTTCGCATATACCGAAAGTTGACATCAACTTTGTTATTTGAAATAAAATACCCAAATTTTTAATTTTTTTTGGATTCTCTAAAAAATTTGAAGGCCATTTTGTTTTTCAAAATATTCAAATTGAATTTTTTATGCGGGTGAGACCTAACATTGAAGCTAATGATTGTATGGCAAAATAATCAAAATATTATACGGTAAAGTAAACATTGAAAAATATTGATTTTGATATAAAAAAAAATCCAACAAAATGATCTTCAAATTTTTCAGAGAATCCAGAAAAAAATTAAAAATTGGGGAATTTTATTTAAAATAACAAAGTTGATGTCAACTTCCGATAGATGCGGAAGTGCCACCATTATAAAACCATTTTCACTCATTAGATAATACCTCGCCAAGACTATTGCTAAATTTTCAGGTAAGTAGGCTTTTCCTTTACTCGAGATCCTGTATACTCAATCAAAATCCATGAAACAACTTACCTAAACCGCGCTGCAACGGCTTAAAACCGGCTAAAATCTGATCTTTCTTCATAACAGTCAATAGATAAGTCAGCAGTTCAAGCGCCGCGCAAATATTAAGTATATTAGGAGTGGGCGATTGGATTGTCAACAAAATTTTGTCGAAGAAAGCCAATTTAAGATCAACAGGCTGCGGCCAGATATCCGGTTTCAATGCCGTTTTCAGCAAAATCACGCATCGTCTTGACAATAGTTCTCCCGGTAAAATAGTGGATGGATTAACCGGTTGAGTTGGATTCGTAGGTGGTGCTTCGTTAACTTGACAGGCTAAACGAAGCAAAAAGTTTAGAACCGTATCAGTTTGAGTGCGATCGATTGGTTTGTTAACTCCCGGTTCGGTTTTGACAATTGGTGTTGGCGAAAACGAAGTAGATGGTTGCATCAAAGCCATCCTTTTTCTTTGCCCTTCGATGTTATCGTCAAAAGTCATTCTTTTGGTAGCTTTCTCGATGATTTCAGTACTGTTACCATCTTCCGTAATGCCGTACAATTCCCATTTGATTATGACTTCGGCCAGTTCCACTGCCAACTTCCGATGCTCCAAGGTGCCAGTAGGACTAAAGCCTAATCTTTGAATTGCGTTCACCATATGCTGAACTAAATGATGTCTGACTGGATAATAAACTTTGTAATGTTTTACGACCAATTGAAGAAGATGGAAAAGTTGTTGCATTGAATGACCCTCGTCCACTATAATTTTCTTGGTCCAATGTACCAGCATTGTGTTACCTTCGTCCATGCGCAGTGGCATAGATGGTGTTAATATCTCCAATGCTTGTCTGACGACGTTTCTCGCCTCTAAAGCGTGAGCTTTGAGTAGACTGTGGAAAACTTGCAAAACAATTTTGCGATGTATCGCAAATTTGTCGATGATGTGTGACAATAAAAGGTGGCCATGGTAACGAGTTGCAGGATCTACGCAATTTTCAACAAGAAGACATGGCCAAGCAAAAGTCATCAAGCGGCGCAATTTGAAACCTTGCGTTTTGTTATTGGCATCGTGGTCATGGATATGAGGACTTGCCTGTTCGACCAGAAGGCAAGAAAATTGCAAAAGAGCAATTCTAACACAATCGGACGACGGAAATGGATTGTCCGGGTCGATTAACTGCACAAAAAAAAAGTACGTCAAGCATTTTAAAGAAACTTCAAATTTTGCACATAATAAGGGCCAGAGGTTTCAAGAAGCGATTTAAATCCACTGAAGTTTCTCATTATTTCACAAATTGCTTCGAGTAAATAACAATGCTTCAAGCAATGGTTCATGTTCAAATAATATAAAACAATTCAAATATTTGAAACCTTTCAATTAATTTCAACCATATAAGTTGACGCCCTGACTTTGTAAGTGGTCTATTTTGTTTGTTCACAATACGCCTTGAACCATTACGTTCTCTTCGTTAAACTACAGGTGTCCCAAAAGTACCGCACCACCTTGAAAATGCTTCTCTAGGATTAGTGCAGAGTACTGAAAGATTGCAAAAAAAAATTCCTCTCTCTCAATTTAGAAACTATAAGCAATTTAAAATGAGGAAAAGGCAACACTGTTATCTGAAATATACTTAGAAAAATCGTGCAATACTGATTCTCCAGAAACCGTTTGTCAAGGTTCAATAGGTAACCCAATATTTGACACACTTAAAAAATAATAATAGTAATAGAATATCAATAATGTCAGCAATGATGTTGCCATGTTACCATTATTATCAACAATTCGCTATTATTACCTTTATCAGATGTATTAGTCATGCTGCCACATTACATTTTCCCCATCGTTAAACATTAGAGTTCTTATGTTATGACTATAAACCTTAGACGCGAGAATTTTCCGAATTTTTCAACTTCTAACTTTTCAAAGGATTGAACTATACTCCAAAATTTTTCTTCTGTTTTGAAATAACCGTGTGTACCCCTAAATTTAGATTTTAATTGTGGGCCATAATTTTGAAACTAACTGACATAGAATTTTTTTAACAATTTTCCCGCATTCTACTATAATTCTAGGTAACGCACCTTCAAACTGGTACTTTTGAGATAGCCTGAAGTTAGCGGCCAACCTTTATGTCAAGCACCTTGGTCGCGCGCGTGGAGCATGCGCGACGGGAACTCGAGTAGCGGTTGACTTACGATAATGTGGACATGCAATTACATTTCTTTTCTATAAAACCGTGTATAATTGAGCTCAACACAACCCGTAAGAAGAAATGAGTTAACACTTATATTAATGAAAAAATTAATACTAACCTTATTAATGAATACTGACACCACGTTATCTGGATTATCCTGATACGGGGTTGGCGGTCCACCAACCAACTTGTTAGTTTCTCTTTTCTCAAAACTCACCGAGAAGGACGGAATCAAAATTAGTTGCAATACTTTCGATTTCAATTCCTGTGACATATTTGGATTGGGAAAAATCTTAACGAACCTAAAAAAAGCCGAACGCTTCCATTCAACCGTATAATTCTGAGCCACAGTGTTCGCCAAGAAATCCCTCAGAAACTGCAAACAAAAGAACTTTAATAGAACAGTCTCTAGTCGGCAAGAAATAAAACAAACTTGAAATTCCGGTATGTAACGAATACAAGTCGACCTCAACAATTGAAAGAGTAAATCTACGTTGTTAGGATGATGACAGAAATAGTGTAACAGTATCTTAACAAGCAATTTAGGTTCTTTCCAGTGAGTGTATTCGAGGGCCTCAACATTCTTTTGACGTTCAAGGTAAGCGTCATCACACCAAATCTGTTTGAAAGCCTCGATCAGTTCTTGTTGGCCGGCCACCCACTGATCGTCAAACTTGATTAAGAAGGACACAATACGAATGCTTTGGAATTGGAGCTCATTGAGTTCTTCAGGGGTCAATCCAAAATTTACGTTGACGTTCGCTAAAACCATAGCGATTAAACGTTTCACCATTGAGGTTTGAATGTGGTCGCGGAACGGTTTGCCGTCCTTGTGCCTGATTAAATACTCCAAATAGCGACTAAACTGTTTGTCCTGAAAAAAAAAAACGACAACTTAGAAACAAATTCGCGGAAATAATCAATCAAATCATACAGGAAAACTCTACTTTTGAATATATTACGTTTTAAGTTAGTATCGATTTGCAGACAAAAGATTTTCAAATCAAACAAGAACTAAACAATTTTGCGAACAAGGCTTTAACGCATATTTTCAAAAACCTTAAAGATATTTGGTTATGAATAAAACTGTTTCCCATTAGCTATACTAATTCTGTGTATAAACTAGTTATAACGAGTTAGATTTTTGAGTTAATCTTTCTTTGATAATGTTATTCAGTTTACCCGACTGCGCACACGGAAAAGTCACAATTTATTAAATTTTACATAAGTGTCACAGGAGTTTAATCTCCAAAAAATATTTTATTTGCAATGATTGTTTAACTCAAATTTGGTAAAAAATAGTTTTAAGTAGTTAAAACCAGAATCTAAGCATAAACCAATTAAAACTTTAACCACTGGGGGGTCGCCATACCTTTATATAGTTGTCATCGAGTAACATCTCGAGCGTTTCGGATGGATATCTCAGTAAAAACTTCATTAAAACTTCCCGGAACGGCGAACTCGCTTCAATCAACATGGCTTGTTCAGTCTGCAAAATCAACTGACACAACTGACTTATAAACTTGGACGACGCAGCAGGAGTCTGGTGGAAAATTCCGATAATTGTAACGATTTTTTGTTCATCATCGCCTTTTTTTGAAATACCAGTCGTAGCTAAAAAATCAAAATTACTCTTTGTTTACTTTTTATATCGGAAACGTTACCTTTCTGGGTGTTAGTCAAATGTTCCAACAGTTGTTTCAATAGCTCGAGCAATTGTTCGCATAGTTTTTCATTAAAAA
This sequence comes from Schizotus pectinicornis, assembly GCA_951805265.1. Lineage (NCBI taxonomy): Eukaryota > Metazoa > Arthropoda > Insecta > Coleoptera > Pyrochroidae > Schizotus > Schizotus pectinicornis. The sequence goes on from OX638210.1 coordinate 1,156,767, forward strand.
CCAATGGGAAAAGTTGAGTTAAATACGACAACATTTTAACACCGTTTAAAGTTAAATTTTTAGCATCGCCTAAAGTCATTAAGAGCGGTTTAACCGTTTGATGAACCAACTCCTTGCTCACTTGGTAACCGGCTATGAATTGTCGCATGCATTCAAAAGCTGTTTGTTGCAGTTCTGCATTGGGTTTCTCTAAAGCTTTGTAAAGAACTTGGAAGATTTGTTCTCGTACATCTTCCAAGTAGTAACAAGCTGCTAACACGCGGAGAGCACTTTTGCGTAAAGGTATAAAATTACTTATGTTTTTGTAACATGAATAACTGTTTAACTTTACGTCTTCGGTATTGCATAAAGACAATAAATCCACGATGAACAAATGATGTTCCTTGATACTCAAATCTAAAAGAGAAGTTATGAAAACAATACGACAATTAAAAAATGACCTGAGTACCGATAGTGAACAATCTCGGTTTCAACGTAGTGCAGAACATATTTCCGTCCATTAGCCCCATTTGAGCTATGGCAGGTTGGTGTTTCAATAGATGTTTCGTAGGTGGTACCATATCAGCCAAAACTTCTTTGAAGGGTTCCATCACTGACGTCACAGTTTTCTCCTGTTTCTCTGCCAACAACCTCAACGAATGCATGGATTGTTCTCTCACCATCTGATGGGGACTCGTAACTTGCCTTACTAATTCATGAGTGACTTCACGTAAAGCTTTCTTTTGTAGATCTATAGTTGCTTGATCGGAACCTTCAGGTGGTTCAGTGACGCAAACTATTAACATTTTCTCCAAATTATTTTTGGCCATATCCAAAGCACCACTGGACACTTCGCCGGTAAGGTCCATCATCACAAAAAGTAGTGCCTTGAGGAAAGTGAACATGTGTTCGTAAACCCATTTGAGCGCGCAACGTTCGAACATGAAATTGATGGCTATACAGCCGCCTAATTTGGCATACCAAGCTCGCTCGTAACAGAGAGCGCACATTTTTTCAGATAAGTACTCAATAAGCGGTAACCGACAAGCCTGAAAATAAAGCGTTTAAAATATAGAGAAAAATGTATGAGCAGAAAAAACATTGCTACCATTTCCTTGCTGCCCAACAACGTGGAAGCTGTGTCCAGAATCAAGACTAAACCGACATGGCCGGGTTTACACAATTCCTTCTCTTCGTGACCCATGATAACGGCAAGAGCATCCACTAAAACGAGCGGATCTAAAGCCACTTGCTCGTTTGGCCTGTAATAAACAAATAATTATAGCATTATAAGAGTAGCCAGTGTCCCCCGTAATAAACAAATAATTACAGCATTATAAGAGTAGCCAGTGTCCCCCGTAATAAACAAATAATTACAGCATTATAAGAGTAGCCAGTGTCCACCTAATACAAACGTTACACATTGCACGCCATTCCGTAGTTCTTCGCAAGACACTCTTATGCGATAAAGATGTCTTAAAACGGCAAGAAAATTGTTATTATACAGGGTGTTCACGACCCACTAGGCCATAGGTTTTTAACTAGAGATTTCATAAATTGCCATTTTCTGCTCCCCATTATACACTTCTCGCAAAAATTAAAGAAAGAAAAATTTTTTTTTTATTTTTTGGCAATTTTCAACAGGCTGTATTTCAGTGAAAAATGGTCGTACAGGAAATAAAAAAAAACATAGCTTTCGAAGCTTAAAGACTCTAGTTTTCAAATTTTTTGATTAATAATTTTTTGGAGCACCGGTAGCTATGAAATTCTTGGATAAAGCACGAATAAAAAAATTTCCAAATTTTTTACATTTTTTATTTCGCTCTATAGGCATGGAAATTTTTTTTCGAGCTAGACCAATGCATAGGTCCCATAGCCTGTTTATTCAGCTTTAATTTGCTTTTTGCGGGAGTCAGATACGATCATTTGTCTTCGAGATATCGAATTTTGAATGCAAAAGGATCTTTTTTCACTCAACTACTGATATCTCTGAAACTACTGGTCACCCATCGAGCGGACGGGAGGTTTCGTTTTCTGCAGAAAATTTCCTACGTTACCCACTAATGTAAATAAAATTATTTGAGAAGGCTTTGAAACGACAAGATAACAGCCACAAGAAAATTTTTATTTTTTGCATGTATGTATCTATTTATCTAATTCAACCTTCAACTATGAAGATCTTTCACAATAGAATTAAAAGTTTTGAAAATCTGGACTAAGTATTAGAAGAGTCATTAGTGGTCCCATAAGGTAAACGTCTACACTTTTCATATTCATGTAAAAAAAATTTAAAACTTCAAAACAGCAAAATAACGAGACACTTACTTTGGTGTATAAGCAAAAGTTCCGGACTGTTGAGCAACCGCGACCATGGTGTAATGACGCACAACAGCAACCATCAACGTTACGACTGGCTGTCTCAGTTCTTTAATAGCAGCAGCAACAAACATTCCTACAACCCAACAACAAAAAATTATCGCTGAAAATGTTTCAAGACCCAGAACTGACCAGTAAGAGCCGTTTGATGAGTTTCTCTCGCTTGTTTGTATATCGATTTATACGTCGAACCCTTAACTTGTGGTATAGTTTTGGGATCCTGGAAGCTGCTGTGCAAAAATAAATTAATAAGCGTGTTCTTGTCGTCATTCAGATTCCTGGATGCAGTCAGATACGAATTGATAACTTCCCAAGCTTGCTTTCGATAGAATGGATCGGTGTTGCTTTGCTTTAAGGCATTGAACGCAGTTTCGATGATCTACAACACTCGGTTGTAAAAAAGCAGAGAGTTAACATAACCTCAGTTACCTTTTGAACTGGAAATTCGATGGTTTTCTGTTGTTCTTGAAATTTGGCTACTATAGCAGGTGGATCGTAGTCGCACGGGTTATAGTCCAATCGCTGAGGCTCGGTCATCATCTTGCGATTCCCACCTCCGAATTTACCGAGAACCCTAACAAGAACTTTTTAGAAACAACACGGAAAAACAAATAGAACTTCTGACCAACACGTTGGAAGTGGATTGGAGTGAAAGTAGTCGCGACGCCAAGTGGCATCTAAGCCAACTATTGGAAAAGTCGCCGTAGTGTTCCCGTAGAACAAGCGCTTATACTTCCAGAACGTTCGTGCGAAGAAGAGTATTATTCTTTTCATGATAAAGTTCAATACTTATGCAAAGAATACTGTTCTTCGCAGAGTAGAAAACGTAGGAGTACACGCGCTTGTTTCACGGAAACAGTAGCACGAGCTCCACTCTATCCGCAAGGTTGCGCTGTAGACAGAGTGGGCTAACTTTCTTTCGTCGTTTCGCGATTGGACAATTATGCGTTACAATGGCTATAAAGAAATTTCACTTCCAGAAAACAAAAATTAGAGAAAATCAAAAATAAGTTTATAATAATTTGAGTTTGCAGATCAAAAGCTTACTTGAAAGCAACTTGGGCAACTTGATCGTTGTTACGTAACGTTCTCCATAAAGCTTGCATTAGATCAGCCCTTACTGGTTGGATATGTTCGTAGAGAAAGTCATGCTGCAAGTTGTCCACGCACAGTTCCAAAGTCCTTAAACCCTAAAATTTGCCGTTAAACGCAAACTATTCGTTCAAACATTTGTACTGACTTGACTGATTAGAACATGCGAACCATTCAAGGCCGAAACCAAAGGATCCATCAACATAGGAAGATATGGCAACAACGAACTTAGCCTGACAGGTACAGTCAAGCATAATTCGACGAACAAATCTTTCATATGTTGCTTGTGCAATCCGCTCTGTAGCCGATTCAAACCTTCTAAGAGATTGGGCAGTAACGGTAAGAACTCCTGATAGAGCAAATCATGGCTACCTCCGCCTATAGACCGGAACAAGGCTCGCAACAATAGGAAATAATTGTACGGTTCCTTCGCGCTCATGGCGAGTTCCATTGATCTGAAATACAAAAACAAAAAATACTCGACATGCCGGAACTCATTCAACATTTTAGATCGACAAACGCTGCAGAACCGCTCACAATTTATAATAGTTTAGAGCAACATAGACAGTAAGATCAAATCTAAATTTTTGCTCTGTAATAATTATGTTCGTTTATTGATCTGTTTGTTCATTCATTTATTCGTTTATTTATACATCCACTCAAAAGTCAACTTGAAGTCATTTTGCTAAGTTAAATAAAACGACTTGAACTGACTATCTATTGGAATTTTCTAATGCCTGTACAGTGGGATTCAATATCAATGAGACACTTGAATAACTGGTTGTCTACCTTTATTTTGTAACCCAAGAAATTTGTCAACACTGTAAAGTGGATAGTAAGGTCGTAGGCACGGAGTGACAGAGCTGACGGAGGCCGTTATTCAAAATTCTGAAACTGAAACGCACGTGGACGGGATTGTTTGGTTTGAAGGCTCCCTCGAACCAACGAAAATTACACAAGTCGTCGACATGTTTTTTGGATTTAAGTTCTAAATATCAAATTTCAATTTCTGTTACGTAACTAATAAAGGGAAAATTAGCGTGTTTAACACAAGTTTGCTTTTAATTTATTATAAATTATTATTAAATTTGTATGAAAATTGCACGACACTGAAAAGTAGCCAATAGAAAAATAGAATTTGCTGTCATTTGTATGACAATGTAAAAATTTCCTGGAAATTTTTGCACCATGCATAAAATTAATAAGTGGAAATTATTTCAGCCAATCAAAATTATTTATTTATTAATAATGACATCATAATGGCATAATGGACCAATGTCTGTGTCGTTGCGATTTTCTTACCGAATATGCCCTCGTGCATTGATTAATATCAGGAAATTTTATTCTCATGCATTTCCAAAACGTAATTAGCCCTCGTGTTGCACTCGGACTAATTAATACGTTTTGGAAATGCATTCGAAAAAATTTCCGGAAATAATCAATGCACTAGGGATATTATAAGTGACAATAATTCAACTAACATAATCATAACTATGTCAAAACTAATAAAATTTAGCAGTTTCGACCCATCAGAAAACAATTTAATGGAAATCTCAATGCACTTGGAAAACTACGGTTTCTTCGGGCTATTCCGGAAAAATCTTTTTTATATTACTTATTTATTCCTTGCAATTGAAACACAAATTTTGAAATAAAAATAGAGTGCATAGAAAACTAGATTCATAATTGTGTGAGTTTTTTTAAATTGCAGTTTTAGTTTAAATTGTCATGTCAAATTTAGCTCGAGACTTTGCAGATTCCAGAAATTTCCGGCTTTCAAAGATTCGTGCTTGTCGGATTTTTAAATGACCACTCGCGCGCGCGTTGCGCTCGTGGTCATTTTACAAGCCGAAAAGCACTATTGTAAATTACTATTAAGTAAACAAAATTTTTTTTATACATCCTGAGTCATTTTAGCCTGTTAAAACGAGGAACCGTTTTTCTGTTTCTTCGGAGTGTTGCATCTATTTTTGATGTTAAACTTCATCTTATTATTAAATTCTTCATGTTTTCTATATGGTTTTTGAAATGCTTATGATTTCTCATTCTATATAAATTCTTCCAATGGCTAAAGCCGATAATGAAAAGCGAATGACTGATAAAATAATACAGAATAGAGAACTCGACATAGTAAAGGAACCATTTTTGTTCAGAACATTTACCATTTACTATTTTAAATTTGTAAGAAAAGGGTAATTAACAGACAATAATTATTTACAACCCGAGTCTTGAGAATTTATTTCTTAAATGCAGCACAGTAGTTACCCAAAGTGCATTCACCCGAATACGCAGGTAAACCTTTCTGAAAGCACAAGTAACTATGAGCTGGACCATAAAGTTTATTGAGGGTCGCATAGACAGCAAAGGGTTCTGTCTGATGCTGCCAGCTGGTGAAATGTGTAGTTTACCCCATGAATTTAGATTTTGCAAATAAGGAGAGAGTTAAGAAGTTAAGGAGAGTTATCGCTTTGCTCACAATTTTTCTGGTTTACCGTACCGCCCGCGGCCTGCTCTTCTAGCACTATGAAAGCCGCTTCACCAAACGCTCAAAATTGTCGGGAAACGAGGCAGTTATGAATAATAGGATGACTTTAGCCACGTGCTGGTGAAACTACGAAAATTGCAAGTAATAAATAAGTAATATAAAAAAGATTTTTCCGGAATAGCCCGAAGGGGACCGTAGTTTTCCAAGTGCATTGAGATTTCCATTAAATTGTTCTCTGATTGGTCAAAACTGCTAAATTTTATTAGTTTTGACATAGTTATGATTATGTTAGTTCAATTATTGTCATACAAATTAAATAATAATTTATAATAAATTAAAAGCAAACTTTCGTTAAACACACTAATTTTTCCTTTATTAGTTACGTAACAGAAATTGAAATTTGATATTTAGAACTTAAATCCAAAAAACGTGTCGACGACTTGTGTAATTTTCGTTGGTTCGAGAGAGCCTTCAAACCAAACAATCCCGTCCACGTGCGTTTCAGTTTCAGAATTTTGAATAACGGCCTCCGTCAGCTCTGTCACTCCGTGCCTACGACCTTACTATCCACTTTACAGTGTTGTCAAATTTCTTGGGTTACAAAATAAAGATAGACAACCAGTTATTCAAGTGTCTCATTTCTATTGAATTCCACTGTACGTGGATAAAGATTTCAACTTTTTTAAAGGTTGGCGTTCATACACCAGTATATCTACAGCCCAAAGAATAAGAGATAAAAATTATTCGCGGCTAGAGGAACGCCAAGCTCCACAAGCTTGGCATTGCCGCACAATTTAAAAAAATCTTTACAAGAAAAACCGAATTACAATAACCACAAAAACACAACCAATTACTAGCGTTATTGAGAGTTTAACAACTGCGCATGCGTGAACCGACTAACTCTTAAGTGCATAAAGACAAAAGTTGGTTATCTTTTTTTTGCTCCTTACACCGTGTACGAAAGGCATGCGCGCATGTCTATAAGACAAACTTTTATCTTAAGGCCAGGTCCTATGGTCAAAAGTGAGGTTAGAAATTATTCAAACTTTAAGTTTACTTTATGAGCTTAAAATCGAACTTTTATTGGGCAATTTTTTGAATGACGCTTAAGAGCATCAATATGCAGGGGCACATATAATTTAAAATCGCGTTACAGTATATTTTTTTTATCCAACTTCGCGCCAAAAAGTTTAACACTTCCTAAATAAATGTTACTGTCTCCAGACTTTTCATATTAGTATACGCCCCTTACAAAGTATGTAGGGCTTCTTCTCAGATTGCTTTCCATCAATTAATTTCTAAAATATGGCTATAAAGTAAATTTTTGTTAAAAGTATTAGCTATCTCACTCATACACGTTGAAGTTTGCAGCTTTCTCTGTTGCACCGCGGCAGCAAATATTTACTACAGTTCAGCCTGCTGCGGGCAGATGTCGCTACAAGATTTGAATATTGGCGGTAATTTAACTACGAGAAAATAAAATGGTGGTTTCACGTGGCATCAATGCCACGTGGTGTCACTTCTGAATTGACACACCACGTGGCACCAAGGGTTGCAATGTAAAAAAGGACATTGTAAATATCTTGAAGGGAAATGCGCCGCAGGCAATTTTTTTTTCTTCCCAACCGGGAATAAAGTGGCACTTGATTCCCTCATTATTGACTAATAATGTGGTACTTTATTCCCGGGGAATAAAGTAAAAAAAATGCCGATCCTAACATAAAGAAACTCGTTTTCATAATAACCGTCAGCCAACCTCATTTAGCTATCTGTCGATTATAACAATTATTTCTTCTCTAACTTATTATTATTATTAACTTAAACGGTTGGGAAGAAAGTTTTGTATGCATTTCTGGAATAAACATCGTTAATCCCTCGAATGAAAATGCCCTCGGCTCCGCCTCGTGCATAACTTACATTGTCGGGATTAAAATCGGTGTTTATTCCCTTGATACATAAATAACTATTATTTTTGAAGGTCAAAGGCTTAAAATAAAGCTCACAATTGAAATAGAAAAAAGAAAAAAAAAACATTAAAATTTTCCACCATTGCGGAATCGAAACAAAACAAAAACGTAAAATATTATATTATATTATGCTAGCTTCCGTCATGTCTAACACTGTCAATGGGTTGAAAAAAAAGAAGCAGACTGAACCGATAAAAATTTTTTCAGTGAACTGACTTTTCAAATTTTTAAAATCCTTTCATATTTTTAGAATACAATATAATATAATGTCAAATCTGGCTCTAAGTTTGGTTCAAGTCATAGTGATGAAGAGGTAGTAAAATAATATTTCAAGTTCGCGCGGATTGCCAGTGTAGTACGATCGAATATACAGGGTATTTTAACGAGAACCGCCGGTGCCTAATTGCGTATTTTCACTGAAGTCAAAAATTTAAAATTTGGCAGAAATGAACTATAGGTAATTAATGCACTGCAAGATGACATTATCAGTTATAATATCCCTAGTGCATTGATTATTTCCGAAATTTTTTTCGAATACATTTCCAAAACGTATTAATTAATTAATAAAATTAATTAATTAATAATAATACGTTTTAGAAATGCATGAGAATAAAATTTCCGGATATTAATCAATGCACGAGGGCATATTCGGAATGAAAATCGCAACGACACGAACATTGGTCCATTGTGTCATTATATCATTTTTAATAAATAAATGATTTTGATAGGCTAAAATAATTTCCACTTATTAATTTCATGTAGGGTTAGCTGGGTGCAAAAAATTTCCAGGAAATCTATATATTGTCATACAAAAAAAACCGAATTCTATTTTTTTATTGGCTACTTTTCAGTGTCGTGCGATGTTCGTTTTTTTCTTTTTTTAAATGGTGAGTTTTTGCTTTCGAACCCGATTTAATATCGAAATATTCACTTCATCTCTTTGATTTTGTCGTTCCGCAGATTTCGGCATGGAATTTGAAAAATTTTATTTTTCTGGTCAATTTTTGCCGTAATGGTACTAAAACAGGCTGTGAGGTACTGACGTATTAATTACCGTGACGCCGCGAATTTGAAAAAATAGACGCTTAGTTTGAAAAAAAGGACATTTTAAACTAGAAAAAGCCGCAAAGACATTTTATTAAAAAAAAGACTCTTTTTCAAAAAAGAGCAGATGGCAACCCTACAGTGACTGGCACCACGTTCTCTGACAATAAGAGCGTTCACGAGTGAACCGAACTTACGCGACGGTGCAATGCTCGTCTGCAAACTATGAATGTATGCTATCTCACTCGAACGACGCGAGTTAGATAAGAACAGACGGTTAGTCTTGTCCAGCCCTTCTTCAAATGCCAAATTCTAATAACAAGACCTGACAAAACGACACTTTTAGAAATTTAATACCGGTGTCGCCATCTCGTCTAGGAAAACGGCCAACTTCGACCCTACCACCTGGCCTTAAGCGTTACTCCTTATTCTTGGTATATAATCCCAGAATCAGTTGAACTATGTGTTTGCAATATTCTGCCCCTTGCCATCAGAAAAAGAAGCAGTTCTGCAGCGTCTCCAACTTGACATCCGAGAATACTATAAAACTGACCTATTGACAATTTGATGTAAATGAGGTCTGAGCATATTCTCATTCTCGTGAGGAAACAAAGAAACACTGCCGAATACCAATTTGAACAGCTTCAGATACAAATTGCTTCTCTCCAGATTCGACCCCATCTCCTCCATTCTTTCAAGCAGATACTCGACTAAAACGGTGGCAAAAATAGGGCTGGTTGCCGGATTGGCTAGTAAGGTGTTGGGTACTGTTTGCAACGTTGGATTCTTGTAAACTCTTTCCACCAGATACTCTATCGTGGTGGAGAAGATCTCATGGAACGTTTGGGAGTGCATCATCACAAACTTTGAAAGAAAAGTAAAATTGAATAGATAATTAGGTCGGATATTCCGAACAAAGATACTTACGACTCCACTGAAATGTTCCAATACCTCCTTTTCTTCTTTTTGACGCAAATTCAGAAGATTAATACGTTGCTGACCGGTTACTTGGGGACCGGAGTTTAAAGTGTAGATATCGAGTGCTTTCAGGCCCCACTTCACTAACCTCACGAAAATTAAGGTTTCATGTGGTTGGAAGTGTTTTGTGGGTACACTCGGCATATTCGGCGCAGCAGGCTAAGATATAAATAAACAAAAAGTGGACTGAGTGCTTTGAAACAAAACTACAATAGTTGCGAGTGACAAAATGAATACTTAATGCGTAAATAATTTGAAATTTGTTTCTATCTTCCAAAACTAAAATACTTGTAATGTAGACGTTACCTTGCACGTCGAACAACCCCAAGTGATGGTTTTGACGCCACACACTAACGTCTTAACTAAACTCCGATAGTCGTTAACGTTGTAATTGTTGTTTTGAGGAAAACCAAATCGCACCTTTTCCTCTTTAGGTTGGTTGGGACTTTGGGTGGCAGCAAGAGCCGCTTCCAGAATTTCAGCAGCGTTTTGCTTCCCTTCGTCACTTTTGAGATCACCACTTTGTTGGGCGGTTTGAGTTTGCAATGAAGCTTGCATCTGGAGCTGTTGTTGTTTACTACAAAAACAAAATCATATCTAAAGATGCAAATTCAGCACAATTGGCAACCTGACAATAAAGTGAAAGCAACAACAAAGCAACATTAACAAATTAATGAAATGAATAGCAATTTAACGTGAAAACCAGGCGTAGAGAAATAAAATTAACAAAATAAATTTATATAAACAAATAAATAATATAAAACCCAAAAATTCAATAAAGATAAACGTACAAAAAATGAAAAGTAAAATTGAGTTTTTAGATAATTATGTAAAAGAGGTAATTTACAGTGTGAAAAAACAAGAAAATTAAATAAAAACTGGAATTTTAGCAGAACATAAAAATTGTAGCAGAATGAAAATTAAAGAAACAAACTAAAAATTATATTATAATAAAAAGTAAGATAAAAAACAACATAGCCCAAATTGAAGTAAGATACAAATAAAAGCAAAGAAAAATATAACGCATATTTTATGATATGAAACTGTCATAACTAAATAAATAGATCACAAAAAATTGTAAGAAAACAAGAAGAGTATAAAAAAGAAACAAAAATTACAGAAAAAAAGCAAATGAAAAAACTTTACTAAAAGGGCAAAACATAGGCGCAAGCGAGCAGAAAAAGAGGTGTGTGGTATAGATAGTAGTTAATAATAAAAGAAAAAAAAACTGGACTACTAGAAACTCAAGCTTAAAATATGAAGTAAAGCTAAGTATAAAGAAACCACTAAGCAGTATAATAAAAAAATAATAGAGAAAAATATAAAAAATAATCACTAAAGAATGTTGAATAATAAAACTAAAACTAGAATAAAAACACATATGTACTTCAAAGTCAAATAAATATAAATGATAAAAAAGCAATATTTAATTTAAATATTAAGTGCAAAAAAAGTTGAAAAAAAAACAAAAACTTACTTATTGTAAAATAGAATGTAATAGAAGCAAAAAGTTGCGGTAGAAAAAAAACACCTAGATATAAAAGTATTAAAGCTACAAAATGAAAACTCTAAATTTAAATAACAAAAAAAATGTCCAATCACGGAAGAAAGAGAAAGAAGACCTAAAGAAAAAACCTTGTTTGAAAAAAAATTATAATGGTAAAAACCAAGATAAAATAAAAAAACATAAGTTGACACTAGTATACAAAATAGAATAAAAAAGAACAAAAAAATAAAAAACAGAAGTCTAGAAATATACTTTGCAAAACGTTTTTGAGATTACATCTAAACTTAATTCAATTACCTAATTGATTCACAGTAAAATCGTGCTTTTCAGAAGTATGTACAAACTTTATTTAAAAAACCTTTGAGAAAGCTAGCCAAAATTTGACAGTACAGTTTTAGTAGCAGGAAATTAAAACAAATCGAAAATACTTACCATTTATTAACTAAGATAGGCAACTGAATTTTGGCGATAGTCTTAAATTTCACCACAAAAACTTCAAGCATACGCATCAACAACTCTCTGCCCTCAATATTGTTTTCCGTATCTGCACGTACTCGGATACTATCTACTAAATTCAACAAGAGTTTGCACGACATAATTTGGATCCTAGAACAAAAGTTTACTTATTTCGATTTCGGCATAAACACAACCACTCACGTCGTAGCCAAAGTATCATCATGGACGTTTTTACTAAACAAATGGACCGCGCTTTTTAAATTGTCCAAAGTTAATTGTTGTCTAACATGATGAACTAAATCGGCTAAAGTAGAATAAGCCAAGGGCCGCAATGACTCGTGCGTCGTCCAACCTCGACCGAGTAAAATATCTTCGTCAAACAATTTTTCAATATGCGGAACAAAGCCTAAAAGAAGACCAATCAGTCATTTTCGAACCACGCTGGATTAAGAAAGTAACAAACGATTTCTTAATTCTGTGGCTAGAATGTGTCTGGCTGCTATAAGGAGTTCGCGTCTTAAATGCGCAACTTCCATTGGACACAACATGAGCAGTTGAAGCATTCCTTGGACCATCTTTGAAGAATAGTTCTGTACTGTCTCCTGATATATTTTAATGATATATGCCAAAAACGATAGAGTTTTGATTTGAGCGCCCATAAAGTCCACAAAGATTTCTTTGTTGAAAGTGTCAGCTTGTCTTTGTTCGAGACTAGGTTGAAGCGTTATTGTTGTCATAATCCAAGGTATGAAATCACTGACGTCCTGGTGTACGCTCTGTTTGTACAGCTGGTACATCAGCACCACAATTATTGGCAACTCTTGAAGAACTTTGAGGGAAAGAACAGCTTTTGGAATTAAATAGTACTGAAAAAGAATAATTTAAAAACATAAGTTAGTAATTGTTTCGAACCACGTACAGATATGAGAGTATCATCGTTGTTTCTTTTTTCAGTTTGTATGATAGTCATAGTAAAAGTTTCCTTCAGCATTTCCTCGAAGTTAAGCTCCGTCAAATCTTTAACCTTAATCGGCGCTCGTGGCTCAAAAATCTTATCCATATGATTGGGCAATTCAGAATAAATAGACTTGACAAATTTGAGAAAGTCTTGTATCTAAAAATTTGTTTGCATTATTTTGAGTTCTCGGTCGAAACTTCGTTTGAATACTTCTGGATTGAAAGCCGGACGATACTGTTTGTGTAATTCTATTATGATCTTCAGACAAACCAAAACGTTTTCTTCGTTGTCGATTTTAAGTAATTGCAACATCAAAGATAAAATCTCCTTAATGTGTGGTCTTAATAGGTCATTAGTCGGAAATCTGTAGAGCATTTCCAGTATCAACTTCCTCACTTGCTGAATATTGTATTCCGCTATGAAGTGAGCTTCTCCCTCGCGCAAGATCTTTAAAAATATCTTAACAGAATGTTCCAAAAAACTTGGGTACAAGGGCGATGATAAAATAATCTGCAAAGAAATCAAACACATATAAACAATAATTCTATATTACCCAAGTCAAAGATTCATATTAAACAGGCTCAGCCGAAAGTGTGAAACCAAGCTTCTTCTGGCCTGTTTGTCAAATGATTAATTTGAAGACATATAACGTTTCATATTTTGTGAAATGCACTAGCGCTATTACGAAGCCCAAGAAGCTATTACAGTACTGTTTTAGGTGTCATAACTGCTTTATTATAGAACCAAATTAAAAAAAATTTATGTATGTAAATTTAGTTTCATGTATGTAAAAGTGTTTTTAAAAGGTTTTGACAGACAGACAAAAATGTTGTAATACCTACAACAGGTACGGCAACATAAATTTAAGTTCTTAATTTGGTATTGTATTAGCTAAGTTAATCCGACAATTGTTCTCGTTTATTCATAATTTGGAAAAATCTGAATTTTAACTGAGTTAACCTGTATCTCGTAAATTAATTCAAGTCAAGAGCAAGTGGCTTATTCTAATAATGTTCTAATAATATTCTAATTTTGACAATGTTCCAAATTCTCAAAATTCGACATTACTTTAAAGGCAAATTAAACTTTTAAACAATTTAATAGCAAATTATCTTTGTGCAACTGAACGTGGCACTATTTACTATTTTAATTCAGTATTCACCTCAAAATTCTTGCTGATTTCTTGAGTGGCCTTCAGCTTCAAATGATCTTTGCAACCAGGATCGCCCAACATAGTGATATAACTCCTAAACTGATTCATCTGGGTAGTATGACTCGGGTCCACCCCTGCCATATTTGACGTAGAAGGTTGCATTCTTCGATTTTTTTTTCAACAATCACATACTGAAAAAAAAGAACAGAATTAGTACTTGCGCACAAACCTTCACAACTACGTCCTACACCAACAATCCTCATTTCGACTCTGACTCGGGAAGAGTGTAAATTGTGTTTAAGCCAAAGAAACTTAAAATATGGACGACAGAACGGTCGATTTGATTTTCGCGGGTTCTTTAGAGAACTTACCGCCAGTTAGTTCAAAAATTGTTCGAATTTTTACCAGTTCGACTTTTACAGGTAGGTAATTCTTTTCCCTCTCAATTCCTAAATTGTAAATTTTTATGCAACAGACACTACAATGGAGAGAAACACGTTGATGGCCAAGTGTTATCCGAAAATCAAAGATTATTGTCGAGAAAAGCACGGATTGGAATTTCAGGTGAGTGAAAAAGGTAAATCAATTTCACATGTTTTGTTGGGAATTTCTAACGGGGTTGAAAGCGATGACCTTGAAGGGGGTTATGGTACGGAATGGTACGAGACGTGGTGACCTAATGAATTTCCACCATCGATTCAGTCAGCTTAGTGCAAAATTATAGCTAAAAAATACGTCAGTTATCATCGCAGTTAGACACGCCATCAAGAATTTTTCCACCAATTATACCATTTTGCAGTTTTTGAAGTAACTGGATGACTAGGCAAAAAACATATTCGTGTTTGACAATGTCTGTGACTCTAAATACATAATGAAAAATTTACTATTTCTATTCTTACTGCCATTTTGCGCTTAATCCTCATCCAAGCAATTAAGAGTAAAGAAATTTGATAGGACGGGAAAAGCGATTGGTTTGCAACTCGATTCGTACCGAATTATTTGTATTGGTTTGTCATCAAATTCTTCAATAAGTACAACCATATCTCTACAAATTCGGTGTAGCAGGGGTCTTATTGTTCAAAAACAAGCAGATTTTTTTTATTCGTAATCATATAGATAATATGTCCATTCCTAACCTTTTAAAAAGTGGGGAAGTTTATCATTCCTGACAATCCATTCCTGACCTTACTTTCCCTCTCTAGATTAGGAATGGGCCCATTCCTAACCTGCTGTGAGTACGAAAATCGCTCGGCAGATGGCGGAGAGTGAAATTTTACAAATTAATTTTGGTTGATTTGCCAAAAATGAATGATTGCGAATTAAATAGTATACAAACCTCGGTGGAAATTTCCTTCTGTCTCATGCTTTAGCTCTCGACAGAAATGAAACATTTTCCACCTCGGTATATAATCTACTATTTTTTATCACTGTCAGTGTCATTGTATTCAACAATAATTTCATAATTCCTCTATCTTATGTATCTCGGGAAGAGAACTTTTCACATTATCAAATAAGGCTGTGCCGCAGAATGTGATTTAACATTTTTTTTAGAATTTTTCTTATACCACAACCCCTTTGTAGTACGTCGTTAGATTCAGAAATTTGTAAAAGAAATAATGTGTTGCCATTTGAAATAATAAAGTTGATATCATTTCTGATTAAATGACAAGTGAATAAAAATGTTGAAAAGCATATTTGAGAAGACTGTATTTTGTGCAATAACTTCCACTAAGAACTTTTTACATGAAGGGTATTGTTTAGCAGTAAATTCCCGTTTCCTCTCAAAATAAACATCCGGTATAACTATTATTGCTCGAAAAACATGGTTGCCGATCAATTAATTATCACAAAAGGTGTGGAACCAAACTAGATTTCCGACTGCAGTGACGCCGTCCGGGCATTTTTTTCGGTTTGTCAATTTGTACCTACCTACAGATCACCGTCCGCCAGCCCGTAAAAAAATAAAACTTGGTTATCTCCACTGGGGAGGCTCATACGGAACGAAATCGGGTTCCGGGAATCTATAAACGACTACGTGCATTTGTATAATACTTGAATCTTTTTACGGAACGCGGGCGTACGGTGATCTATAAATCGCTCTTTACGCAACACATTTCAGTGAAATTGATCCATAGGGCTAAAAGTAATCTATAAAGACACCTAGATTTCTACTCTTTTCAGGTGGTGGATATGCGTTGGGGGGTGCGCGACGAAGCTACCGACGATCACATGACTACGGAGCTCTGCATGAAAGAGATCCAAAACTGTCAACGTCTATCAATGGGTCCAAATTTTGTGGTAATAAAGTTTCCCGAAAACATTTACGCATGTTGCCACCTCAAGTTTTCTCCATAGGTTTTTCTGGGTCAAAAGTACGGATACCGTCCCATTCCCACCTACATTCTATCTTCAGAACTACAGATGATTCGGGACGAGTTAGCTGCCACAGGTCACGACCCTACTCCAATAGACACGTGGTATCGAAAAGACAGCAACGCAGTACCACCAATTTCAGTACTTCAACCCATCTCCTCAATCTTAATCAACTTCAACAACAAGAGAATTCCGAAACTGCAAGCGGAAGACCAAGCAAAATGGTGGGACACTTTGGGCAAGTTTCAAAAGTTGTTCAGAAAGGCGGCCAGTTCGCTGAACCAACAAGGCAAAATGGATGACGACGCTATGCACAACTATTTCATGTCAGGCAAGTTCCCAGTTTCAAAGGTCTTTAGAACAACTCTCAAAGACTTCGTCGTGTTATTTCAACATAGAAAGGCTACGATGGTCAGTCTATGTATACACACCCTTACAGGACACTAATCGTTTCTACCTTAACGTCTTTGTTGCATTTCAAGATTTAAGTATGTGAGTCAGTACCTCAAACGTTTTAAGAGGTTCATCAGTAAGATTCACAACTCCCATCCATTTTGTAGCCATTTTCTTGTAACTGGCTCTAGATCTAAGACTGTGTCCGAAGCATCATAAAAGCAAATCAAAGATACCATTATGTCTTCATAACTAACTCGAAAATGGTCAGTACAATATAGGTAACAAAATTGCATTTGTCACCAAGGTTGCTTAATACCTTTGGAAATACTTTTAGATCTAAATAATAAGTCCATGAAGAGAAAGGTCATGTAAAATAAATTGTTCTTGATTTTAGTAACGGAAAGAGAGGTTATCAACGGTATCCTCAACGTTAAAAATACCAAAAACCACTGCTTGGCCTACATCCGTTATATAAACAACATCAATTTGCAAAACTTGAAGAAAGCCTCTCTCTTCGTTGACATCATCAACCGAAGTCTTGATATGGAATCGACAAAACTTTTGGCAAACCTTCGCGACGAAAGATTACCAGCCAAAATTGAATCGAGCAACTATCAAAAGTAAGTTAAAAAGACTTAGGCCCAGTATTTCAGTCTCAGTTTAAACCAAGTTTACCTGAACCTCTGGTTAATATCCATGGAAACCACTGTCGTAACAATGAAAATCAACAAAGTTTAAACTGCAGTTTAGTTAAACTGAGACTAAAATACTGGGCCTTAGACCCAGTATTTCAGTCTTAGTTTAAACCAAGTTTACCTGAACCTCCGGTTAATATCCATGGAAACCATTGTCGTAACAATGAAAATCAACAAAGTTTAAACTGCAGTTTAGTTAAACTGAGACTGAAATACTGGGTCTTAACCTCTCAGCAAACAACCGTTATTAAAATATTAGATTCGTAGATTTTAATTTCTTTTTTCAACCAATTTTGACCAAATCTTAACAGGCAATTTTTAGTTTGAGCAGTTATGAAATGACTCACAAAGTGGCCAGTATCATACCACCTGATAAAAAAAATGTTAAGTGGTTAAGAAAATGGGGGTCCAAACTGGTTATGACCATTTCGTACTTATTCAATTCAACAGATTTCAGCCGAGTTAGTTGTGCAACTTATTTTTATTATATCATCAGTTAAATTAGGAAATTTGTTAACACCTTGTACAACAAAAACAGGTATACGGTGGAATGGATAGGACGGGAAGGTTTAGACAACGAAACCCACGAAGAATACCTGAAGCACTTTATCACACATTTCTACAAAAACATAGTGAAGCTGGTCGATAGAGCAATGAGGAAAGAAGATTCGAGCGCACAAGGTCAGATAGTAACAGAAATTTTGCAACATCTTCATGCCTGCAACAATTCCGTTAAAGTCTTCTATGGTCGCGAAGAAAACTTGCAGCATATTTATAAGTATATGTTGAATGATTCTGACAAACCTCTAATCTTGTATGGAGAAGGTGGTTGTGGCAAAACTTCGTTACTAGCGAAGAGTGCTAGCATGTCAACAAGTTCTGGATGGTTCAAAAGTTCAAAACCGATGAGCATTGTTAGGTTTTTAGGAACCACTCCAGATTCCTCTGCTTTGACTCCAACCTTAATTTCAATATGCCAACAGGTCGTGAGTAAAAGTCTCTTGTGTTTTTCTAGAATTGGCTTTTTAGGTTCACTACAATTTTATGTTGCCTTTTGAGGGTATTCCAGACGATTTAGTACCGCTGACAGCGCATTTTAAATATTTGCTAACTCTTGCTACTCAAGAACAACCATTGCTACTCTTTCTTGATTCAGTTGATCAACTGACAGGCACTCAAGACGCCAACAAAGTGTCTTGGTTACCAACAAGACTTCCTCCATTTTGCAAGGTATTTGCCAAAACTCATCGCCAACTGCTGCACAAGCAATTTTTAGATCGTAGTGTCTTGTGCTTCTGAAGAAAGTAATCCTGAAGTGTCCAGAGAGTACTATGTTCTTCGTCGTATGGTTGATGTTGAAGAAAATTTCATCGAAGTTAATGCTTTAGGAGAGGAACTCGCTATGAAAGTTGTCAAGTACTATTTGTAAGTTTTTTGATAGTATCTTTTAATCATTTAGTTCTAGAATGTGGATGAAAACTGCTTGTCGCGATTTGACCAATTACCAATGGCGCTTGGTTTCTAACGCCATAGAAAAATGTAGTTTACCAATTTTTGTCAAGTTGGTTTTCGCCGAAATTTGTAGATGGCGCAGTTACACCAAGAGCCAAGACACCCATCTAGCTTCTACAGTTATGGACTCTATCATGATGCTGTTTGAGAGAATCGAAAAACAACATGGAAGAATTTTAGTGTTTCACGCTTTAGCTTACATAACAGCAGCAAAAAGTGGATTGTCAGAATCGGAATTGGAAGATTTAATTTCATTAGACGACAAAGTACTTGATGACGTCTATCAGTATCATATGCCCCCAGTACGCAGAATTCCCCCTCTACTTTGGACAAGAATCAGAAACGATTTACCGAACTACCTTTCTGAAAGAGAAGCTGACGGAGTAAGTGTCATGAATTGGTACCACCGTCAATTCCGGGATACAGCAAAAGAAAGATACTTCAAAAATATGAACATGGCCCTATATTTTCATTCGATGATTGCTGACTATTTCCTGGGGATTTGGGGTGGGGGTAACCCAAAACCTTTCAAGTATACAGAAATACAAAGACACAGGTAGACACTTCCAGCAAATGTGGATACCGCCAGCTGAAAAAAATTCTGCTCTAGATTCAATTTGACGGATAAGGAAGGCATCGCAGATAGAAAAGTACCGTTACAACCTCTAGTGTTCTACGCCAAAGATGGAAAAGTTTCCAGGTACAACTTGAGAAAGGTGAGAGGTTAAAAAAACAACCATGTGGTGTTAATTATTTAGTTCGGAGAACTACCATTTCACTTGGTGCGCTCACGAAGGTTCACGGATTTGTACGAGAACGTCCTCTTCAATTACGAATGGTTGCATGCGAAACTTTCAAGTTGTCCGCTCCAAGCAGTTTTGGCAGATTACGAGGACGCTAACACTAATATAGAACACAAAGACTCAAAACGGTAACTTTGTCCTGAGTCCTGATCGATGTATTGTAGTTGTCTTCACTGCCCTGAGTTTCCATTATAAGTACTCAATATTGATTACGTGGCTGGCTTTATCCTAAGCTCAGGTGGTCATCGATTGATTGTTTAACCATTGAAGATATTGAAGGACATCAAAGTGGTGCCCCCCGCCTTCCCGTCTTTCGACATTAGGCTTGTGTTTAACCATTGTGACTTTTTTAGAGAATTGATGTTGGTGGCTGACGCGTTGAGGTTAGGAGGTGCTGTCATCGGCCCGTACCCCAACATGTTGGCGCCTCAACTGATTGGAAGATTGTTGCCAGAAGTGGGACATAACCCTAACATCAAAATGTTGCTCAACGATTGCGATGTAAAAGGACCCTTTCAATGCGCTTTATTGCCTGTTTACCATTGCTTACACACCCCTGGAGGGCCTCTTAAGTATTCTTTAGAAGGACATCAGTTTGCAGTTTTCGCTATTTGTATCACTTCTGATTATCGTTACGTTGTTTCGATTTCGAACCGTTTCATCACTTGGGATTTATCAACAAGCGATTTAACCAGAGACGTCAATCCGAATATAGAAGGGATCATGCAGCAGTTGGTGTTGAGTCCAGACAATAAGTGGGCCGCCGCTTACACCAACAACAACCAAGTTAAAGAGAAACCATCAAAGCAGATTCGTTAAAACTTAACTTAACTTAACATTTTAGACAGTTTTGCTCAATATGCTATCAAGTGAATTCGTTATAATCGAAAATCCCCTACCAGAAAACGAATCAGTGACAGGTATCTATTTGCTCAACCGCAACCTTTACATTTATGGAGGAGGCAGTTGGGCAATGTTCGACATGAGAGGCAACTTGGAAGAGCAATCAGCTGGACCGGTGAACGCGATCGAATGGCCGATTTTATGTAAGTATGTAAAACAGCAACGTTTTTAACAATAATGACATAATTCCAGTAATTGAATTTGATGATCAAACCAACTACAGAATCATATTCTGGAAAGGCACTCTTGATGATGGCAGAATGAAACTTTATGTCCACACAAACGGCAAAGACTTCGAAATGTTGCAGTACCACAGCGCAATTGTTTTGGTCAAAAACAAAACAACTCTATATGCTTGCACCAACGATAATTGCTACCAAATTTCTAAATACATCAAAATTGAAGAAAAGTGGAAAAAAATTGAAGATCTACCCAGAAGCGAAAACGACGATACTGAAGTCATGTTACAACTCAAACTTGACAAGCATGACCAAGTTCTATTCGGTACTCATCTCTAACATATATCCAAATTCACTATTACGATTGCTTTATCCACAGAAACTTCTTAGAACTAGTCTTAACCTTAAAGGTCCTATATGCAAAATCGCCTTTAACAATATGCTTATTCCTTATTTTCCTTCAACCAACCCAAGATTGACACACCTGTCTAAAAGATTATGACTCTCCATAAAATATTTTCCTTCGATCGATGTCCATGTTCAGACATGCTCATGACTATCAAGATAAAATAATGTTCTCATTTCACCAACACCAAATTGTAGGTACTACCAGTAACGGTTTTGTCATCTGGGACTTCAACGAAGAAAACAAAGTAAATCATGCTGCAGTAACACTAAAGCTACCCTATGGCACCCGCAACATCACCACCAAAATGCTTCAATCCAACTCTATAATGTTGAGCGCTCACAAAAACTATGCTATAGCGGGCGTGCGAAAGAACCTCTACGTTTGGAGCATGAACGATTGGAAACTAGTCAAGATTCTCGATGCTCATTTCGGCAGAATCATCCAGTTGGAACCGTTAACGATCGGCAACTGGAATACGGTAGTCACGTCATCCATAGATCGTACTGTTAAGGTTTGGAACATTAACAATATCTTCGAGCAAGTTCATGTGATTGATCGTCACGAATTACAGGTAGACGCCATAAGGTTTGTTATTGTTGTTGTTTTTTTGAAGATGATATAGGTAGTGATATTTGTTTCAGTCTTTCTGACAATTTGAGTTTGGCAGTAACCGTTACTAGGAATTGCGTGGGTGTTTGGAATTTGACGATTGGAAAATTGGTAGCAAAACTTGCAGATAGTCCATTAGGGGCGATTGTCACGCACGCTATCATCACCCCAGACGGAAAGTAAGAATCTACTACTTCCTATAGAATTAATAATTTATTGTGATTAGTTTCTATTCATGATTTTTACTACTTTAGGCCAGTGAATAGAGACATAATAACTAAAAAATTTAACAAAAATTCTAACATTTTTTAAACTTTGCCGTGTAATGTGTAACGAATCGAAAAGGAACTATAAAATTTTGCAACTCGATTAAAGGTCGGCATCATTGTGAAAATCGGAAAAATTTAAATTAAGCGATATCTCGACGAAAAAAATTATAACACTGTAGCAAACTCGATAGAGTTTTCATTACAATATTAAAAATGCACAGCAAAGTTGCAAGAACTTATGAATTAGGCATAATAATTAATTATAATTAATAACATTTTTTTCATCTAATTTTCCAGCAAAAATATTAACATGCTTGCAAAACTACAATCAACTTGCTAAAATCGCCTTACAAGACTGTAAATTTGCAACTCTATTCGGTGACGGCATGGTCCATTTTTTATAATTTACAACAAAATCAATAGTTATTTACGTAAAAACGATTCGAAAAAAACGTAAAGTGTGTAGATGTCAATTGCAAATGACGGAATTCGTAAATGTTTATTAATGATAATTAATTATTATGCCTAATTCATAAGTTCCTGCAAATTTCGCTGTGCATTTTGAATATTGTAATGAAAAATCTATCGAGTTTGCAACAATGTTATAATTTTTTTCGTCGAGATATCGCTTAATTTAAATTTTTCCGATTTTCACAATGATGCCGACCTTTAATCGAGTTGCAAAATTTTATAGTTCCGTTTCGATTCGTTACACATTACACGGCAAAGTTTAAAAAATGTTAGAATTTTTGTTAAATTTTTTACCTACTCACTGGCCTACTTGTAATCTTTATAAATATGCTTTATGTGACCTTAATTGACCCAAAATAGCATTTTTATGTTACCCAACCGTATTAACCGTCATAGGTACAAAGCAATACCAAACCAACCAACATGATATTGTTACGGAAAACCTTCTAGAATGTTCTAGAGAGAGTTGTCTAAAAGGGAAGATTAAACGAATCAAGTGGGTAGAGTAGTGTGGCAGGCTTTAGACAGAACAGTGAATACAATAAGTTCTTGTTTAAAAAGGGGTTAATTCTGTTAAAATAAAAAGCAATTAACTGTTACCGAGTTTGTCCAATTGAATTATAAACGGCCCACGAAAGGTCGTAACAATATGTATAGAAAAAAGTGCATGTGTATGGAAAACACGACACTTACAAATCCAGGATTAGACCAACCCGTATAATTAATAATTAGTCTAGATTTGACCCTAGTCGAGAGACAAAATTAGTGGCTAGCATTCGACTTTGTTAGTTTTTTGGCGTTTCAGTCATCATGGTGGGACTAGTTGTAACTGTCTTCAGAAGGTGGACAGTTCGGCAATCATCTGAAGAAGGTCGCGCAATGATGAAAGTTTAAGCACCATTTTTAACAATCTACCATGTGCCTTTATTTGTTTGCAGTTAATTTATGGTCTTACTGTTGCAGGTATATAATTTCAGCCGAATCTGGAAATTTCTTAATATGGCACCGTTTGACTCAACAAGTCATCTACAAAGACGAACAGCCAGGCATCCGACAACTTACCTTGATGGAAACCGGAAATCAAGTCATTTCGATTTCGAAACCAAGCAATCCTCCCGGTACCGATTTAGTACGAACAGTTGCCACAGTTTGCGTCAGGAAAATCCCAAGTAAAAGCATTTTTTACTAAAATATACTAAACTATGAAACGCCGTTTCTAAAAAAATTAATGTAGCAGAATGCAGAGAAACAAACTAACATAATTACTATCGTACTTTCTTTCTTAATCATTTCACTTTATAAATTGATTGTTTCAAAAGCCATAAAAGCCGGTTAGAAAATTAATGCTTATGAAAATTACAGTATTAGCATATTCAACTAACGCATAAGAGTAAACCTTATTTATAAATACGACGGTATTTATAAGGAAACTTAGTAGAACTAAACATAGAATAAAAGAGTATATAGTCTTTCCCATGTTAAGTTCTACTTATTTAAGACTAATAAGTGGATAAGTGCTTCGAGCAATACCGTGGATAATAATATTAGTGAAAATACGCTGACCAAGTCCGGAACCAAGAGGGGTATTTGGACCCTGATGTCTGCTGGCAGACTCTGGGTCCGTCACTGGCGTCAAGATCAATTAGTTTCTAACCAAATTACAAAATGCTTAATAAGGTAGTACCAGATTCGGCCACGTACCACAATCACTTTAAAGAAAAGTATAAATGAATCCAACGAACTTAACTAAAACAACATAACACACACCAGGGCTAAAATTTTTGATAGCCAGAAAACAAATTTTGCAATTAAAATGTTTATTTGTGTTTTTCAACAAACATAAAAACTCAACAATCAGCTTAGAACAAACACAAGAATTCAGCTATACGTACGTTATAAATAAACTTGGGACACTTTGAGAACTACACATACGTCATCGTGCGCGCAGAACTCAATCCCGTCCGACCCGTTCAATAGGGTCGAATATTGCAGTTACCGACAGAGAATGGTAGCCCACCAGTGGTTGAAATAATTCCCTAGCGCAGCTCGCCGATGACGTATGTGTAGTTCTCAAAGTGACTTTGCTATACGACGATTTGTCAATACTAAAATTTTGAGAAACATTATTTTCTAACTAGAATTTTTAGCACGTTTTAGTACGTTATAATTTTTAGAGCAAACAATGTATATCCATTAAACTATATGAAAAAAACGTAGAAAGAACGATAGTTATTAAGTTAGTTTGTTTCTTTGCATGGAAATATGTGTAAAAAACAAAAAACCTCCAATCTTAAATCTAAAATTTCCGTGTCTAATTAATATGTTTAGTTGAAACAAATGTATTTCAAGTTAAAGAAGCTGTTTCATTTTAGTTAGTTTAGTTTGCTAAATTTCTACCAATATCCCTACAAAATTATTGACATTAACAACTAAACTTAAACCTAACATTTACCAACTTTAATTTAAACTGACGAACGGTGACTTATAAAGGTGGCACGCAATTACAGGCCCGAGTTATTATAATTATTGAATGTTGTCAAATTAAATATTTCGACTCAACAAATAAATAACGCTTTATTGCTTTAATTTTTGTGTTTGCTTCAGTGCAAAAATAAATTGGAAAAATAGTCCCCATTCAGATTTGATATACGATTTTTAAAACAAACAATTTAATTCTAGCAAAAATTTAAAGAAACGTACAGAGTACGACAACAATGTTAATTTGTTCTTCTGCATTTCAAATTTGTTATATGGAAAACGGCGTTCCATACCAAACTCCTTGTTTGTCTACTCTCCGAGTTGCTTGGATGATGTTAGCTGCTTTTATGTTGACTTTTAGGTGGTGAAATGATTTACAGTTTCGAATATCCAGTTCGAAGCATCACCGGAGTTCCGTTTCGACCTGCTGTCATAACATCCGACAACCAACATTTAGTGGTGGCAGCAGCTGATAAAACCAACAGAGATTGCATTATAGTCCATAATGCTACAACTGGTGCTCTGGTCAATCGAATAACACTCAAAAACTGCGCTATTAAAGTAAACACCACAAAAAATGGAGGATGTTATTTTACAAAAATATTTGTAGGACATTGGAGGATTAGTCGCAATGCCTCACAAAGGTCATTTGATTGCTGTCATGACACCTGAAAAAGGCGCTATCATCGATATTAGAAGCAAAAAACATTTGAGGAGCGTTCTCAAATGGGGTGGCAGCGTCACTAAGGACGGCAAGTATGGACTGTACGCCCCATCCAGGTAATTAGTTAAATTTCGGAGCCAGAAAGATATCTTGGTGCACAAGGCGGCTGCCATTGATACACGATTTACAGTTGTTTTGAACTACCATTGCCAAAAGCACCAGTTTAAACCCTGAGTGATTCGGCCGGCGCCTTTTTATAAATTATCTCAATTTATCCGAATTTTTTGCTTGAGCTTAACTCAATTAACTTAACACTTCGACAACACTTTCTAACTTTCTAAATTATAGAGTAATAAAGTAATAATAACTTTTGATTAATTCATATTATTTGAATTATTTCAATTTTAAATTTAGTGGCCGATGTGCTGATCGTCACATTCTATTATAGCTAATTTTCATAAGTAAAATTGTTTTATCATCAAAATTCTGATGTCAAGAAATGGTCGTTTTTATTTTGGCTCATTAATAAATTTTTTATAATGTTAATTAAATCTCCACGCAAGGATTTATAGTTAGATCAACGATATTTGCGTGTACGTCATCAACGTCAAGTGTAAGAAACCAAATCCAAATCGCAATTGCTAATACAAACTGTATAGTTCATTGACTTCTTTTATAAAAAACAAGGATCGTTGGTCATAAGAATGGGGTATTTGCCTCATGTTTGGAAAATATAATATTTAGAAAATGTAGGCGATTTCATTAGACCCGTATTTTTTTATTTGGTTCTAGGGTCACTATTACGCCCAGAATTAATTTTTTTAATTTTTGGAGTGGGAGATTTGTGACGTAGCTGACCCCTGCACTGCGTAGTTCTAAAAAAAATCGTATGATGGCGCTTTACTCAGATTGCTTGCGTTCTATCGTTGATTGAGGTATGTACTGGAAGATACCCAACCCCGTGCTAATAGTCGACCGAGTTTCCCTTCTTTGCCCTGCGTCCCCTCACCCACATTGTCTGCACTGTACGGTGGCGCCACAGACGGCCAACGTTGGTTTTCGGTTTTATGAATCAGGTACCGGCTCCAGGGGGTCTATCCTACACTTTTGCATTCGACAAAAGCGAATCACGCGCGTGCGTATTGCAACGCATTTCGAACGCTTTACGAAAGTTCCGAAATTTGGTATCCTACACTTTCGCATTGACTTTTTCTTACGCTTTCGAAGATACGAATTCGTATTGAATGCGAAGCTCGAAACCGACAGTTTGGGTGCGCTCGCTTCCATTTCGCATTTCGGTTTTTGGGCCCCACTGGGCACGGAATTGAGTTGCTCGGCAATATTTTGCCACTTACCGACCACATATCTCTTCCCACATGAGCCAGTGAATAGAGACATGATAACTAAAAAATTTAACAAAAATTTAACCATTTCTTAAACTTTGCTGTGTAATGTGTAACGAATCGAAACGAAATTATAACATTTTGCAACTCGATTAAAGGTCGGCATCATTGTAAAAATCGGAAAAATTTAAATTAAGCGATATCTCGACGAGAAAAAATGTAACATCGTTGCAAACTCGATAGAGTTTTTATTACAATATTCAAAATAAACATCAAAATTTGCAAGAACTTATGAATTAGGCATAATAATTAATTATCATTAATAAACATTTTTTCATCTAATTTTCCAGCAAAAATATTAACATGCTTGCAAAACTAGAATCAACTTGCTAAAATCGCCCTATAAGACTCTGTAAATTTGCAACTCTATTCGGTGACGGCATGGTCCATTTTTTATAATTTACAACAAAATCAAGAGTTATTTACGTAAAAACGATTCGAAACAAAAGTAACAATGTGTACATGTTAATAACTCTTGATTTTATTGTAAATTATAAAAAATGGACCATGCCGTCACCGAATAAAGTTGCAAATTTACAGAGTCTTGTAAGGTGATTTTAGCAAGTTGATTCTAGTTTTGCAAGCATGTTAATATTTTTGCTGGAAAGTTAGATGAAGAAATGTTTATTAATGATAATTAATTATTATGCCCAATTCATAAGCTCCTGCAAATTTCGCTGTGTATTTTGAATATTGTAATGAATACTCTATCGAGTTTGCAACAATTGCAACAATTTTTCTCGTCGAGATATCGCTTAATTTAAATTTTTCCGATTTTTACAATGATGCCGACCTTTAATCGAGTTGCAAAATTTTATAGTTCCATTTCGATTCGTTACACATTACACGGCAAAGTTTAAAAATTTTAAAATTAATGTTAAATTTTTTACCTACTCACTGGCCTAACATGTGGAGCTGAACTTCCCGAAGACTAAATCAGAATCATTTTTCACTAATTCCAATAACAATCTCCGTTGTTCAGCGCTCATGTGGTGTTTGGTCGGTGTGTCCATTACTGCAAACTGGCAGAAAAACTTCTAACAACTACTACACTTGCACACTTCAGAAATAACGATGCCGTTTAAGCACACGGTCAAATCTGAAATTTATATGCCGCCCCACGTGGTAAACATTTGAGCATGCGCAAGAGAAATTAACTCGACGTTGCCAAATGTATGTTTCGAATGACAAATACGAATCGGTTTCGAAACCGACCGAGCCAAAGCGCAAGTGTAGGATACGTCCCAAAGAGAATCTTCGCTTTCGAATACGAATCGTTTTCAAAACAAATCCGAATGCGCACGGAAAAGACGAAAGTGTAGGATAGCCTCCCTGAAGGCTCACTTTACGCATTTGTACGTGTGCGACATTGCCAAATTGTCTATGGTGTGGAATGTGGGCACAGGACCACGGGACCATAGCTGCACGGGACGGGACGAGATATGTTTGCGGTGTATTTATTCCGTTCGGTCTGCGTTTCATGGTTCAGGTCGCACGCCCCGATGATTAAAGTCGCCTTTCAGGCAATATTATATTTTTATAAACCAAATCAAAGTAAACAAAGTTTTAATTAAATAAAAAAACAATTTACAAAAAGTTCAAAAATTATACAAATAAGATCCTTACGCCTATCTATACAAAACTAATTTAGGACAAAATTTTTATTTTCCTGTGTGGTTTGACAGTTGTTCGTTTGTTTTTCAAGATTTAATCACATAAACCAAATCATTGTAAACAAAATTTTAATTAAATACAAAAAATTCAAGAATTATTATACAGGGTGAGGTAATAGTGCGTCCAACTTTGATAGCTTGAGTTCTATGACAGCTAGAAATTTGCTTTAAAAACACAAAGTCTATAACCGGAAATTATTTCTGAACATACAAGATGAGCCAAGACAATTTATACAGAGGCTAATAACATTTTTTTAAATGGAATGTTGTGTGTAAAACAAGATTTTTCGGAGCCTTTTCCTAGACTCTTTTCACTTCAATATTATTCCTGACTATTTCCAAACCACTTGGATGTAGCGATTTTGGTATTTTTGTTCATATAATAGCATCTGCAGATGCATGTTAAAAGAATCACTACAGTCACAATTACGAGTTCTAAGAAAAAATTATGTAAGTACTAGTTAGGAAACATCTGTAGAATGTCATTAAATCGTTTTTACTTTTGAGAAATTATACAGGGTGGCTAAACTTAATTTTTCAATTTAGAACTTTTTAAATTTGAGTTTCTCAGTTTTTTCAAATGGAACACTGTATATTTTTTAATGATATGATGTAGAAACTAAAAACAAACATTTTTGTATGTACATACACCCCCTATGGCTATTTGTAACCATTTTCGATTTATCGCCCAGTAATTATAAGATTCAAAAATAATCCTAAAAAATTAGATCGTTTTCTAAATAACTCGACAAAAAACTTTAAATGTTTCAAAACTGACACAAAAATTACAACTGACGACAGGTAACTGCGATAAATGTGTATTTCTTGTCGGATAATATAAAAAGCAAAAAATGATCAAGATACAAATATAAAGTGAACTTATGCTTTTTTTATGGACAAAACATCTGGAGCACTTATTACGATTTTATCTGTCGAGTTATTTGAAAAGCAATTTAATTTTTTAGGATTATTCTTGAATTTTGTTTTGAAATTTCTACCCATCATAGAATTTAATGTTAAAGTAAACATTTGTATTTTGTTCATATTAACGTGCATGTTAACTTTCTTCAAAGCATCAAATCCCGAAGTCTATCGCTACGTATCAGATCTTAAAAACAAAAGTCAGATATTTTTTACCTGTGCGGAGCTATTTTGGAAATACGAAATGCATTTTCTCTCTTTTAATACGTGCCCCTGCTAATACAAAAAATCACGTTAATGCATTTTGCTGACGTTCTACAATCACAGATGATAAAGCGGAGACGTTCCTCTTAATAAACACTTAAATTAAAATCGAAATAACACAAGCTCTATATCAATAGCTAAGTATGTAGTTCGTCTTCGAGTGTAAATTTGAGAAAGTCGGCAAATTAAATTTCTCTGGCCGGAACGTCTAATCGGTTTTATCATTCATTCCATCCGCCCCTGACGTAAGTGTAGCACCATCATTATTGATTGGCACCATGTTACAGTGTTCGGCAAGGTACTGTTCATTTCAGCCGTTTAGTCCTCCAAATCGTAAAAGCCCAGGGGCCCTATCCTACACTTTCGCATTCGGCAAAAGCGAATCACGCGCGTGCGTATTGCAACGCATTTCGAACGCTTTACGAAAGTTCCGAAATTTGGTATCCTACACTTTCGCATTGACTTTTTCTTACGCTTTCGAAGATACGAATTCGTATTGAATGCGAAGCTCGAAACCGACAGTTTGGGTGCGCTCGCTTCCATTTCGCATTTCGGTTTTTGGGCCCCACTGGGCACGGAATTGAGTTGCTCGGCAATATTTTGCCACTTACCGACCACATCTCTCTTCCCACATGAGCCAGTGAATAAAGACATGATAACTAAAAAATTTAACAAAAATTTTAACATTTCTTAAACTTTGCTGTGTAATGTGTAACAAATCGAAACAAAATTATAAAATTTTGCAACTCGATTAAAGGTCGGCATCATTGTAAAAATCGGAAAAATTTAAATTAAGCGATATCTCGACGAGAAAAAATGTAACATCGTTGCAAACTCGATAGAGTTTTTATTACAATATTCAAAATAAACATCAAAATTTGCAAGAACTTATGAATTAGGCATAATAATTAATTATCATTAATAAACATTTTTTTATCTAATTTTCCAGCAAAAATATTAACATGCTTGCATAACTAGAATCAACTTGCTAAAATCGCCCTACAAGACTCTGTAAATTTGCAACTCTATTCGGTGACGGCATGGTCCATTTTTTATAATTAACAGCAAAATCAAGAGTCATTTACGTAAAAACGATTCGAAACAAAAGTAACAATGTGTACATGTTAATAATTCTTGATTTTGTTGTAAATTATAAAAAATGAACCATGCCGTCACCGAATAGAGTTGCAAATTTACAGAGTCTTGTAAGGTGATTTTAGCAAGTTGATTCTAGTTTTGCAAGCACGTTAATATTTTTGCTGGAAAGTTAGATAAAGAAATGTTTATTAATGATAATTAATTATTATGCCCAATTCATAAGTTCCTGCAAATTTTGCTGTGTATTTTGAATATTGTAATGAATACTCTATCGAGTTTGCAACAATTGCAACAATTTTTCTCGTCGAGATATCGCTTAATTTAAATTTTTCCGATTTTTACAATGATGCCGACCTTTCATCGAGTTGCAAAATTTTATAGTACCGTTTCGATTCGTTACACATTACACAGCAAAGTTTAAACATTTTAAAATTAACGTTAAATTTTTTACCTACTCACTGGCCTAACATGTAGAGCTGAACTTCCCGGAGACTAAATCAGAATCATTTTTTACTAATTCCAATAACAATCTCCGTTGTTCAGCGCTCATGTGGTGTTTGGTCGGTGTGTCCATTACTGCAAACTGGCAGAAAAGCTTCTAACAACTA
Organism: Schizotus pectinicornis; assembly: GCA_951805265.1. Classification (NCBI taxonomy): domain Eukaryota; kingdom Metazoa; phylum Arthropoda; class Insecta; order Coleoptera; family Pyrochroidae; genus Schizotus; species Schizotus pectinicornis. The sequence continues at coordinate 1,188,490 of OX638210.1, forward strand.
CTACACTTGCACACTTCAGAAATAACGATGCCGTTTAAGCACACGGTCAAATCTGAAATTTAAATGCCGCCCCACGTGGTAAACATTTGAGCATGCGCAAGAGATATTAACTCGACGTTGCCAAATGTATGTTTCGAATGACAAATACGAATCGGTTTCGAAACCGACCGAGCCAAAGCGCAAGTGTAGGATACGTCCCAAAGAGAATCTTCGCTTTCGAATACGAATCGTTTTCAAAACGAATCCGAATGCGCACGGAAAAGACGAAAGTGTAGGATAGCCTCCCAGACCGCACAAATGAGCTCGGACCTGCCGTGTGCCAACCGTGATGGTCAAAGAAACCGTACATTTGCACCACAACCCTTACGGTTCTGTGTGCTTTGATATTTATCTTTAATTTTTTGCAAAATGTTTTCTACTTTTTACTACACATTATCGAAATATGTATAATTATTTAATGAGAAAAGTTAAGCACATTTTCTGTGGTTAGCAAACTTCTTAACAAATAAAAAAAAACTTTCATATTTTGTTTACAGCATTTGGACACTGAAGCCGTGGTGCAAAAGATATTTACCCGCACCACTTCTTGTCTACCGCGTACAATAAGCTCGCCTCCCGTTCGTTTGTTCCATCTCTGTTAGTGTCATGAATTGAAAAGAGATCGAGAAAACGGCTGAAATGAACTATACTACGTGGCAACATCGCTTCATCTTGTTGTCGTAATATTACAGCTATCTGTAATTTCTGAACCCGACTAAACTGCATTTAATAATGATGCTGGCGGACAGATGGACCGATTTTGAACTCCTAGCGGCCAGCATCATTTTTAGGCACGATTCTGGTGGTAAGGCTGGGCATCTTCCAGTAAATATCTCAATCAACGGTTCTATTTATAAATCGAATGCCAATCCGCCGTACACATCTCGCGCACTCTGGTAGCAGCGCAGCATAGTAGATAGTAGCCAAAAACAAGAGTCCATTCAATATAGGTGTGAGTCTTACGGGGGGCCAATGCATCATCAAACACAAAAATTGCAAATATTTACAAAAATATGAAATAAAAAAATGGTAAAAAAAAATATTTAAGCCTCTTTTAGTTATTTGCATGCATCCAGAGAATAAAAAGTGCAATATTTTTTTTAGGCAAGTACTCCATTAGTATTGACCCGGAAGAACTCAAAAAAATATAAAAAAGAAAATTCAACCTTGTAAGCTATGTTTGTTCCTAGGGTGTAGGTAGGGCGCATATAATATGATCATCAAGCTAGCCAATAATTTATTTTGGGCAAAGAGCCCAACCCTGCTTTACCTGCTGGAGGGTGTGATAAGACCATTAACAACAAAAGCATTGAGGCTCGAGGCTGTAAATAATCCTCAGCAGTTCAATAAATTACGCATTTTACAATTTTTCAGGAGTAAGAAAATTGAAAGAAAATTAGAAAATGATGCACAATACATTAAAATGAAAAAAATGCTGACTACTATTCCCGAAGTGATGTACAGCCGCGTTCACTGAAAAAGCCCAGGGTAAAGTAAAATTCATTCCAACTTACGTTACACTTGCAACCAGGCTAGACCACGCGGTAGAGTTTGTTTGAGAACCGCACAGGTAAACTAGGATTGGTCGAAATAGAGCGGCACATTTCAGTTTCAAATTCAAAACAGCGTCAAGCACACCGCTCATGACGAGAAATTTTAGTCGCTTGGTTAGTGACGCCCATTGTCACCATTCGAGAGAGTTGGGATCAGGGGTTTGATTCCCTTATCTAATCGTCTCTTTTATTTTATATTTATTATTTCATATGCAATTTAGTAATAATTATGACCTTAATTTGTGTTTCTGATATCATTCCAAGCCTCTTTCTAGAATATTAAAATAGACAACTTTCTGAAGCAATTCCAGTAAAATATTTTCACTTATAATATTCCTAGTGCATTGATTATTTCCGGAAATTTTTTCGAAGGCATTTCCAAAACGTATTAATTACGTTTTGGAAATGCATGAGAATAAAATTTACGGATATTAATCAATGCACGAGGGCATATTCGGTAAGAAAATCGCAACGACACAGACATTGGTCCATTATGTCATTATGATGTCATTATTAATAAATAAATGATTTTGATTGGCTGAAATAATTTCCACTTATTAATTTCATGCTAAGTGCAAAAATTTCCAGGAAATTTTTGTCGTAGAAATGACACCGAATTCTATTTTTCTATTGGCTACATTTGTTTTTTGAACTATTGCAACAACGGGCACGAATCAATTATGGATGTGAAGAAGGAGTTAAATTCCTTTTCTTAAATTATTATTTCATATGCAATTTATTAATCACCATCAATCTCGTTCTGCAATGTTAAAATTGAAGTAAAATATTTCCGTTTAATTGAATAAGTATTCAACTTTAATTGACTTTTTGAAAAATATTATTGCAACAACGGGCTCGAATCAATTAAAGATATGAAGAACTTGAATAGGATAATGATATGTAGAAACGAGTTTTGTCTGCAAATTTGGGAAAACCCTTTCGAAATTTATGAGGTGGGTCATAAAGTTGGCTATCCCTTTGAAGAAGTATGCCGACGAATCTGTATGATCCATGTGTAAGAAACTCATTCTGGCCCTTCCGGTTTGGACCGGAAGTGAACCAACTTTTGATTTTTAAATACAAACATATCTTTTTTATTGCCCTATCTGATAAAAGGAGTTCTCCTGATTACAAAAATGTATTGACTTAATCGATTTTCTGGTCAAAATTAGTTCAGGTTTTCATTTCTAATGCAACTGTTTCACCAAAACGGACGGATTTCTGGTCGAGTTATTTGAAGACGTAGAGAAAAAACTCCCAATGCTTTTTGAATTGAGGAAAAATCTCTATCATCGACATGTTAAAAACTAATTCTGGCATAAAGAGTCTTCCTCAATTCAAGAAGTATTTAGAGTTTTTTCTCTACGTTTTCAAATAACTCGGGCAGAAATCCGTAAGTTTTGGAGAAACAGTTGCATTAGAAATCAAGGACTGAACCAATTTTGAGCAGAAAAGTGATAAGTGTAATGCATTTTTGTAATCAGCAGAACCTCTTCTATCAGATAGGGCAATAAAAAAGATATGTTTGTATTTAAAAATCAAAAGTTGGTTAACTTCGGTCCAAACCGGAAGGGCCAGAATGAGTTTCTTACACATGGATCATACAGATTCGTCGGCATACTTCTTCAAAGGGATAGCCAACTTTATCACCCACCTCATAAATTTCGAAAGGGTTTTCCCAAATTTGCAGACAAAACTCGTTTCTACATATCATCCCGTTGTTGCAATAATATTTTTCAAAAAGTCAATTAAAAATGAATACTTATTCAATTAAACGGAAATATTTTACTTCAATTTTAACATTGCAGAACGAGATTAATGGTGATTAATAAATTGCATATGAAATAATAATTTAAGAAAAGGAATTTAACTCCTTCTTCACATCCATAATTGATTCGTGCCCGTTGTAGCAATAGTTCAAAAAACAAATGTAGCCAATAGAAAAATAGAATTCGGTGTCATTTCTACGACAAAAATTTCCTGGAAATTTTTGCACTTAGCATGAAATTAATAAGTGGAAATTATTTCAGCCAATCAAAATCATTTATTTATTAATAATGACATCATAATGACATAATGAACCCATGTCTGTGTCGTTGCGATTTTCTTACCGAATATGCTCTCGTGCATTGATTAATATCCGTAAATTTTATTCTCATTCATTTCCAAAACGTAATTAATACGTTTTGGAAATGCCTTCGAAAAAATTTCCGGAAATAATCAATGCACTAGGAATATTATAAGTGAAAATATTTTACTGGAATTGCTTCAGAAAGTTGTCTATTTTAATATTCTAGAAAGAGGCTTGGAATGATATCAGAAACACAAATTAAGGTCATAATTATTACTAAATTGCATATGAAATAATAAATATAAAATAAAAGAGACGATTAGATAAGGGAATCAAACCCCTGATCCCAACTCTCTCGAATGGTGACAATGGGCGTCACTAACCAAGCGACTAAAATTTCTCGTCATGAGCGGTGTGCTTGACGCTGTTTTGAATTTGAAACTGAAATGTGCCGCTCTATTTCGACCAATCCTAGTTTACCTGTGCGGTTCTCAAACCAACTCTGCCGCGTGGTCTAGCCTGGTTGCAAGTGTAACGTAAGTTGGAATGAATTTTACTTTACCCTGGGCTTTTTCAGTGAACGCGGCTGTACATATGCCTCATAATCTGATTCATTTTACTTATGAGCTTTAGAAAAGATCATATTTTTCTATCTTATGTTGCAAATTAACAATTTAAACATTTGACCAACTTTTGACTGCATGGTTGCGGCAAGAAACTATCATACTAATGCCAGTTCGTAGAAAATACATCCTATATTTGATGGGATCTAACTTTTGCAAAAATACAGTAATGGGTGGTAATGACGACCACAAAATGGCTCTGTTCCAGAGTCTCATACTTAAATCCTTATGGTCCAGTACACTGTGAAGACCCAGGCCCAGTATAGCCAATTCCGTATTCAAACTCAATGCAACTTTTTTAGGGGAGGTCTCGAACTTCTAGAACTAAAAAAAGGGCAAACGGTGAAAACGTTTATTCCAAAAGTCGCCGAAGGTGTCTTCACCATTATTTGTCTCTTCAACAAGAACGACGAATACGTCCTTTATTACCACAGTGGTCGAAAAACCCTTCGAGTATTTCGGTAATTATTTCTTCGCCACCATAAAAACGCCATCCCTTTTTAACAAATTATATTATTTTAAAGCACTTCAGACGCAGCCATGATCGCTAACTACAGAGTCCAAGCTGAACTCACAGCAGTGGAAAGTACTCCCGATGGTAAAGCCCTAGTGCTGGGAACTGTCGATGGTTGTGTTTCAGTTCTAGCAATTGTCGACACAGACAAGAAAGACATGAACCAATATTTGGCAGAAATGCCGTCAAGAGACGAAGAAGTAAGTTTTCATTTTTATATTCGGCACCGACACAATGAAAGTTACCTCGAATTTTTCGTTAATTCTGTCAAAATTCGATAATAACATGATAAAGAATACTCACTCACCTGGGTACAATCATCCCTCGTTAAGTCCACAAAACATTTATTTCATTTTACAATACACAAACATTGGAAAGATGAATGAATGATGTAGAAATTGAGGTTATGTCGTTAACATCACAACGCAATTGACGCTTGCGGCTTATCAGAGATTACTTGGTTTTGGTTTTCTACTAGTGACTGGCCCCTGCGAGATCACCGCTTGTGCCCAGTGCGCGCGCATTCATTGGAAAAAAAAATTGTTTTTGAGTGGTAATTTCTAATCGTGTTTTTCTTACAAAGCCCTGACTTCACACCTCGCTTAAATAAAATTCTTTTCGCGTGGTTTTACAAAAAAAAAAAAAACGTTGTTTTGCTCAGGAAGCAAACCCGGGACCGCCCGGCTTTAAACCCAACTCCCGCGGATTACGCGCACACTGGGCACGAGGTGACCGTCATGTGACCGTCAGGGGCTATCCTTTAGTCTTTAGTAGAAAGTGAAGAAGTGGCTAAAGCCACATACTGGCACTGCGCAAGTGGCTAACGTCTGACAATTGTTTTGTTATTTTAGTGGAAAAAGAAAGTAAATCGGATGAAAGCAGCAACAAAATTCAAGGCAGTTGGATCTATCGCAAAATTGTCTACAGTTTTCGCTAAAGATTTAAACAACGCTATCAACAACAATATGGAACCATCTGGAGAAATAATTGAAACTTAAATTGCTTTAAAGTGCAAGTATATATTGTTGCACAGAAATCAATAATTATCGTGATGTAGAAACACTAATAAAACATCTATCACTTTAGTTGTGTTTTTATTTGGAAAATAAAAAATATTTCGCCCAACCAAACGCATACTGCCAACCTAATAACGACGTAAGCGGCAAAAGTTTCATGTTTTCTGTTCAAAATTGAATTTTAACATTTTAAAGAGCTCTGTAGTGAGGTTCGAAAGATAAAATTACATTTTGGTAGCATTAACCTGCATCGGTTTTTAATTTGGAAGTAAAATCTTGAAATTACGTCTCTAATTAATTATTTAGCCAAATTACAGGAATCTTTATTGCCGGCTAGAAATTTTCTTAACAATCATCGCATTACGCCTAACCTCAAAATGCTAGGTGAAATCGGTGAAATGTTGCACCATCAAACGATAGAACCTCGAAACCCCGAAAATGTCGTCTAAAACTTCAATCAGCCCTTAACCATCATCCAATACGGCAAGAATGAAGTCGAAATTGCAGCTGATTACACATTTCAAGAGGGAGGTGAGGTTGTTCCCAAGTCTGGCGTCAAACATTTAAATAATTTAAAGAGGATCACGCGGTAATTAATTTAACAAGTCCGACGCAATTCCGGACAGTTACTCGTCGAAACCGACTTGTATCAGTTGCACTGACCACTGAGGGTTGTTATTGAATTTTTAACCTGTCAGGTAATTTTTATAAACAATTTCACAAACTGGAATTGTATATAAATATTTCCAACATTATCTTGTCTACCAGATAACGTTTTGTTGTGTTCTGTTTATTGGGTTAACAATTTTATCAGATGAATTGCAGTAATAAATTTACTGAAATTCTTTGTCAACTGTAACCCAAGTTGCGCAATGGTAATGTTAATGGTTGAGTAGTATTAATAATTATTTTTTCTTGTTTTTAGCCCAAACGGACATTTATGCATCTTCCTTTGATTTTTGTGGTGTTATTGTCATTGGCTCTGGCAGTGGTACTGGTCACTGATTTAGGATGGGAAGACAAAATTTCAATGAAAAGGGGCGGTTTGCTCTTTGTTTATGGTTTAGTTTTCTTCACAGCGCTCTACCACACTTCAAACAACCTCATTTTGCGTACCGGACTGGGCCAAAGGTTCTCCAAAACTTACAAATTAACGCCTGGCGACGTTTGTGACATTAGCAACAAGTAAGTTGACAAAATAACAACCTTCTTACCGATTACTTTTAGTATCTTGTTCCTGAATCAATCAGGGTCTTTAAATTATAAATGACTTAGGGGTCAATTTTAACTATGAAGTTGAGATTCTGCGGTAAATCCGTTGCCCACGCTATTTCTCTTATCTGGGTGCCCCAAAGTTGCAAGCGGAACTGTCACTTTATGATTGGATCTGTAATTTCCTTGGGGAGAAAATTCGAAATGTGGTTAATATCAAGATTTATGACTTGCGTAACATTAATTAAGCCAAAAAGGATCACTTTTAATCAAATTTTGAAGTAAATAGTCACAAATGACCATGTAAATCACGAAAAGTTGAAAAATATTTTATTGCATCTGAGGTAGTGCAACTTTTTGCGGCAAGTTTTGCAATCTTGTGAGGTGGGGAGTCAAGGCCGACGCGTCGATTGGTGGAGCTGCCTTCATAAACAACTGCGATATAGGAAAATGTGGTCCCAGCGGTACTTTGCCGCAGAATCGCAACTCATACTTGAAATTGACTCCTTCAAATAATAGATTTAAGAATTTTTGCTACATAAAGTTAGCATAGCGGTTTTTACAATGTCTATACTATTCTTTATCATTCTGCATCATTTATTAGACCCATCATCAGGTAATATAATAATTTTGGACAGTAATTCGCGAATAAGATTACCGATGGTGACGCTGTAAAGTGTAAAATGTAAAAAAACATGGTGGATAGAGCGACGCTCATTGTGTCATGACATGTTAAGTGCCAAAAGTTTCTGCTATGGTTTGTGGTTCTGACGTTCCGTTTTTGCTCTGCTTTTTGCAAAGTGTACTTTGAGGCAAAGAAAATCTGAGATCAAATCCAGATCTGTATGCGTATTCTGTATTTTGGTTAAAATCTTTTTGTTATCTTTCGGTATTGCTAAGGGGGTAATAACGACAACTGATATTCTGTACGCGTAGTAACCATAGGTAATAGTAGTAGTAGTTACTATTGGTTACTACATTTTAACGAAAGTACAGAATACGCATACTGAGAACATTCAAATGCGTTTTTTGCGAAAACTGTTTATTTCATTAAATTCTATTAAGAGGACCTTTTTTATGTAAAAACAAATGTGGAATTTAAAAAGTCACACAAAAAATCAAAAAAGTCAACATCTTCAATATTGGGGTATTGGGGTAGTTTGCCACGGCCACTCCAAAGTAACAATTCAAAAAAGTTTAAGGTTAAAATAACTGTTTTCAACAAGGTAGTGGATGGCGTTTCATTTATGAAACATTTTTTTTATACATTGGCGCGTATTTTCTTCCATTTTCTCTTTTGATTTATAAGACATATCTCGATTTTTGCTCTTTATTCTTATCTATTTTCTTCTTTTTTCACTGAGCTACCACCTTTCTTTATGCCTTTTCTCTCCCTTTGAAATCCTTTCATTATTAGTTCTCTTAAATGTTTTAAACGATTTATTTCTCAATAATTCGTTGAACATTAGGATCTATTCCCTCTTTTCTTTATTCATGTTTATGTAGCATTTTATTTTTCGTCTTCTAGTTTTACACCCACGTTTCATGTGTATTCAATTTTCTTATCCAAATTTATTGCGGTTAACCTTTGAATCAAAGTTTTTTTTTTTAACTCATTATTCTGAACCAAAATATTTAACCTATCATGAAGTGGTGAGTTAAGGCTTGGATTTAAGAGACATGGATGAAGACTGACGCGTAAATTTCGAGACCGTAAAGTGTCAAGTCGTGTCGTTTCTCGATCTCTTTTTTTTATTCATGACTGCAACAAAGATCGAATGAACGAGCGAGAAGTGAACTTACGTTTTAGATGAGAAGTAGTTAGTCCGGTTAATGAATGCTCGAAAGAGGAGTCTAGAGGAAAATGTCGAAAGTACAATTTTTGACTTTAGGGTTGTGTTTGGACTAGTTGGGAGGTAAAGATACCAAAAGTCCTGAAGCTAGGAGGTGAAAAAACTTTAAAGGGGCCCAAGGAACATACAGTTTTTGGGTTTTTTGCTTATATCTCGAAAACGGTTAGCTCTAGCCAAAAAATTATCATGTAAAAAATTAAAGCTGACATAATTTACCACCAGAATGTTCTCATTCATTTTTTGTATCTATTATAGTTTTTGTCCCATGCGTATCAAAAGCATATCTTATGTCCCTGTCAGACTAATACCATATGCATCAGAAGCATATCTACTTGAGACATCTGTCTGCCACATCCTTATTTCTTAATTTTCTTGATATTGGGTCATTACTAATATCGGTTCATTCGCTATGACTGACAACTGTTTTATTTGTAATAAAGACATTGTTGAATTGAGTGACGATGTTGCAAAAGTGTCTGAAACAGGAATCTCGGTGCTAATAGAAGCCAGCATAAAGAGGACGGACAACAATGGCTTTCAGCTACGTGGTGTGAAATCTCCCATATACTTCACATTTCATGTGGGAAGAAGTACAGTAGAAACGGCAGCATTGTGGATGATTTGAGGAAGCCTCAATCTCATCAGTAGGTATCAACAGAAAAGGTAACAAAGTAACCAAGCTGTAACTCCGTTATTTATTATCCGATTTGAATAAACAAAAAACTTTAGCAAATTACTATTTAGCCACTACAAAGTGGCCCTGATAGTGATTTTTTTAGTTATTAACTTCAATGTCAAACAATGCTTAACTTTTTATTTTCAAATGGAAACGTATTTTTCTTATGGTTTTAGTTAATGGACAATCTTTTTCTGAAAACAATTATGTTTTAAAAGTTGACTTTGGTATAATATTCATTGGAAGAAATAATTAAAATATTTATGGAGAATGTTGGATTTCTGTTAAAATTTTCAAATGTGCCGTGGAAAACAAAGGATAAAATGTCAGTAATCCGCCAGTGTCTCCGTTTACATCGAATTATAATTATTTTTGACGTTTTAAGTTACTTTTTGGTAAAAATATAAATAAGTATGAATGACAATCAACTGACCAACATGTTGCAAGTGCATTTAAAACGTCAAAAATGATTATAATGCGATGTAAACGACGACACTGACGAATTACTGACATATTATCGTTTCCCCAGCCCACTGGAAAATTTTAAGAAAAATCTAACATTCTCGATAAATATTTTAATTATTTCTTCCAATGAATATTATACCAAAGTCAACTTATTAGATATCATTGTATTCAGAAAAAGATTGTCTATCAAATAAAATCATAAGAAAAATACGTTTCCATTTGAAAATAAAAAGTTGAGCATCGTTTGACATTGAAGTTAATAACTAAAAAAAATCACTATTAGGGCCACTGTGTAGTGGCTAAATAGTAATTTGCTAAAGTTTTTTGTATATTCAAATCTGATAATAAATAACGGAGTTACAGCTTGGGGCGTTTTTTAGGAAACGCCCTGTATACCTCAAAAATTATAATAGATGGAAAAAAATGAACAAGGACATTCATGTGGAAAATTTTGTCACCTTCAATAGAGTACATACCACTTTTTGGCTAACCGTTTTTGAGATATAAACCGTTCTTCTTGGGCCTCCAGCTTTCTCACCTCCGTGGTTTTAGAACTTTTGGTATGTTTACCTTCTAACTACCCATTCCAAACACAGCCCTGAAGTCAAAAATTGTACTTCCGACATTATCTTCTAGACCCTTTTTATTGACAGAACTACGTGCAGGGAAATATTTTTTGCACTAGGGCTTCAATACTCGAATACTGGAAAGAAGATGAGTAGGTATACAGCGTACTGAACCGAGAGAGAATTTATCAAAAAGTGACGGTCAAATCATTCAATATTTGAACCGGCGCTGTTGGGAATTGCAGTTCGACATTTGAAAATAAAGTCACCGAGGGATCACAAGCTGTATAATTTATTTGCAATTTTTAACTGAAAAAATGTATTTGCAGCGTACACGTATGTACAGTTCCAATGGGCGGTATACCGATCTCAATCCATCATTGTGTCGGGTTAGGCTCCAAAACTAAAACAAAATTTCATAATTTTTTAATTTTTTTCGATTTTTTTTTAGAATTTGTAAACATCAGCCTGAAAGGTGTTCTATTTTTGAAGTCGATTGGTCAAAAACTTTTAGAAATACAGTCATATGAATTTGATCTTTGCTTTACAAATATTGTTTATTTTTATGTTTCTTTTGTGTGTCTTCTCAACTAAGTATTTGATTAATGGGTCTTAATACTCTTGCATTCTTTATTTCAGCATTTATTGATTTATTAGCTACCATAGTTTCTCGCTCTTCTACCTTTTGATTTTCAATAACCCGCAAATGCTAATGATCAACGCTTTCTTTGCCCTTCCATTTTGTATATCGTTTATGTGCTTCAATTTCTCTCTAAAAATTTTCGGTGTTTCTGTTTGATTTCTCTGCGTTCTAAACCAAAAATCTTATAAACTTTCTTTATTAGTAACTCGGGTAATTAGATTAATCTTTTATTACGTCGTATCTCCTTAAGGGTAGAATTCTAGTAGAAAAATAAAATCGTCACTTACCCTACACTCTTAATTTTACTGTAAGCTCTGTAAGTCAAATCTCTGCGATTAAGAGCTTTTTCAAATAAATTACATTTTTAGCTAATGAATAGGCCATAAAAAATGTTTTTTTTTTCTTTTTGATGTTAATCCTTTCCAAGTTTACGAGATAGAGAAACTGCGCGATAGATACATACAACACGCATTCAACATCGTGAATGGCGACAAAGCGTTTTAGACTTAATTTAATAACGATTGGGGGCAAAGTAAATTTAAAATTAAGCAGAAAAATGTGGAAGAAATCGTTGCATTCTTTAAAAAAACATTTATAATGGATCAAGCTAAAACGTTTTTCAAGAGCAAAATTGCATTGCAAATTTTTAGCGAGGTTATAAGTATTTTTGTGATAGAAATATTACGACCATTTGGGCAGATATTGCAATACCCGGTAAATACTCTATTTATTTATGACAATAAAATATGCTGATAAAAACGTTTGTCTATGACATAAACATTCATTATGTTTTGATTAACTTTGAATCTTTTTTTACAAATTGTGCAACGCCACCTATAGAATAGTATTGACATTGCTCTTACATAAAGCGACACAGCAACTTTGGACCATTTTATTATTATTTTTTTAATAAAATAGTACTGATTACGCTAACACTTTGACGTTTCGATGCAACCGGCTGAAGTTGAATGTGCGCAGACCCCGTGTCATGTGTCATTTGACGTCACTCGAGAAAGAGACAACATAAAATTTAGAAAGGTCTGCTGTGAGATCGTCAGTCGCAAACATTCAACGAATGAATATAATTTTTTTTTAAATTTTAATCTCAAATTAGCAAATACCTTCATTTACGCCCACCGATAACGTTTAAATTTACACAAACGGATAAAATCATCTACCCAATAAGACACCGTTAACCAAACGTGTAAATGATCACATTCTGCATTCAAAATCACAAAATGGATTGTTTTCCATTCAACAATGTCGCCGCTTCTCTTTGACCCATCAAGCCGAGAACAATCTTAAAATCATAACAACGCTCTTGCTAATTACATACAATATGAAGATAAGCAAATACAGGCTGTCCCAGAACTTGCGCCCCAGAGAAAACATGAGAAATCTCCAAAAAGGGACAACCAATAATCCCAAAGAAAAAGTTTTCTAACTTGAATCGTTATTCAAGAAAATAACATCTTAATTTGACCAATCAGGGCGTTTTAAGTCATCCATGTGAATTAATTGTAATTGTTGCTAGGTTGCATATTTGATTACGTTTTCAATAAAGTGAACGACTATGACACTTGAAAAACGTCCTTGTCAAATAGTCATTTAAATACGAGTATGACATCTTGATAATTCTTGAATGACGTCTGCTTTAGCCTAAGAGCTCGTTCACAGCCACTTAGCATACCTATCGTAACATTGAAACATAACGTAAGAAACATACAAAGTTATTTTAAATTCAAACAACGTAGAAGACATGGGAAACATAAGACTTGCACATGCGCATAGTGTGAATTAACGTCACATATGACAGATGTGTGACAGGACAGTGACAGTAGCTGTCAGTGTGGGCGTGGTTTGAGGTTAATTTTAAAAACTTATCATTGGGATAAAAGAAAAATTCAGTGAAATATGCAGAGAGAAGAACTTTTTGGTATTATTCAGCTGATACTATAGACAATGACACGACATGACTATCGGGGGTTAGACGGCTAGACACGACATTGCACGGCATCGTACTCAAGACCGCATTTGATTGGCCAAACGTAGGAGACAACGCACGGGACATAGAAAGTTGAAGTTGGCTTAACTTTTCCGTGCGTTATGTTGTGTCTATCATGTTTTATGTTAATGTGAATGGATACATCTAAAACCGTGCATTTTAACTTTTCTTACGTTATGTTTTAATGTGATGATACGTATGCTAAGTGGTTGTAAACGAGCTTTAACACATGTTGACGTTGAAACTTTGACAGGAAAATGATTGTGACTTGTGATAATTTGCTTGTCAATTGATTATTCACATTAATATCTGCAGTTTCCTTTCTGGGATTGGTGGATCTTGTGTGTCTCACAACTCTGTTATGCAAACCATTAACTTTTCTTTGTTTGCATTCGCGGGATCTTCGGCATTGGTCAGTTTTCTTCTGGGGCGCGAGTTCTGGGACAGCCTGTATACAGTTTACCGCATTGAAGGTTGAAGGAGCTTGATATTTTCATTATTTTTATTAGTATACAGGCTGATTCACTAGCCTCTTAACAAATTTTGGTAATAAAAAGTTGATTTAATTTCATAAAGATATGGTCATGTAAATGTAGATCTTATTTTTCTTTGTTAAGAAGTTATTGCGTTTTTAAAATAATTCTCTCTTTGCATAAATAAGTTATCACAATTTAAGAAAATTAAAACATTTATTGTAGCAGACAGGAATCAAATTTTAGACTACAGCAAATACTCAGTTGCACGAAACTTAACGGTTGTTTAATCCTTCGTTAAGAAACCGTTAAAATTTAATTATTATTGCAAGGCTGTCTATTCTTCAAAGATTTGCAACGGTTATGTACATCAGATACCTACATTTACAAAGAACTGATGGTGATCAGTTGACCTAATAAGAATTCTATCGTTTTTTTTTAAGGCTGCCGTAAGAAACGGGCGAAAAAACGGCAGAACACGCTTTCGTAGTTCATGGTTTTAGAGCAACCTAATGATACAATCAAGTTCTCCTTTGACCTATGTAATGACAAAACATCAAAGATTATGCTAATCTAATTAATCGAATTTTTTTTTTCGTTATAAAGTAACAACCCTTCAAAGTTCGGCAACTTTGAAGCCACGTATTACGTAGGAATATTTTTTTTACTGCTTTTATATTTCTTTTAGCAGAAAGGTCAATTCTTCAGCTTTATAATCCTGAAAACACAAATGAGTTAGGCCTTCCCGTTTTTCGTAAAACCAAGAACTCGTGGAGGGCTACCAAATGGATCCTCTCGACGATTCCGCCCGATCGCGGCAGTCAACAATACGTAAAACCATTATATATTTGAGGGGTTTTCCCGTGTGAGGGTTTTGGCGCTGTTCTACAAGAATTTTGCGATTCCAGCGTGCATCGTGTTGTTTATATTTGAGATTTTGAAATCGGTCTCGGGTTTTATTTCCGATCCGGTGATAAAGAGCTAAATATAACTAAGTAGTTCTGGCGTTGCCCTAGTCATCACGTATTTATTCTTTCTCGTTCCACGTCTTTGTACATGGAGAAAAGTGTGGAATGTGATAAGGCCGACCATATAATTAATTAATTAATTATTATACCTAATTCATAAGTTTCTGCAAATTTCGCTGTATATTTTGAATATTGTAATGAAAACTCTATCGAGTTTGCAACGATGTTACATTTTTTCTCGTCGAGATATCGCTTAATTTAAATTTTTTCGATTTTTACAATAATGCCGACCTTTAATCAAGTTGCAAAATTTTATAGTTCCGTTTCGATTCGTTACCCATTACACGGCAAAGTTTAAAAAATGTTAGAATTTTTGTTAAATTTTTTAGTTATCATGCCTCTATTCACTGGCCTAAATTAGGTCAAAGTTGGGCATTTTCATACTGAATATTAATGTAAATGAAAATTTTTCTCACCATTGAAAATTTTAAAAATTAGGCATAAATGTAAAAAAGTATTGTGTTGCAATCAGAAAATAAAAGTCAATAAATAAATGCTAAAATCCAATATGACGCCCATAAGAAAAACCAAAGTTGGATGAATGGCAGATGGGTCATTGTTTTTGTAATATTTTGTATAGGTAGGTATACCTATCTAATGAAATAAGAATAATAGCTACTTCTGTTTAAAATTTATTTACTTGAGCACTTTTCGCACTTTCAAGAAAACTCACTAATTATTTCCTCTACGTCTATAACCTGTCTGCGATATCAGTTTCAATGGGAATAATGGCGAACACCGACAATCTTTCCTCTTACATTGTTGAGAGCAATTTATTTTTTTTAATTTTTGGTTTCGAAAAACTACGTTTTCTAGATGCAGGTAAAGTTTATAATATTCGTAGAGTAGGTAATAAACAAATTTGAGCTCGGGGCGTATAAAAGAAGTTGTAAATGATCCGTTCCTTTCAATAAAAAAAAATTGCCACTATCGAAACAACTATAGTGCGGTGGAAAGAGCTCGAAAGTCGCTTAGTTTAGAAGAAAAATTGTAGAAGTAGAAAAATATGAGATCTTGTCTATCTTTTTGAAGAATCTTGGGGCTACCAAAATCTCGTTTTACGACTTTTTTGGTAGTACCGAAAAAATTTGTGGCCCTTTGAATCTGGAAAATCGCTATTTTCAAAGAACTCAGTGTGGATTTGTATTTTCCTTGAAAAAGCGATAGTTGCAGAATTAATAGCACAGTCAATAGCATGCACCGAAGAATATCCCTATTAAAATTATCAAAACGTTGCTATTACGAGTGGGAAGGCGGTAGATAAAGACAAAGAAGGCAAGTTATTTTTCATTTAGATCGTAACTTTTTTATTTTATAACCATAAAATAGAAGACAACAATATAAATGTGATGAAATAAAATAATAGTAATTTTTCATAACCTACTATAAATACGAAATTTTGACGAATTTATTTGATCACTTGTTATCAGCTCTTTATGATATTGATTTGAAAAAAAATTATTTATGATAATTTGACCATTTTTTCTTCTTACTGAAATTTTTCCGGTCATTAAAAATGCTACGTTGCTCTCTTTGTTCAGTGCCTACGTTTACCGTATACGCTATCTCCGTCGCGTTCACACAACCTGCCGAACCGTAATTAACCGCGTCTTGCATTTCTTGTCCTAGAAACTTTATTTTTGAAACGCGATTTTTGAAACGCGACTAGGGGTTATGCGAGATTATATCATCTTAATACTTGAGGCTATCGATCTACATAAAAAAGAATAAAATCCATATCGTGAAAAAGGAAATGAGACCTATTTGAACATGAAACTTTACTGATTTTAATAGATGTAACTAACAAAATAGTGAATATAAGATTTAATTGTGTATATTCTCTTGTATCATAAAAATAGTATTGATTCTCCAATTATTGCTTTTTCGAACAAAATGAAAATCCACGCTGTGCGTTACTTGAGGCCCGAGAAAAAAAATATTGTTTCTGAAGCCGCGCGCTCTTTGGAAATAGCGATTTTTCAGATTCAAGAACCCACAAATTTTTTTGGTACTACCAAAAAGTCATAAAACGAGCTTCTGGTAGTTCAAAATCTTTTTCATACTTTTCTACTACAGAA
Source organism: Schizotus pectinicornis (assembly GCA_951805265.1). NCBI lineage: Eukaryota > Metazoa > Arthropoda > Insecta > Coleoptera > Pyrochroidae > Schizotus > Schizotus pectinicornis. Next base: position 1,205,305 of record OX638210.1, read on the forward strand.
AATTTTTGGCGACTTATCGAGCTCTTTCGCCACATATCGAAACCGCTACACACATCTGTTAGTTAGGAGAAGTCGGAATTTGTATATTATCGTTGATATTATGGTTTCGGTCACGTCTCGGGCAAGTTAATGGGCTATAAAATTTTGTTTTCGGTTTCAAATGTTCGTTAGGCTGTGGTTCACCCAGACATTGAGGCGCCAATTTCCTGTATGTTTGGTGATCTAACTAATTTAAAATCTGGGCGGAAACTGACCTAGTCAACTCTTTACGGCAGCCTTAACGACCATTATCGACTCCCTTGCTTCTTGCAACTGGGCATAAATGTTCAAAAATTAGTTTATGTGCTTAAATACATAACTGGCAACGGCTGACTAAATTCTAACTGATAATTACTAAATTTTATTGTGCTAAATCATGACTGCTATACATTTTCAACCAAAAAGTTTAAAAGCGTTATAACTTTTTAACAAATAAAAAGATAGGATTTATCTTTATATGAATATTTTTCCATGACTTTTAGTCTACTTTTTTTTGTCAATGTTTGTAAAGAATAACCTTGTATTTTTGAATTTTGCCGAGGTAGAAGTTAACGCAAATGTAATTTATAAGGTGAACCCAATGGGACCTAGGACAAATTCTCAATATTTTACTTCGTGTTGAAGATGTAGAATAATTACGAAATGTTGTTCAGAATGTAACTATTTTGACTTTACGTATGTACACGCAGATTCAATAGAATTGAGACACTTGAATAACTGGTTGTCTACCTTTATTTTGTAATCCAAGAAATTTGACAACACTGTAAAGTGGATAGTAAGGTCGTAGGCACGGTGTGACAGAGCTGACGGAGGCCGTTATTCAAATTCTGAAACTGAAACGCACGTGGACGGGATTGTTTGGTTTGAAGGCTCCCTCGAATACATTATTATTAAATTTGTATGACAATAATTCAACTAAAATAATCATAACTATGTCAAAACTAATAAAATTTAGCAGTTTCGACCAATTAGAGAACAATTTAATGGAAATCTCAATGCACTTGGAAAACTACGGTCCCTTCGGGCTATTCCGGAAAAATCTTTTTTATATTACTTATTTATTACTTGCAATTGAAACACAAATTTTGGAATAAAAATAGCGTGCTTAGAAAACTAGATTCATAATTGTGTGAGTCTTTTAGGGGGCACGATCTCTGCCATAATTTGGCAACATCCATGCGTCGGCGATTAGACGAATGTATCACACATAACGGGTATTACACCAAATATTAAAGCGCATTTATTTTATTATTTTTAACGTTCCGTTAAAAAATACACCACCGAACAAAATTAAGGATTTAAAACGGCCTACTATGGAAATTTCAAATTCAATATAATGTTTTTCGTAGTTTCACCATTTCTTCGAAATATTACAAGTAATAAATAATAAAATAATAATAAAATTAAGTTATATGCGACAATGTAATGCAAATAGCAACATAAGAATAAAATAATTATTAGAAAATATTGTACGTTTATTGATTTTTTTATTTATGTATTGTATAACTAAAAGTAAGCAAATTTTTGCCCAAAATAATTTAGCAATTCCAATCTTGAATTTCTATGAACAAATTTACTATGCGACATTATATTTTAAATTGAGGTATATAATAATAATAAATAGGTTAAAACAAAATAAACAAAAAAATTAATTTACACCCTATAACCAATTACAAAAAACTATAAATAAAGAAAAAAACACGGTCGTCAAAAATGTTGTTAACGATCTTTGAATTGCTACAAATATTTTATGGATTTCCAATTGAATAATAATATTAGTTAGACCTCCACCTCCATGGAGGTGGAGCTTCCGAACAAATTTTCAGCATTGGCTATTGAACAAACGCAGAATTTTTCAAAATTGCCATCTCCTTAAAAACTTTTAATTCATAAAAATTTATTTTACACGATAATCACACGATATTAGATTTTTATCGATTTGTTTTCACTCGTCGATTTTTTAACACTCGAAGGAGGGCGGATATTTATTATTAAAAAAAAATACTCGACTCCTCAATTTTGGTTTTCAAATAATAAATTTTAATACGGACAAATTTACGCACACTAATGCGACCCTCAATAAACTTTATGGTCCAGCTCATTATCAAATAGTTACTTGTGCTTTCTGAAAGGTTTACCTGCGTATTCGGGTGAATGCACTTTGGGTAACTATCTTTGAAAGCCGGAAACTTCCGGAATCTGCAAAGTCTCGAGCTGAATTTGACATGACAACTTAAACTAAAACTGCAATTAAAAAAAACTCACACAATTATGAATCTAGTTTTCTAAGCACGCTATTTTTATTCCAAAATTTGTGTTTCAATTGCAAGTAATAAATAAGTAATATAAAAAAGATTTTTCCGGAATAGCCCGAAGAGACCGTAGTTTTCCAAGTGCATTGAAATTTCCATTAAATTGTTCTCTAATTGGTCGAAACTGCTAAATTTTATTAGTTTTGACATAGTTATGATTATGTTAGTTGAATTATTGTCATACAAATTTAATAATAATTTATTCGAGGGAGCCTTCAAACCAAACAATCCCGTCCACGTGCGTTTCAGTTTCAGAATTTTGAATAACGGCCTCCGTCAGCTCTGTCACACCGTGCCTACGACCTTACTATCCACTTTACAGTGTTGTCAAATTTCTTGGATTACAAAATAAAGGTAGACAACCAGTTATTCAAGTGTCTCAATTCTATTGAATCTAAGTGTACAGCTATGGCGGAAATCAGGAAAACGAAATTTTTACTCAATGTAAAACCAACTTGGGGTGGATTGCACCTCGTGGTAATTGCGGATAATTAGTTTAGGGCCTCCAAGGTTTATGGTATTACTGTGGTCATAAGCAACAATCGACTTTTAAAAGCATTCCGTGGGGCTGAAACTCGCAGCCCTAAACACGCACGGTAACTTTTCGAATTTTCGCTTCAGGAGTAGATTTTTCATATTATCAAGTAAGGCTGTGGCGCGGAATGTGATTTCACATTCAGTCATTTTTCTCAGAATTTTTCTTATACAACAACCCCTTTGTAATACATCGTTGAATTCAGAATTAAATTAGCTACCAGAAATTGGCAAAAAAATAATGTGTTGCTATTTGAAATAATAAAGTTTATATCATTTCTGATTAAATGACAAGTGAATAAAAATGTTGAAAAGCATATTTGAGAAGACTGTATTTTGTGCAACAGCTTCCATTAAAGACTTTTTACATTGAGTGTATAGTTTAGCAGAAAATGCCCGTTTCCTCTCAAAATGAACACTCGGTATATGATTTAGTAAGTCTTGAGACAGGCTGTGTATACAGTAGAGCGCCGATTATCCGGGTCTCAATTATCCGTGATTTGGATTATCCGTGCTAGCTTCTACAAGTGAAACTGCCAATGTCAATACATGTTTGTTGCTATCGTTGCTAGCCAAACTTAGTTGTAGAACCAAAATACCTCAGGGTAGGCGATAAGTTTGGAAGTAATAATGAAGATAAGAACAAGAAAAAAACAAGTCGTACTTACAATATAATATTTACACTACTAACACCATTGTACCAAATAAAGTTCAATGTGCATTATCCGTGATTTTCAATTATCCGGGATCACGGTTGCCCCAGTTACCACGGATAATCGTCGCTCTACTGTAAATGTATATTTTTGAAAGCCCAGCTGTAAATGTCGGTTCTGGTTAGTTTGTAGGTTGTGTAGACGCAGTTTAGTTTCTAATAAATAACAAGAATTTCCATTATTTTTTTTAACTTTTAGTAATGTTTTAGACAAGTATCAGCCGTTCAAGCTTTATTTTGCTGCATAACTGGAGCCACTTGTTGCACTTACTCCTGCTCACGCGACATCCTCCACACGTCTCACTACATTTCGGAAGCGTACGCCTGGTTTGGAGCGGCCTACTTCTTCTACGACATCTGGTCCATGTACGATGTCCACACAGTCAAAGCTCCTTATATTTACCTCAATGGCGACGGAAAACGCAAAAGCAGCACAATGAAGAAATTCTTCACTTACATCGCATCTCACGCCGTTATCGTCGGCCATCACATATTCATTGGAGGTTTTGGTTTTTTAGTTATAACGGTTGGAAAAAATTCACAAATAATTTATGTTCCATTGTGTTGGATTATTGTGCTTTTTGTTTTAGTATTTGAGAGGAGGATTGGGTGATTGTTTTTTCGGTTTCGTGTACCTGATGGAGGCCAGTACTCCGTTTGTTTCCGCCCGAGGAATCTTGTCGAAGATCGGGCTGAAGGATTCGAATCTCTATGTGGTTAACGGACTGGTGATGTTGGTCACGTTTTTTGTGTGTAGGGTAGCTATGTTTCCATGTGTGATATATTTGTACGCGAGGAGCGTACAGTTGGATTATTTTGCGGTAAGTTTGAGTCGTTCTTTCTAAAGTAAAACTTAAAAGCTGACAATAAAAATGCTTTTTTTTGAAACGCTTTACCGTGTGGAGTGGGACCTCTCTACTCTTCTTCGCATGAGTAGGATATGTTATGCTACTAGCCAGTTGCACGAACATTTTTCTAATTTATTGTTAGCCAACAGTGAATTATCGATAGATTTGAGAACCTCGTGCTGCAGAAACCGTATACGTGCGATTGCTGCAAATGGTGGATGGATAGACGTCCATCTCATACGTACTGATAAAACCGGTAGAGGTACAGAAGACTAAGCGTGCGCGTTCAAGATATACAAAATATGTTTGTCAACGCAGTTCTACGTCAAATATTTGACGCAAGTTTGACAATAAATTAAATGGTTCGTGCAACTCGCCAAAGTGTATGCGGTTCTTCCAAACTACATACATACCCAAAACTTTCACTTTTACCAAGCAGCATTATGCTTGTTTTTATCATAAATTATTACATACATGATATCTTGTAATTTGTAGGTGTATTATATACCGGATGTTCATTTTGAGAGGAAACGGGCATTTTTTTCCTAAACTTACCACTTCATAAAAAATTTTTTTAATGAGAGCTATTTTACAAAATACAGTCTTCTCAAATATGCTTTTCAACATTTTTATTCACTTGTCGTTTAATCAGAAATGATATCAACTTTATTATTTCAAATAGCAACACATAATTTTTTTACCAATGTCTGGTTGATAATTTAATTCTGAATCCAACGATGTATTACAAAGGGGTTGTTGTATAAGAAAAATTTTGAGAAAAATGACTAAATGTGAAATTATAATTTGCGGCACAGCCTTACTTGATAATGTCACGTCGAGACACAGGTAAGAAATAAGATAGAGCGATTATAGAATTATTGTTGAATGCAAATGACATTGACATTGACAGTTACAAAAAATTGACGTTTCTGCTCGATTTTGAACAATAAGACTCCGTTAACGCTGTTTGGAGGAGATGTGCATGTGTATGGAACAAAGTGGAATGCAGTTCGAACATTTATTTTAAAGCCATATCATTTGCATTCAACAATAATTCCATAATCGCTCTATCTTATTTTTTACCTGTTTCTCGGCGTGAAAACTTTTCACATTATCAAGTAAGGCTGTGCCGAAAATTGTAATTTCGCATTCAGTCATTTTTCTCAGAATTTTTCTTATACAACAACCTCTTTGTAATAGATTGTTGGATTCAGAATTAAATTATCTACCAGAAATTGCTAAAAAAATAATGTGTTGCCATTTGAAATAACAAAGTTGATATTATTTCTGATTAAATGACAAGTGAATAAAAATATTGAAAAACATATTCGAGAAGACTGTATTTTGTACAATAGCTTCCATTAAAAACTTTTTTCATAAAGTGTATAGTTTAGCAGAAAATGCCTGTTTCCTCTCAAAATGAACACCCGGTACATACTTACAAATTTGAAATTGGAAGGGTCTGCATGGCATACGCTTTATACATTCGTTTTCACCCTTAATGCATGATTTTCTATTAATGAACGATTTTGGTTACCATAGATACCACTAATGTATTTAAGAAACATTCAAAATATCAAGTGTCAAATTTGAAAAGTTGCCTAAATTATGACATTAATACACTACAAAGTTTTGAAACTAGAAATCTAGTGATCTTTAATTAGTCTCAATGGGTATTATTTCTACTTATAATAATATACGATGAACAGAAAATTATTCTAACTAACTCGTGTGTAAAGTCGGAAATTAATAATCTCTACAATTAACGCGCTCGCTTTTGCTCGCGCGTTAAAATGTCTCGATTATTAATCGCTCTTATTATCACTGGTTTGTTAAATAACTATTTATTAGTACCTACTTAATTGTCAACTTTTTGGGGTTGAATCATATACGTAAATTCTAAGAAATTACTAAACGAACTGCATTTCTCTGAAATCTACAGATTAATATAATTTTAACACGTAAGACAAGTATTTTTCTTTTTTCTTTTTTTAATTGAGTTTTTTCTGTTTTTCAGGCTGTCAGATCGTTACCAACTGGCTGTAAGGTCAGCATTTTGATCTTGCTTCTCCCCCAAATCTATTGGTTTCTCCTGATGTTAAGAGGAGCGTCTCAAGTCTTGAAAGGGAAGTCGACTGTTTGTAACGCGAGGAAGAAATCAATAAAGAACTCTCATTGACTGACTTATTGACAGAGGCAGAAGCATTTATTACCCAAATAATCTGCTCTAAAGGCAAAAAAACAGAGCTTATCGCTTGTCATAACGAGAAGAAACGAATTTATACATGTTGCTATTTTCGGATGTATACAGAGTACCTATAATTATTCTTATTTATTAATTGTATACTAAGATTCGCATAAGTGTTGTTCAAAACTATTTCATTTAGTCATTGTGATGGGTTGATAAGTGGAATTGTTATTAGGTGGTGAAGAAGAAAAAGTAATTTATTGTTGTTTGTATTTAAAGGATGCACCTACTTTGTGCTGGGCACAAATTTGTTGATTAATTTAGTACAACTTTGTAATTTATTCAGTGTAGATGACTGTTTTGTAAATCACATTAAGTGTAGGAAAAATAAATAATAATAATATATATTTATTGATTGTTTTGTAAAAATGTACAATATTCAATCAAATGGGAGTGCTTCTCAGTTTTTCAGCACTCCCAACAAGTGCACTTCAAAAAGTCAGACTCTTAACCTAAACCGAGGGGCAAACCGCTGGCCAAAATTTGTACACCAGACATCCCCTTTTCCTATGACATCCCCTTGTACCATCGGATATCCCTGGACATCCTCGAAAACCCCAGGATATTCTCGGAAATCCCAGGACATCCTCAGGCAACTCATAAACGTTTCTAAAATTCTTTAAAAGATAACTAAGGAAATCTTATATTAATAAATTCAGTACCTTCTTATTCCGGTACCTATTTGATAGTTTCATAGACTATGGATCAAAATCGATTATGAATAAATGTATATCTACATATTAGTTATTTTAGATTTTAGCTACTCGAAAGGGAAATAAAAAGTAATCTATTTAGAAAAAAGACTTATTGAAAAAACTGAAAATAAACAAAACAATTGAAGAGTAACTCTTAATTAAAATATAACATATAACAAAAATGTAACCAAACTAAACTGTAATTTACATGTAGGTACACAGTGGTTTTAATTTATTATTTTATTTTTACTCGCAATTTAAATTCATTGTACATTTCTTTCAAATTGCTATAAATCTTCTCATCTAATTTAAAAATGAGTGCATCCGAAGTTTTATCAAAAGAAGTGGTAGGTTGCTCTAATTGAATCAAGATTACAGGGTCAAAAAATATAAATTCTTTTTCCACATATGCGGCATCTAGATTTTTTGGCCAAAAAAATTTATTACCTCTTCTTATTTGTTTCAAAAATCTTACGCTGAAAGTATTGTTATTGGCCTTGGTGGTTGTTTCAATACGTCCAATATACCATCTCTCTTCATAAAAAAACCCATAAAATTGTCCCAGCTCGATTGAGTTTGCTATAATTGGTTGTACAATAATTGGTTGTACATAATTATCACTGCCATCCTCTCTGGTTGCTTGACCAACTTCACAAATTTTTTCTTTATCCATGCTTTTTTTTAAATTTGTTTTCAAATTTTCACTTTCTTCTTAATCACTTTCATCAAGTGACTCTGTGTCTGTGCTATCATCATAGCTTATTTCGTCCTCGTTACTGCTAGATGAAGACGTGTCACAGAAAGCTGGATTATATTTGTTTCTTCTAACTTGATTCCCTTTGCCAGGAGTTCTCGAAGATATGAACCTGTGCAAACGATCAGTACTGACTCTATCTTGAGATTTTTCCAGTAACCAGCAAAGTGCAGACTTTTTATTAATTGCTGATTTATCACCTTCAGTTACTTTCACAAATTGCACGGAAAACGTTTCATCTCCATCTTTGGAATGATCCTCAAGAGTTAAACCGTCACCAACTCCCAAGAGTGAAATATTTGATAAATCAGAAAAAAGAATAGATTTAAAACTTTGGAAATTCTTTCTACTGATGTCCTCCTTAAGTATTGGCATAGCATATCATTCATCATTCTAATTGTTGTGTTTTCCGAGACGTTTTCCTTTGTATCTCCCTCTCTGTTCCAATTTCTTGGTCACCGTCATTTATTTCTGTTTCATTCTCGACTTCGTCATCAAAGAGGTCATCAGTTTTTGATTTAGAAAGAAAGGGCACGGAGTTCCAGCAACTAAATTCAACTTCCATACCCAAAATTTCTTGTATCTTCGAGTGACTTATTCAATGCCTGTTTTACTGTTTCTTCAATATGTTCATCATTAATATTATCATACTCTGTTTCCAGCGGGTGACAGCAGGTCGCAATAGGTGACAGCGGGTGACAGCAGGTGACAGCGGGTGGCAGCGGGTGACAGCAGGTGACAGCGGGTGACAGCGGGTGACAGCAAGTGACAGCGGGTGGCAGCAGGTGACAGCAAGTGACAGCGGGTGGCAGCGGGTGGCAGCAGGTGGCAGCGGGTGGCAGCGGGTGGCAGCGGGTGGCAGCAGGTGGCAGCGGGTGACAGCGGGTGGCAGCAGGTGGCAGAAGGTGACAGCGGGTGGCAGCAGGTGGCAGCGGGTGACAGCAGGTGGCAGTAGGTGACAGCAGGTGACAGCGGGTGGCAGCGGGTGACAGCAGGTGACAGCAGGCGGCAGTAGGTGACAGCAGGTGACAGCGGGTGGCAGCAGGTGGCAGCGGGTGGCAGCGGGTGACAGCGGGTGACAGCGGGTGTCAGCAGGTGGCAGCAGGTGACGGCAGGTGGCAGCGGGTGACAGCGGGTGGCAGCAGGTGACAGCGGGTGGCAGCGGGTGACAGCAGGTGACAGCAGGTGGCAGCAGGTGACAGCGGGTTACAGCAGGTGACAGCGGGTGACAGCAAGTGACAGCGGGTTACAGCAGGTGACAGCGGGTGACAGCAAGTGACAGCGGGTGGCAGCAGGTGGCAGCAGGTGGCAGCGGGTGGCAGTGGGTGACAGCAGGTGACAGCGGGTGGCAGCGGGTGACAGTAGGTGACAGCGGGTGGCAGCAAGTGACAGAAGGTGACAGCGGGTGACAGTGGGTGACAGCGGGTGGCAGCAGGTGGCAGCGGGTGGCAGCAGGTGACAGCGGGTGGCAGCAGGTGACAGCAGGTGGCAGCAGGTGGCAGCGGGTGGCAGCAGGTGAGAGCGGGTGGCAGCGGGTGACAGCAGGTGACAGCGGGTGACAGCGGGTGACAACAAGTGACAGCGGGTGACAACAGGTGGCAGCGGGTGACAGCAGCTGACAGCGGGTGACAGCAGGTGACAGCGGGTGACAGCAGGTGACAGTGGGTGACAGCGGGTGGCAGCAGGTGGCAGCGGGTAGCAGCGGGTGACAGCAGCTGACAGCGGGTGACAGCAGGTGACAGCGGGTGACAGCAGGTGGCAGCAGGTGGCAGCGGGTGGCAGCAGGTGAGAGCGGGTGGCAGCGGGTGACAGCAGGTGACAGCGGGTGACAGCGGGTGACAACAAGTGACAGCGGGTGACAACAGGTGGCAGCGGGTGACAGCAGCTGACAGCGGGTGACAGCAGCTGACAGCGGGTGACAGCAGGTGACAGCGGGTGGCAGCAGGTGACAGAAGGTGGCAGCGGGTGACAGCAGGTGGCAGCGGGTAACAGCGGGTGGCAGCAGGTGGCAGCAGGTAATAGCGGGTGACAGCAGGTGACAGCAGGTGACAGCGGGTGACAGCGGGTGGCAGCAGGTGACAGCAGGTGACAGCGGGTGACAGCAGATGACAGCAGGTGACAGCGGGTGACAGCAGGTGATAGCGGCTGGCAGCAGGTGGCAGCAGCTGACAGCAGGTGACAGCGGGTGGCAGCGGGTGACAGATGGTAGATGGCAGGTGACAGATGACAGCTAACAGGTGGCAGGTAAAGTAATACTAGTCTCAGAGCCAAATGCGTCAGTGATTGGAAATGCATTTCCAATCACTGATACTACTCTGGTCTGTTGAGCAGAATAGTATCAAGTGATACAGCTGTCGGAAGAACCGGAAAGGGAGAAGGCTATGTGTGGGCGAAGGTGACTGACGCGGTCTTGTATAGCTGCTACATATCTCCGAATTCGACGGCGGAAGAATTTGTTTCGTATCTTGACAGTGTTCCACAAGATTTCTTTATTTTCCTGGGAAATATAATCTGGTCCTTTATCGTACTTAACGATTTAAGTACGTTGTTAGTTGCCTGTATTCGGTCCAATCTTTGAATAACGTCTTTCATGCCAAAATTTATTTTGGTGGAGAACGTCGACGTCATAGACCTTGTACTTCTGCTATATTGTGCAGTAGTGCAATTATATCTGGTAAACATATTTTTGCTGCAGCTTCGTAATTCATCTTGTCATCGGGCTTTAAGTCTAAAAGTACTCATTAACTCCAACAAATGGTTTGGTGTTACAAAATAGTTTCCTATCGGTAATATTATATTCGGTTTGATAATCTCGTACAAAGTTTAGTCGCTATATGAACACTATCTTGGATGAATGAAATAGATTTTTGATCATTTTTACCAATGCCGGCCGCATATTCGTAAGCAGCAGACGCGTCCGTGCTTAGAGTACGCCCGAACCAAGACTGGTATACAGCAGACGAGTCCGTTCTAACGCGTCTGCTGTTTACTACATAGATTGTAGGCATGGTAGAAATAGCTCATTTGAGCACAGAACAAGAAAAAAGATAAGGAAAGTGCCGTTAATCCATATGATGGCACTTCAGTGTGTTAGGGCAAGGAAAAAGATTAGAAAAGTTTTTTTTAAGTAGTCATTTTTAATCGTGCTTTAAAAAAAAATTACAGGGCCCTGAACTGGCTCCGTCAAGTTGGCCCCCCCCACAATGAATTTATAGTGGCGAACCCCATGGTCACCTTGCACCAAGCATGCACCACCTTGCACCACCCTTACCAGAGCTTGCACCCCTAGGGTTACCTAGATATTCGACTGTAAAGGTGGGGGGGGGGGGCTAACGTGACGGTAGCACCCCCCATGCGATAAATAAACATTAAAATAGTATGTAACGCTTGCACCATCCTTGCACCACCTTGCACCAACAACCTTTCAGCTTGCACCCCTTGTGGTGAGTTTCTTTTTAATGTTATAACTTGGGGGGGGGGCTAACTTGACGCCCACGAGAACTCACCTTTAGACATACGAGAGAAATTTTTGAACGGTACTGTGACCTTGCACCGAGCATGCACCACCTTGCACCACCCTCACCAAAGCTTGCACCCCTAGGGTTACCTAAATATTCAACTGTATATAAAGGTGGGGGATGGCTAACTTGACGGTAGCCTCTCCCATGCGATGAATAAACATTAAAATAATATGTAACGCTTGCAGAAACCTTGCACTACATTGCACCAACGACCTTTTAGCTTGCACCCCTTGTAGTGAGTTTCTTTTTTTAAATTTTATAACCTAGGGGGTCTAACTTGACGCCTACGAAACCTCACCCTTAGACATACGAGAGAAATTTTTGAACGGTACTGTGACCTTGCACCACCCTCACCTGAGCTTGCATTCCTAGGGTTACCTAGATATTTAACTGTAAAGGTGGGGGGGGGGGGGGCTAACTTGACAGTAGACAAACTTATAATTATTACTTTTGAGTCCTGCGCCCCAACGTCTTATGTAGCTTTACTTGTCTCCTGTTTTTTACTTTATTATGATTTAACTATATTATACGTTTGTTGTTATTTGTATTATCTACTACATATTTTACTGCTAATATTATTTTCTTTTAAACCTGAACCAAGCAAAGTGTCTAAGAATGTATTCTTACACACGTCAAGTTGATTACCGCGAGTTTATGAAATAAAAATATATCTCGTCAATACATAGGTGCAAAACTTGTGTTTAAACTTTAAAAGTGCCATAGGGGTGCAAACATCGGTGCGACTGGTGCAAGATGGTGCATGCTCGGTGCAAGGTCACAGTACCGCTCAAAAATTTCTCTCGTATGTGTAAGGGTGAGTTTTCGTAGGCGTCAAGTTAGCCCCCCTCCCAGGTTATAGAATTTAAAAAAAGAAACTTACTACAAAGGGTGCAAGCTAAAAGGTCGTTGGTGCAATGTAGTGCAAGGTTTCTGCAAGCGTTAAATATTATTTTAATGTTTATTCATCGCATGGGAGAGGCTACCGTCAAGTTAGCCATCCCCCACCTTTACAGTTGAATATTTAGGTAACCCTAGGGGTGCAAGCTTTGGTGAGGGTGGTGCAAGGTGGTGCATGCTCGGTGCAAGGTCACAGTACCGTTCAAAAATTTCTCTCGTATGCCTAAAGGTGAGTTCTCGTGGGCGTCAAGTTAGCTCCCCCCAGGTTATAACATTAAAAAGAAACTCACCACAAGGGGTGCAAGCTGAAAGGTTGTTGGTGCAAGGTGGTGCAAGGATGGTGCAAGCGTTACATACTATTTTAATGTTTATTTATCGCATGGGGGGGGGGGGCTACCGTCAAGTTAGCCCCCCCCCCCACCTTTACAGTCGAATATCTAGGTAACCCTAGGGGTGCAAGCTCTGGTGAGGGTGGTGCAAGGTGGTGCATGCTTGGTGCAAGGTGACTATGGGGTTCGCCACTATAAATTCATTGTGGGGGGGGGCCAACTTGACGGAGCCCCCTGAACTGACCTTCCGTAGAACTTCAATACGTGGGGAGACTGGCATGTGGACGTGGTAAACAGCAGACGTATCAAAGTCAACACGTCTGCTTGATACAAAGCGCTCTTCGGCACCGTCGAGTTGACCCGAATGGCTTAATCCGTCTGCTGTTTACAAATATGCTACCCGGCCTGAAACCATTGTCAATGATAAGATTTTGGACATTTATCAGCTATTGGAATAATGGCGCTTTCCCTCATCGCTTTCAATAATCGAGTGTCACCATCTGAAGAAAACCCAACGACAATTATTCCATATTTAGAAAGTCCTTCGCGAATTGTATCCCATCGTTTTTTCACATCCACGCTGGTAAATTTGTTGTCTGTTCCATAAACAGATAGACAAAATGGCGGAGCGGATTTTGACAAAGGTTGCACATTATTATATAAGCGTAGTTTGATTTCGAAGCTTCAAGAAAATACTTTTGATTAATGTGTGCTGATTTTGCGTAATATGTATCATTTTGAGGGATGCCATTGACAAGAGGCATAGTAAATCTAACAATTTTGTTAGTTTTACTATCGTACCTACTCGACTCTTCCAGTGGGTAATTCTCGTGGCGTCTTCGCTTACCCATACGATTTTGGGTAATTTCCGTTGTTTTAAGAATATATTCAAGCCTTCGTAGTCAAAATGTCCTTCTTCAATTTTACGAGAAGTTTTTTCAATAAATCTATTAAGGCAGCTTATTGAGGGTATTACATTTTTTAAATTGGTTTGAAGTGTTTCATAAAGAAGTTTACCACCAATGTAAAACAAGTATAAAGAAAACTTTTTTACAGTGTTGTCATATTGATTTCGGTTCGAAGAATGTCTTGAATTTTTAATAGCCAGATTCATTAGCATTTTTAGCAATTTATTCACAAACTGATGTTTGTTGTGTAATTTATCTTCTGGTGAAGTGATATTCTCTCCCTGAAATAGTTGAAAAGTGTATTTCTCTTCGAGCTTTCTTTATTTTTAGCTTCTTTAGCGGATAGATTTATAAAATTATTCAAATTCAGGTGTACTTTTAAATGCTTATGGATATTTCCATACACTCACCGTTTCAAACAATTTGGATTTTTTGAGTATTTCTTAAGTGTTACATTAGAACCACAAGCACATTTTATGACGCAAATAATATCGTTTTCCTGGTTTATTTTAGTTTCGAAAACAAATTTTTGAAAATTCTCTTTAATCAGCTGCCACTGTTTTTCATTTATTGATTGAGACTTCAACCAATTCTTGATAGTGTGATGAATCAGTTGTTTTTCCTCTGTTAAATGGAAACTCAAGGTTATTTTACTTTTATTCTCGGTTCTATCTAAAATAAAATGTTGACATTAGATAATTATGTTGTACGTACCTACTGAGCTGTCTACTTCAAAATAGTAACTAAGTAGTGCTCACCTTGAGAATCATTAATATCCTCGTTAGTAGCTAAAATAGGAATGGTTGAGCCTCTTTTTGCTGGTGATTTCTTAGTCAATTTATCTTTATAATATTTGGAAATTACATAGAGAAGTCGCTTGTGCCCTGGTACAAACTGAAATTTCTTTGGATCTAACTGGAAAGCGCCAAAAAAATCTTTATGCTGATTTTGGGGAATCGAGGAGGTCACTACTTCTTTTGTAAACCTTTCCATCTCTTCAATATCCATTTCCAATAAATTAGCAAGTAATTGGCCATTATCAAACCCATTGAATTTAAGAATGTTTCTTACAGAGTCCGGAATGACGATATGTAATTGAATTTGAACTTCATCAAAGCAATCCTCCATATGAGCCATATTAAAGTTTGGCAAACTAGAAATTTCAACGTTAAGAATGCAACTGATCGATTATTACCTACTTTCTACAATTTAGTTTCAGTGATAGAACAATATGAAGTGCGAAATGCAGTAACTCATTGTTGCAATTAATATTTTTGTTGATTTTTGTTAATGTTATTAAAATAAAGTTGGAAACATAACATTATCTAACCTCAAAATATGAACTACGCATTAAACTCACACGGATGCGTTTGCGCTTGCGTGATACTGCTACCTTAACAAATTCTAGAAATATTTCTCGGACATTATCAGGACATCCCTGGGACATCCCCAAGACATCCCGGACATCCCCAAGACATTCCCGCATATCCCCCAACATTCCCAGATATCCTCGGACATCCCCGGACATCTCCAAACCTGTACAATGGCGTCACTAACCAAGCGAACACAAATTCTCGTCATGGGGGATGTGCTTGACGCTGTTTTGAATTTGAAACTGAAATGCGCCGCTCTATTTTGACCAATCCTAGTTCACCTGTGCGGTTCTCAAACAAACTCTACCGCGTGGTCTAGCCTGGTTGCAAGTGTAACGTAAGTTGGAATGAATTTTACTTTACCCTGGGCTTCTCCTATGCCGGCAACTGTACACCAGAAATCCCTAGCGGTTTGCCCCTCGACCTAAACATTTCTAAATTAAATATCACACTGACATAGTGGAGGAACAACACATTTTATTTAAAATTTGGCGTAAATTGGTAAACAAAATTAAAGTTGCACATTAAATACACCATCAGAAACCAAATAATATAATAAAAAATATACATTAGCGAGGTATAACAGTTTCCGAAGTCGGCTTTGAAAATCTGGCAAATGCAAGAAGGAAATATTCATTCAACAACACGGTTTTCCTATACTCAAAGCTACCCTTAAACTTTGTTGTGATATATTTAGGGATGCTATAATAATCATCATTTCGTAAAGTACCGAATCGACAATCTTTACGCTTACGCAGTAAACTGAACAAATACCGCGGAAAATCGGTTTAAACTGTGGCGGTGCACTAGTATGGGCGCGCGGCGAGGTTGATTGTGTTCCCTCGATAGCTTAGCGGTCAGAGCAACCAACCGGCAATTGGGAGACCCGGGTTCGAATCCCGGTTGAGGAATAACACTTTTATCCTCGCTACGCCACATGCCATACCTGCACCCGACCGCCAAAAAACCAATGTATATAAAAAGCAAAGAAAAGTTATTTTAAATTTATCATCGATTTTAAGAAGTTAAAGCCAGACCAAGGTTTTTATATAGGTTGCATCGTGACTCTGGCGAATCAGCGCGCGGAACACAAAAGCCCGCGATTACGTCACCCAGGTCCAAAAATTAAATAGTATATTTTGTACTTGGCCATATCAAACGTTACTCATTCTGTAACTAAGCCACTTTTATGCATAACTTTAAGATGTTTAAAGCCATGAGAAAATAAACAAAACAATGGCGATATTTATTAAGTTATTAGGAATTAAAGCGAGTGAAAATACAAAGTTAGACTGACATCAGAGTCCACGGATTGTAATAAATTTTTATCACAGATTTTTGTTCTTTGATAGCGTTCCGTTTTTCTACACAGATATTTCTTTCGGTTTGCTTAGTGCCAGGAGGTAAATGTAAAGACGGTACTGCATTTTTTTAATTTTCTGGCCAGTAAACTTATGAGTCTTGCTTGAAGCTCGTCACCAAAATCGTAGGCTTCATTAATAATGTTTCGAGCATATACGTTTATTTACAAGCGTTACAAATTCTGGTTTACGCTCATAGTGTTAGCCAGTCTATTCAAAGTATGATCTTGGAGAAAGTGATAAAACAAAGTACAAACTAATTTGTTATAACCTGTAGTTACAGGCTATACAGGTACTTTTGTTAAGTTTAGGTCAGTTGACCTAAACTTAACAAAAGTATCTATGTGTAGCACCAGCAGGAATTTTATTAAATTCCGTGTGGGTGGAGCAATCAAGATTATTCGTTAAAATTATATCCCCTCTTTTTCTAAAACCAGTTAACAAACGCATCGTTACCCATCGGCGCCCATGGCATTTGAGAAGGTTCTTCGAATATTTAGTACCGGCAAAGCGCACAGCGCAGTTGGTGAAACGATAATGGAAAAACCTGTTAGTAATGAATGAGCGAAATCAAATGCGATAACAAGCAACAGACTCGTACAAGAGAATCAATGTGGTTTTAGTTTTGGTTTCGTTTCTTCTTCGAAATGTTACGCGGTGTTGTTATAATTGCCCTTTTGGCCATTGTTGTCTATGGTCAAAGAATACCAGAAAATCCTTGCAGTAACGTGTTCGGCTACAAAATACAACGCGGTATTTACCATGGGGAAGCCGCAGTTCCTTATGACAACTCCAATTATCTCAATTTCGCCATAAACGTTTCCATGGTCGGATATTACAACAATCTAGTAAGTGGTATTGGCATTGACCACGAATTAACGTTGTGGCTTTCACATGCATCTTTTTCAAATAAATACCTACACTTCTTTTCTTTTAATTTTTGTTGCTTTACTGTTTTTGGTCATTGTTTACTTTACCCACTCTTCGATTTTCAAAAAACTAATTACACCAACGCATTCGTCACCATGTATACATTACGAAAATCAATATCTTTTTTTGTGCAAACTACTTTATTTTTACTCTTATTTTCCTTGGCCTAGCACATCTTTTTTTTTTCTTATTTTTCTATAGATTTTGCATAAAATTATTTTTCATTTGCACAACATTTTATTGCTCAAAATGGCATTATAATGATGTTTCACGATGGTTCCCAAAAAAACGCCGCAAAAAGCGAAAAGTGGACATTGTAAACAATTTTATTTTATTTTAAAAATTACTTACAATCTTTATAAAATTCTTGTTTATTTTCGAATTTTTTTGTAATACTTCATCTGTTTGCTATAGTACCCATATCCGCTTTATTGATTGATGTTTATTTTACCGACCAATTATTATTTTTACTGATAATTTCTTGTTTTACTAATTACTTAAAATTATTTTTACCAACCATATTTTATAATACGGACCTTTTGAAATACGATATTCGAAAAGAGTACTGTCCATAAAATTTAAATAATTATTTAAATATTGATTATTTAATTTGTTGTGTATAAAAATATTAATACAGTCTCCTTAATTTTAGAAGTTGCAGCTAACTTTGCTGACACCCTTCGAAAGTTTATCAAGAAGCAAAATTCTTCGCTATCGTATCGACTTTCCCTTTCAAAATGTTATACCCAAAATTACCTTAATTACGTTCAATAACCAAGTATATTGCAGCGGACCTCCAGAGCTTTGTAAGTACAAAAAACTTAAAATTTTGAATTTTAGAGTAAAATTTTATAATCAGCCTTAATTTGTTTATTTTATTTAAGCCTCTTAAGTGTTAGCAAGATTTAATGAATGTTTTTTTGCAGTGGGACTTACTGGTATCACAAACCTTTGGTCGGCTCTTCGTCACACCATAAACTCTTTCACTTATACTGTTGATAGCGCCGAACCTGGTCAGATCATCTTCATCGAACCTAGTAGTGTAATGGTCACTAATAAACCCAACAACAACGTTGTTACCAATGTGCCAACAATTCAACCTCAACCGCCGAAGGAGATCGTTCAAAGACTTCCTAATCAGAAAGAAAGTTGTGGTGTGGCCAATGACGTTCAAACTTTGGTGATCAACGGGGAAAAATCGGTGGAGAACGAGTACCCTTGGCTAGTTGCGGTTTTCTACAGGGTAGGGGTGTCATATATGTTTCAATGCACCGCCAACTTGATCTCGGACCGTCACGTGGTTACTGGTAAAGTTACTGTGGTTAAAGTCCAATTCCAAATCTTTCTTGTTACGATAACTGCAATTTTGTTTGATTTCTATGGCGATCAAGTTTCGAGACTCTAAATTAAATCAAATCTAATCAAATTTTTACCTAATTAATTTTGCTCAATTTGAAAAAAATTTGAAAATTAAATTCAAAAAGTTCTAAATTAAAAAATTAAGTTTAGCCACCCTGTATAATTTTTTAAAAGTAAAAACAATTCAAAGACAGATGTTTCCTAACTAGTACTTCTCCAATTTTTTCTTAAAACTCGTAATTGTGACTTTATAGTGATTTTTTTAACATGCATCTGCAGATGTCGTTATTTGAGCAAAAAAAATCACTACATTTAAGTGGCTTGGAAATAGTCAGAAATAATATTGGAGTGAAGAGAGTCTAGGAAAAGGCTCTAAAAAATTTTTTACACACAACATTATATTTAAAAAAGGTTACTTGTCCTTGTATAATCGTCTTGACTCACCCTGTATGTTCAAAAATAATTTCCTGTTATAAATTTTTGTTTCTAGTTTATTTGTGTTTTTAAATCAAATTTCTAGCTATCATAATATAACTCGATTTATCAAAGTTGGACGCATTATTGCCCCACCCTATATATTTAGAAAGAAGTTAAACGTCGCTTGACATTAAAGTTAATATTTAAGATAATTACGATTAGGGTCACAGATGAGATAATAAATAACAGAGTTGCAGCTTAAGACATTTTTTTTAGCAAACGTTCTTTATTTTTTCCACCAAATTTGTGGCTGTCTTTCAGTTTTTACTTTTTTCATCTTTTTTGTTAATTGTTTCTTCATTGTTGTCATTATTTCTTTTATTGTGAATGATTGGTTTTACTTTCGATGGTTCTTAGATTGACTTTTTCTATCTTTTCTGCATTTTTTGTTTTTTAACTAAGTGTTCTTTTTTCTGCTTTTTTGTAGTCGCCGATTATCTAAAATAATTCTTCTACATACACTTTCATTTTGTCTCATTTGTTGTTATATTATACCCCAAATCTTTTTTGCTTCTTTGCATGCTATGCTCACTAAGTAATGCTAATACCCACCTGTTTTTGCTTTTGTTGTTATCTTCACTTACAATTTTGACGGCAATTTTCTTTTATATTCTCCTGGATGCTGAATGCCTCTTTCGTTTATACACTTTTCTGCATTTTTGCTTTATTTTCTCTGAAACTAATTCTTCTTATTCTCCATTTTCAAGTCGCTTTTCATTGAATTATTTGTTACTGTACTTCCTCTCTTTCTCCCTTCTTTTTTTGTCTTTATTCCTTGTTTTTACTTTCCATATGTTTTATACCAACTTTTATGTTGTCTTAATTTCTTGCTTTTAAATATTTTTTATCTTATGAGCTTCTTTAAATGACTGCAATATGCTGACTAGCATTCTTCCACATTTTTACATAAGTAATCTTGTAACTTGCACCATTTAATGAATTTATGAGTCTTGTAATATGTTATTTTTTTCCTAGCCGCTCACTGCATTCAGTTCTACAAGGCTCCTCTCATCCCGAAAGAAGACCTCCTCTTAGTCATGGGTCGTTCGGACTTAACCCAATGGGCAGCATCCGGCGCCTCAATTCGTACTGTAACCTCAACCATCGTTCATCCCGACTACAAACAATACACCGGCCATTGCGATGTCGCTGTAATGAAACTGAACAAACCAGTAATTTTTCAACAAACTATTAGACCGATTTGCTTATGGATAGGCGATAGCGATCTTGATAACGTCGTCAATACCAACGGTGTAGTAGCAGGTTGGGGTAAAGACGAAGAAGGGCACGAAACGGTCCCACAGCCCAGAAAAGTCACAATGCCTGTGGTGGCGTTGGAAACTTGTTTGAAATCGAGTGGTTTCAGAAATTTAACGTCGGAAATGACTTTTTGTGCTGGTGAGGAAAAACTCATTAATGGGTCAAAATTATTTTTTTTAATATAAAATTATAGGAAAACGGAATGGTCAAGGACCGTGCACTGGTGATAGTGGTGCTGGATTCATTATTAAGAAGAATGGAAAATGGCTTCTGAGAGGGCTGGTCTCTATCGCGATTAAACAACCGAATAGTTTGAACTGTAATCTGAATGAGTATGTTATTTTTTCTGACGCTGCTAAATTAGGCGATTGGATCAAGACGTCCATGAAATAAAGTATTTTTTATATCTATTGTATCTGTGGCGGTGCACTAGTATGGACGCGTGGCGAGGCTGATTGTGTTCCTTCGATAGCTTAGCGGTCAGAGCAACCATTCTTCACCAAGCAGCCGAAGCGAGAGGACGTGCTGAGCGACCCTGCTAAGGTATAGTTGAGTGCTACGAAGAGTTAAAGTGTCTTGAGCTGCAAGTGTTTCTCAGTTTTTCCACTGTGCAAATTAGTGCAAAAGTGAGCAACACAGCAAAAGTCATCACAACAGATGCCCCCCAGGGCGACTTAAAATTTCCGGCACTACAGCCAGCTTTTTCACATAATAAAAGGAAGGCTTCGCCCGACAACGACGAAAACACAATGTCGAAAGTGAAAGCTGAGAAGAGACCCCGTTCCAGTGATGTCATTTCCACAATTCCAACCAAGAATAGATACGAAATATTAACGCAAGAAAATATGGATAATATGGATGTTAGTGAAGAACCGTCCACAAAATCAAACGAGGGAAAAAATAAAAGAATCCCTCCAATCATCCTGCATGGTGTTTACAATACGGAAGAGCAACACGCTAATTTCCGTAAACAACTAGCGACCACTCTAAAGGGCGGGTTTACCGTTAAATACGGGCCCAATTCCATCGCCGTTCACCCTAGGATAGAATTCGAGAGACAAGAGCTCATCAATAAGTTGCAGGCTCAAAAAATGGACTTCCACACTCATCCGCACAAAGCGGAAAAAACCCACGCTTTTGTTGTCCGCGGTTTGGATCATGGTCCTTCTAGCGAGGAGATAAAGCAAGAACTGTTGACCTGTTACGAAATTGAAGCCAAACAGGTCTATGAAATGAAAGGAACAACCAGGAGGTTGTATCTTGTTATTACCGGTCCTCAAGTCACCCTGCGTCAGATACAATCAAAGATCCGTTTCCTCAGCCATACAAGGATCACCTGGGAGCGACAAAACAATAAAAGACGACTCACGCAATGTCATCGGTGCCAAGCGTGGGGTCATGCAACTACGTACTGTCACGCTTCCCCGAGGTGCCTCAAATGTGCCGCGAAACACCTTACATCAGAGTGCACGAAAGAACGCGACACGCCGGCCAAATGTTTTAATTGTCAGGGACCGCACCCTGCCAATAGCTCTACATGTCCAGTTTACCTGGAAAAGGTCAGAAAATTGGACGAGGCGTCTGAACAGAAGAAAGCGAAATCAGGTGTTAAATTCCATACTCCACCTGCAGTCACCCGTGGGAATTACCCTCCGCTCCGACCCATTGTAACCGAGAGACCGTCCCTAACTCAACCGGAAATTCCACGAAGAACTCCAGCTTGGGGAAATTCCCTTAGCCAAGGATCCGCACCCAGAACAAACTCATCATTTACCAGCGAGCATAGCCCATTGAATTCAGATCCCAAAAGTGAGTTCATGGAACTGATGAGTGAATTGCAAAAGCTCAATTCCCTCACCAACATTGGAGCAATGCTACGTGCCGTCAAGGACCTAAACAACCAGCTGGAGGGTATCAGCGACGCTGCCATGAAACTTTAAGTGTTCACGGAATTCGCCAAAATCCTGCCGTCTTATGGTATCTAATCTCCATATTATAGCGTGAAATTCAAATGGACTCCAGCATAAGCTAGGCGAGTTTAAGCATTTTCTTAAGGACCGCAAAGTAGACATTGCTTTAATCTCAGAAACAAAATTAACAATTACAACGCAAATTAAAATTAAGGGCTTTCAAATAATTAGAAATGACAGAATTGGGCAGAGAGGTGGAGGTACCGCGATTATTATCCGAGATACAATCCCGTTTTTAGTAATTTCTGGGGTTAATTGTTCCATAGAGCATGTGTCAATCCACCTCACGGACGGCACAGACATTATCGCGATTTACAATCCCCCGAGAAATCGATTCTCTGCAAATGATCTCGAGGTTTTGGTGGGTAACAGAAGAAAAACGCTTATTGCTGGTGATTTTAACGCATGTCACACGTCATGGAACTGTCATTTGAATAACGCGAATGGTACCACTCTACATAATTATGTATTAAACAGCAATGTTGATCTTCTTTTTCCCGCAACCCACACTCATTTTCCTTCAAATCTCACCACTCCCACCACCATAGACCTGATTTTATTCAAAAACCTAACGAATATTTCAGAGCCTATCTCGGTTCCCACATTAAACTCGGATCATAACCCCATGTCGTTTGAGTTGCGTGGCCATGGGAATGAACCCAATATTGTCTATATTACTCACTTTAAACGAACGAACTGGAATGATTTTCGACATACTCTCAATCAGTCTATAAAAATCAATCGCGAACTAAACACCCCCGAGGAAATAGACCGAGAAGTTGACAACTTTACGCGTGGTATTCAAGCCGCTCGACGTCAACATGGCAAGACGGTTAGGATTGATAAAAATCGCGACTTCCTTCCGGATGAAATCGTGCAGCTAATCCGCGAAAAGAATGATTATAGGCGAACCCATCAGGCTCATCCTACTCCTTTATCCAGATCCCAACTAAATCGACTTACAGCGCGAATCAAACTAGAAATTCGTAATTATCGTAATAACACGTGGACACAGAAACTTGCTTCTCTCCGGCTCGGAGGCAACTCCCTATGGAGCCTTATCAGGAAATTAAAAGGTACATTCAAACAGATTCCGACTCTCCGTGACGGTAACCTGCATTGTTTGACGAATTCCGAGAAGGCTGACCTGCTAGGTACAAAATTTGAAGAAATACACTCCATAGACCCAACCCTCACCAATCCGACACAACACGAAGCTCACACAAACTACCTACAGATAATTAACAACCCTGTTAACATTAGTCCTAGACAACTTTCTAAATTAATCACTTCCCCTGACGAGATTAAAACCATTATTTCAAAATTACCAGCTAAAAAGGCTCCAGGCCCCGATTTGATTGAGAACAAAATAATCAAAAACTTCTCGAATAAAGCAATCTGTCAATATATGTACATTTGTAATGCGATTTTTAAAACTCAGTATTTTCCCCAATCTTGGAAATCGGCTATTGTATGTCCCATTTTAAAAACCAACAAAGAGCCCTCAGACCCTGTTAGTTATAGGCCAATCAGCCTAATTAACACGCTGGCTAAGCTGTTTGAAAAAATTGTTTTAATCCGTCTAAACAGGTACAACTCCCGACACAACACTATTATCCCGGAACAGTTTGGCTTTCGTTCTAAACACAATACGGTAATGCAGGTTGCTCGTATAGTGCATGACATCACTACCAATTTCAATAGAAAAAAGAACACGGTTATGCTCTTGCTGGACGTAGAAAAGGCGTTTGATCGGGTTTGGATTCCGGGTCTGGTTCATAAGATGACAACTTGCCAAATACCACCGCATATTGTGAAGCTAATAGCTAGCTACCTGGTGAATAGGAATTTTCGGGTGAAGGTAGGTGAGTCTCTTTCGGCCCCTAAACTAGTAAAAGCAGGTGTCCCCCAGGGATCAGTGCTAGGACCCATGCTTTTTAATTATTTTATTAATGATATCCCTAAGTTTGCAAACACGTCACTAGCTCTTTATGCTGATGACACTGCGATTTATGCCCACTCCAGCAATGCAAACACAGCATGTGATTTACTGAAATCACATCTAGGATTAATTTCCAATTTCTTTTTGGATTGGAAAATCAAACTGAATGAGTCGAAAACAGAACTTATTGTTTTTACCCGAAAATATACTAACAACCAGGTGCTTAATCCGCCGACTTTGGGAAACTCCGTTATCAGGCCGGTCTCGTCAGTCAAATATCTCGGTTGTCACCTTGACTCCCGTCTGTACTTCCACAAACACTGTACGGAAACGCTCAGAAGAGCATACTCTACAAACCGTTCCCTATATTTTGTGATGAGAAACCGCCACTTGTCCGCCAGCAATAAGCGTTTGGCTTACACCGCGATATTTAGGCCCATTTTAACATACGCTGCCCCCGTCTGGGGCAGCCTCTCAAAAACTAAATTTCGTTCATTGCAAACCCACCAAAACAAGTATCTCCGCCTCATAACAGGACTAGATAGATATACTAGACTTAATATTCTGCATGAAACTGCTAATCTCCCATTTCTGAGGGAGTTTACAAACTCAATTTCGGAAAAATTTTACCGTGTTCAGATGACTCACAGTCCACTAACTAACCCGATCTCGGAACTCCGTCGTAATAACTTGAATTTTGTCATAAAACATAAATTACCTTATCAACATTTAGATTTCTTTAATGAATAAATCATCTGAACTACTGCAAAATTTCTTTGAAACCTTAAAATATTTAGTTTAAGTTAGATTACGAACCACCCCCTAACTCTTGGGATTTTAGGCGCAAAGTAACTGTAAATATTATAAAATATAATTGCGCTATTGTACATAGTAGTTCTAACCTATCCCCTCCCCCACTCCCGTCAAAATACACACCCTTATTATATAAGTTCTTAATTAGCAAAACTTAGGTTTTTAAACTTTTTCCTAAGATGTTTACCTCAATGTCCACCACTTCACTCAAATTGTTCGCGGCCTCTGGTCGACAAAGCTGTTAATTTGCAAGGTCTAATTTCTCACTTAACAATGGAAACCCGACATGACGCGAGTCCATGTGTTGGCAGTCCACCTCCGTTTTGAGGACGCAACACGGGCCGTCGAGGGTGGAAATTGTTCTGTGGGAAATTTTACCAATTTTATTTCAATGTAGATGTAAAGCACCTGTAGCTAGGAAATCTACTAAAATACCCTTTGTGTACCGTGTATATGCGTGTATATGCGTTTATGTAAACATTAATAGAAATAAAAATCTTTTTAAATGGTAAATGGTCAGAGCAACCAACCGGCAATTGGGAGACCCAGGTTCGAATCCTGGTTGGGGAATAACACTTTTATCTTCGCTACGCTATATGCCATACCTGCACACGATCCCTAAATTGGTGACCCTGACGTGATACAACTACGCAGATTTTCTAGTTCAGTTAATATCATGTTACGACCAGAAAAAAAACAAAATTTTCTCCGCACACCTCAGAGATTTCCCGTCCTATCCGTCGCCCTAGCTGGGAGGGTACCGAACAACGGTCCGTAAGAACGGCGAACGCGCGCGAGTCATCGGTATAATCAAGACGAACGACGTCTCTTGGAGGGGAGTGATGTGCCGGTGCACTAGTATGGACGCGTGGCGAGGCTGATTGTGTTCCCTCAATAGCTTAGCGGTCAGAGCAACCAACCGGCAATTGGAAGACCCAGGTTCGAATCCTAGTTGGGGAATAACACTTTTATCTTCGCTACGCTATAGGTATGCCATACCTGCACACGATCCCTAAATATCGTTTTACATTTAAAAGTAATTTTTACCTCCAATATTGGATTAGGCAACCATGCTTCCAAAAATGACTAGTAGCACTTATGAATGATTATATGTATTACCATGTATAAACAATGCTATTACGTTGAGACGCCCATAGACAAACTAATCTCTCAGCCTTAAGTCGCGAACGAACTAGTGGAACAACCTTGTAGTTTGTGGTATTCATTTTGGGATGTATTGTTTAAGTTGGTTTAAGTTTTCTTCTTTATTTAGTTGCCAAAGATAAGAAAAAATAGATGATAACTACATAATTATTCTTTTCAACCTTTTAAAGTTTTTATGTTATATTTTTTTCTTTCCCAGGGGCCCAAGGGCTTTTACTTTTTCTCTCAGGGGGCTGATGGTCTTTGCATAGTAAGTAAAAAACAACTTAGAGAGGCGTTTGTCACCGTTAATGAATTTATTTCTACTTTTCCATTTATTTCGTTATTCCTTTGTCTAATTTTCTCTAGTTTTCGATATTTACCACAGCTTTTATACGGTTAGTCAAAAGTGTGGAATCAAACTTCTCCTGCCTGAACTATTAGACAGAATAAAAATAAAAACAGTTTGTTAAATGACTAATTTGAAGGCACATTAGAATAGTTATTTATGTATTAAGGAAAGAAATAAACACCGATTTTAATCCCGAGAATGTAAGTAATGCACGAGGCGAAGCCAATGGCATTTTCATTCGAAGGATTAACGATGTTTATTCCAGAGATGCATACAAAACTTTCTTCCCAACCGTTTAAGTTAATAATAATAATAAATTAGAGAAGAAATAATTGTTATAATTGACAGATACCTAAATAAAGTTGGCTGACGGTTATTATGGAAACGAGTTTCTTTATGTTATATCGGCATTTTTTTTAATTTATTCCCCGGTAATAAAGTGGCACTTTATTCCCTCATTATGAGGGGATTTTTTTTACAAAATGACGCAAAAGATTTTTGCCTACTGGGTCGAGTTAGTTCTTTTTCTTGAGTGGTAACGTAAGTAAGTACATACTAGAGTATGAGTAATCTAGAAACTGATCTGTCAATTATTTTTGGCCTGACCCGGGCCAACTACAAGTTACGCAAACTAATGGGTTGTTCCAATCCTTTAGTTTCTCAGCAAAATTGTAAACGGATAAACGGATGCGAAGTAATGTGACAATGACATTGACAGTGGCAAAAAAAAATGAGGTTTCTGATCAATTTTAAGCAATAAGACTCGGTTGACGCTGTTAGGAGATGTGCTTTGTACAAGGAACAAAATAGAATGAAGTTCGGACATTTATTTTAAAGCTATATTATTTGCATTCAACAATAATTCCATAATTCCTCTATCTTGTTTCTTACCTGTGTCTCGGCATTTCACATTATCAAGTAAGGCTGGGCCGCGGAATGTGATTTCACATTTAGTCATTTTTTTCAGAATTTTTCTGATACAACAACCCTTTTGTAATACATCGTTGGATTCAGAATCAAATTATCTACCAGAAATTGGTAAAA
Organism: Schizotus pectinicornis; assembly: GCA_951805265.1. Classification (NCBI taxonomy): domain Eukaryota; kingdom Metazoa; phylum Arthropoda; class Insecta; order Coleoptera; family Pyrochroidae; genus Schizotus; species Schizotus pectinicornis. The sequence goes on from OX638210.1 coordinate 1,233,126, forward strand.
AATGTTGTTGCCATTTGAAATAATAAAGTTGATATCATTTCTGATTAAATGACAATAAGTGAATAAAAATGTTGAAAAGCATATTTGAGAAAAATGTATTTGGCGCAATAGCTTATAGCTTCCATTAATAGTAGATTACACACCGAGGTGAAAAATGTTTCATTTCTGTCGAGAGCTAAGATAGCTTACCGAGGCCCGTAGGGCTCGAGACAGAGGGAATTTCCACCGAGGTTTGTATACTATTTTATTTTTTATTCGCAATCATTCATTTTTGGCAAATAAACCAAAATTATTTTCTAAAATTTTACTCTGCGCCATGTACCGAGCAATTTTCGTACTCACAGCAGGTTGCGAATGAGCTCATTCCCAACCTAGAGAGGGAAAGTAAGGTCAGGAATGGATTGGCAGGAATGATTAACTTCCCCACTTCTTAAAAGGTTAGAAACGGACATATTACCTATATGATTGCAAATAAAAACTTTTATTCGCAATCATATAGGTAGGTGCTGACCTTACTTTCCCTCCCTAGGTTGGGAATGAGCTCATTTTTAACCTGCTGTGGGTACGAAAATCGCTCGGTAGATGGCGCAAAGTAAAGTTTTACAAATTAATTTTGATTTATTTGCCAAAAATGAATGATTACGAATAAAATAGTAGGTATACAAACCTCGGTGAAAATTTCCTTCTGTCTCGAGCATTAGCTCACCTCGACCCTACGGGCATCGGTAAGCTATCTTAGCTCTCGACAAAAATAAAACATTTTCCACCTCGGTGTATAATCTACTATTTTCGTGTACTTGATAGAAATGTAGTACATTGTTCAATTCAAAATCGTAAAGAAAAGTGAGACTTTGTTCGTTAGCAACACTTTTCTTCACGATTTCAGTTAGCAACACTTTTCTTCACGATTTTGAATGAAAAATTTGTTTACTAAAAACATCGTTCTCTTGTTTTGCTACCATGTTAGCAAAATATGACATTTTGATCAATCAATTAATTTTTCTTCATTTTTACATTTTAGTTCTTTTGGTCAAATATCCACTCGCAAGCTGAGCTCGCTCGTGAATTGAAACTTTTACACTCACTGGAAAACAACCACTTTTCTTAACTTGTAGAACAATCTACTATTTACATTAAGTGTATAGTTTAGCACAAAATGCTCTTTTCTCTCAAAATGAACAGAAGACTGTATTTTGTACAATAACTTCTATTAAAAACTTTTTTCATAAAGTGTACCTATAGTTTAGCAGAAAATGCCCGTTTCATCTCAAAATGAACATCCGGTATAAATTTTGCACAACATTCCATTGCTTAAAAGATTCTTTATTCAAAAAATTTGAATTTATTAATCTCAAAATTGTTAAGACCAAGAAAATTTCTAGCATAGCTGATGTAGCACTAGAGTTTCCCAATTTGACTCCGAGAGATGGTCTACAATTTCTTGACAATGAGTGACAAATGTTAAGAAATTATCGCTTAGACGATTTGGACATGGAAATGGTTCAATTTTGGAAAAAAATTGTGGAGGTCAAAATGGGCAAATTTTAAAAATACAATTGCCAAACTTATTAGCAATATTTTGTATTCCACTGAAAAGATTCGGAATCGGAGTCAGATTAATTCTTGTCTTTTGTTCTCAAAAAAATTCAGTACAGGTACTTACCTATACACAGAATGTACTGGTATTATTATTATCCTTTATATTTTATAATTTTGTTATATTTCTTATTATTGTGTTATATAAAGAAACTCTCATTTGTAGATTAATTTTATTATTTACGTCATCTTTATCTGGCCACGAAGTACAGAAATCTGTTAATTTTCGTACCTACCTATACTTATAAAGTATAGAATCTCCCGATTTTACACGATTTTTGCCGACGAAATCTCCTGATTTTGGTTTACGCCGTCTGGCAACACTGACTTCGGCCTCCGGCCCGGCACTCCGGCACCGGCAGTCAGGCAGTTGTCAGTCGTCAGTCGTGTCGTATCTCGTATCAGTCATCTTGAGACTGCATTGACAGTGTGAGGTGTCCCGTTTCGTTTTTCGAAGTGCTCGGATTCTTGACGTAAAACACCCGTGTGATGGCTTTCTTGCGTTCCGCATCCAAGAGCAGTGTTCACAAGAAGTATGGCTTGATTTTCGACCAGCTGTGCAAGGTTAGCGAAGGCCCCAAAGGGGCCGCCGTTGTCGCCGGTAGCAAAGCCTTAAAATCGACGGCCGCCGTCGTCCAAACGGCAGCCCCGCCTGTCAGCAAGAAAAAGGACCCACTGGATATCACGTTCAATGATGCCCAAGCCGCGTTCAAGAGCAAAACGAACTTGGAATTGATCAGGGCGTACGTTGTGTACACTCTCTGCTCGTTTCAGACCCTCGTCGAGAATAACATGAAGGTAAGAAGGACAAGTGACGAATGAAAAAAAACGCCAATTTTTTCGGAAAAGTTAAAAAACCGATTTTACGTAACGAAATCGAGGCACGTGGTGATGTCGCAACTTTTTCAAGGGTCCGAGGACTCGCAAGTTTCCGGTCCGGTCGTGATTTAGGATTTAGGGCCGTTAAGTTGGCAACGTGTCGGGTCGTTATCGATTTTTGTTGCTCTTCGCAAATTTTTTCACTAGCGGCTAGCCCACACCGGTCACAATCATTCTCAATAACGAAATGTTACGAGCAAAGTCGAAGCAACGCGAATCAAAGGCCGGTTTCGTTGTTGCCAGAATTGGCCAGAAATGTCTGAAAAGGATAATGGTAATTGTCCAGTTCAGCGTCTTCTTCAGTTCTCGAGAAATTTTGGTGGAAATCGTAGAAAAAAAACTTTTCTTCCCACCCGGGATTACTCCCTCATAATGAGGGAATAAAGTAAAAAAAATGCCGATCCTAACATAAAGAAGCTCGTTTTCATAATAACCGTCAGCCAACTTTATTTAGGTATCTGTCAATTATAACAATTTCTTTTCTAATTTATTATTATTACTAGGGCTACGCCCTAGTATCCGCCGAGACGTTTACCCGCAGGGGCTCCCGGGTGTATGAGGGTGCCACGTTGCATGTGGGGTTCGCAGCTTCGCTGCTTCCCCACATGCCGCACCCGGGGAAGCCCTGCGGGCCTCCCCGGGTGCTTGAGGGTACCACGTTGCAAGTGGGGTTCGCAGCTGCGCTGCTTCCCCACATGCCACACCCGGGGAGGCCCTGCGCCCCCCCCCCCCCCGGGTGCTTGAGAGTGCCACGTTGCATGTGGGGTTCGCAGCTTCGCTGCTTCCCCACATGCCGCACCCGGGGAGGCCCTGCGGGCCTCCCCTGGTGCTTAAGGGTACCACGTTGCAAGTGGGGTTTGCAGCTGCGCTGCTTCCCCACATGCCGCACCCGGGGAGGCCCTGCGGGCCCCCCCGGGTGCTTGAGAGTGCCACGTTGCATGTGGGGTTCGCAGCTTCGCTGCTTCCCCACATGCCGCACCCGGGGAGGCCCTGCGGGCCTCCCCGGGTGCTTGAGGGTGCCACGTTGCAAGTGGGGTTTGCAGCTGCGCTGCTTCCCCACATGCCGCACCCGGGGAGGCCCTGCGGGCCCCCCCGGGTGCTTGAGAGTGCCACGTTGCATGTGGGGTTCGCAGCTTCGCTGCTTCCCCACATGCCGCACCCGGGGAGGCCCTGCGGGCCTCCCCGGGTGCTTGAGGTTGCCACGTTGCAAGTGGGGTTTGCAGCTGCGCTGCTTCCCCACATGCCGCACCCGGGGAGGCCCTGCGGGCCCCCCCGGGTGCTTGAGAGTGCCACGTTGCATGTGGGGTTCGCAGCTGCGCTGCTTCTTCACATGCCGCACCCGGGAAGGCCCTGCGGGCCTCCCCGGGTGCTTGAGGGTGCCACGTTGCAAGTGGGGTTTGCAGCTGCGCTGCTTCCCCACATGCCGCACCCGGGGGGGCCCTGCGGGCCCCCCCGGATGCTTGAGGGCGCCTCGGAGTCGATAGCCCCTTCGGGAATCCAAGTTAGGCCCCTTCGGGGCGTTTTTTGGCACTTTTCCGGTACCAGCAACGAAAATATTTTCTCGACCGGTGACCGTTTTGTGAATTTTTCTGACTTTTTTCGAAATCGCCATGGAATCGACGAAACTCACGTCGGGCATCTCTTTCTCACGAACACACAAAATCGTCACGGGCCCCGTTTCAGGGCCTCAACTCGAAAATCGCTCAGGTCTATTTGTTACAAAACGTAATTCCACGTCGAACTAAACTTTCCGCTCGCCGCTTCGCGGCTCGCCACGCCGCCCAGCTGGTCCCTCGTTTTTCGTGCGAGGGGCTCTTCCAGTCGTCTTTTATATAGTATAATTAACTTAAACGGTTGGGAAGAAAGTTTTTTATGCATCTCTGGAATAAACATCGTTAATCCCTCGAATGAAAATGCCCTCGGCTTCGCCTCGTGCATTACTTACATTCTCGGGATTAAAATCGGTGTTTATAATAACTAATTTTAACATAGTCTATAAAAAATTAAAAATTTTCCGCATGTTGAGTTTCACAAAATATGATAAAAGAAGCCTTTTTCTACCATTTCCACCTAAAATTTCTCGTTAACCGAAGGAGGCGCTAAACTAGACAATTACTAATGACATTAAGAAGTGTTGTGTTGTATTTTCCAAAAACAGCTTAGTGCTGTTTATAACTTGACAAAACACGCAATAAAATATCGTGCATAATGATCAGTAAGAAAAATAAGTAATAATTAACATTCAAGAGCTTATCAAAATTTTGAAAATATTAGTGGTCTGTTGTAACGACGCTTCAACTCTGCTTGTGATATTTTGTTATTGGGAATGATTGTGACGGGCGGGGGCTAACCGTTAATATTTTTTCTCAGCAATAAATAAAACGAACTTCTATTTGGTCTCGATCTAGAATTCATTTTCATCAAACAACCAGAAACTTGTCAACGTTGCATGAGTTAATTGACGCAATTACGTTAATTATTAACCGAATTCATTCTTGGGCATCACTAAATGACGTAATAAAACAATTTTAAGATTGACGTTGTCATGGAAACCACTAGTTTGCCCAATATCTACCTAACTTGTAATTTTTCGAACGAAACCGGGCGTTAGATACTTTCATTTCCAATTTTGTTCAAGTTTTCTTCCCTTCGGAATAGAGATGCTAAAAGGAGTTTTTAAAAATGAAAATGTCTCTTTTTTCCATATAATTCATGCTACTATTACGACAATCACGATTGTTTGGTTGGCATCACTGATTGAGTGACGTAATGAATTTCTTCCACGTTTAGTGGTAATAGCATTTACATGTCCGCTTTTTTCCTGTAATTTTCAATCCAGAAGCGCGAAATAAAATTTTGTTGAGGTAAAAATTTAATTTTTTTTCTCGAAACTTGCATTTAGAAATGTGGCAACGTCGAAAATTGCTAATCAATGTCTTCAGCCGGTTGGCATTCTTGATGTTTGTTACTTTAAGAATCAATTTGCTGTTGTTATTTATCGTAATTGCGGAAATTATTTGAGATTGATGTTTATTTAATGTAATTTTTTATGAATTTGAAATGTAGAATTTCAGTTTTGGGTCCAATTATTGATGCAATTATGCTAATCAAAAAAAAAGGTTTTAAATTCGATTTTCACTAGTTTTCCAATGCTCTCAATGTGGCATGCGCGTAAAATTATTGTGCAATCACGTTACGGCTGTCAGATTTGATCACTGATTAAGAGACGTCATGACAAAATTATACGTTTATTTGTTGTACGTTGAATTGGCGTTACTGATTTTTGTTACATATTTCACATTCGTTACAATTTGACGTCCTAACAAGGGCTGGCAGTTGGCATCACTGATTTAATAAACTTGTTGTTCTATAAACAATGAAAAATCGCAGAAATCTGGCAACGTCTAACATTTATTGCAACTACAGTTTCATAGTTGATGTTACTGATTGTTTATAATTGTCGAAATTATTTGTGGTTGGCGTCACAGATTCAATGTTTTCAAGAGAATGAGTGTTGGTGGTAATTTGACAGTTTTGGGTTCAAATTAATAATTAGTGCAGTTATTACGGTAGTCTGGTTGGTGTCACTAATTTATCTCATTAAAAAAATGAGGGAAATATTACAAAATTTTGGATACTAAATTCGATTCTTCTAGGTTGGTGGAAATTCGGTACCGCTGCTTCGGGTCCAATTACTGTCACACATTGTAACGTTAATTTATGAGCCGCCGTTCCGGCCTTTATAAGACCTAAATGAGTGATATTATTTATAATTGTTTCTATAATTTATTATAGAAAACATGAATTTTTTTTATAAAATTATAGCCAGTAATATCTCTAGTGTAGTAAAATAGTCAATTAAAATTTGACGTTTTTATATCGAAAAGTTTTGCACAAAATCATCTCCAGTAAATTTGCCACATAACAAAATCCGAGTGCGAATTACGAGGAATTTTGGGTCGAAAACATAAGAGAAATATTTTTTCAGTGCAAAACTTTTTGAGGTAAAAATCGTCAAAATTATTATGATTTTTCATACAAGCGGGATATTCGGCATGAATGAATAAGCTTTACAATACACAATTTTTTTCGCCGCGCCCTCACCAAGTTTCACATGTTAATTGTGAATAATTTCTGATACATTACTAACCACGGCAATTTTTTTGTCAAAAAGACATGAGGAAAATTATCGTTGTGAAGGGGATCGAAGTCATGGTAATTACGGCTTTTTACGTACATGAGGGAAATAATCAGTTATACTGTGCGTTCGTTTATTAACGCCCCAGCGTATAACTGGAATAAAGATCAATACCTATATGAAAATAATTCTTAATCCCTTCAACATTGATGATGATGCACCATCACTGTCCAAAGAGAAATAACATAACTTTTCCACTTCCGGTTTAAACCGGCAGTGAAACTTTTTGTTTTTCAAATGGAAACCATACTTTTTGCAGAAATGGATTGCGGATTTTTTTCTGAATTTATCTGACCAAGTGTGATACATACACTTGGTCAGTTTTTTAAAAGACATACCCAGACTTTTCTGCAGAAACGAATTGCAGATTGCAGATTGCAGATACCAGGTCAAAACAAGACAACCAAAATAGCGGGCGCCTTAAGAGGAACGTCTCCGCTTTATCATCTGTGATTGTAGAACGTCAGCAAAATGCATTGACGTGAGTTTTTGTATTAGCAGGAGCACGTATAGAAAAGAGAGAAAATGCATTTCGTATTTCCAAAATAGCTCCGTACAGGTAAAAAATATTTAACTTTTGTTTTTAAGATCTGATACGTAACGATAGAGACTCCGGGGGATGATGCTTTGAAGAAAGTTAACATGCACGTTAATATGAACAAAATACAAATGTTTACTTTAACATTAAATAAATAGCCTAATTTGACTTCAGTTTGCTGTAAACCTCATCATCCCCCATTCGCTATTGAATATTCTAAACGAAAGGCTAATTATATTATTCAAAATATGCGTGTTGCTTTTGCAAATTTGAAATACGAATTTGGTGCTTATTGTCGTTCTCTGTTCGACACTCATAAAATGGGGTATACCCATCTGCCTCAGTTTACGGCTGCGCGAAATAATGTGCAATTACTCTGCAGAATACTGAAAATGATCTCGCGTCAAACATTATGAATATTGTCTCGAATCATCATACTGGCGCGCGAAAACCAGGCCTGTATTAATACGTTTATTCAGTATGAAGTAACGACGTGTAAAATAGCAACCTGGTGTCAATCCAATCCTGGATTAAGGCAGAGCGTATCACTGTGGACCGGCTCCGTACTCAATGCATGCGCGCGACGTCATTCCATTAAATTAACTGGGTTATTTACTTCCACTTGATTTATTCCATTTCCTTTTATGCAGTGATCTAAAATGAGAGAACTAATCTCTACACGTCAAAATGCATACAGTGAGAAAAAACCATATGTGATGGCGAAGTCTTTGCCCTTAAGAACTATCTTATATGAAAAAATAGTTGCATGTCATTTCCCAGTCAAGTTAGAATAAGTATATACAAGACCTGCTTTAGACCCGTAATGATCTATACGACGGAAACTTGAGCTGGCACAGCCGAAACCAAAAGAATGGCACCCATAAACGAAATAATGATACTAAGGGCAATAACCGACGGCACATTAAGAGATCAGAGAAGTAAAGAAATTCGAGAGGAATGCCAAACAGAAAATGTGGTAGGATGGATCTGTGCAAGAAGAAGATTCTGTAATGAACATGTGTCTAGGATGAAGGGGAATAGATTGGCAAAAATTTTCCAGAAACGGAATACCAACGGCCACCAGGCCGACCACCAGAAAGACTGAAGGACAGTTGGAACTCAATATCCCAGGAACAAGAAGAAGGGGAGCAGAATGGGTGAAACAAGCCATCAGGCTTCCGCAAAGAAGAAGATATTGCAACATTATACATATACATTTTTTTTACATAATTTAAATTAATTTGTTTCTCTAATTATTAACACCAAGTAATCCCATTTTACGCTTGCTTCGGAAAAATAGCTCGAAGGGCTTGTTTATAGGAATTTTACGAATAGTCTTTGTAGCTGAACCGTGATGAAGAAAATCGTTTTTTTAAATAGGAGTACCTACAATCCAACTTAGAAGTATAGCAACATGGCTTTGAGGAAACAGATAATTTGTTAATATCAGTAATATTCATAACTAGTCTAGTGTTTCACTAGGCTGTGTTTCGACTAGTTAGGAATAAAATATACCAAAAGCCCTGAAACCTAGGACCTAGGAGGTGAGGAAGCTGCAAAGGAGCCCAAGGAAGAAACCGGTTTTGAGTTTTTTACTTATATCTTGAAAACGGTTAATAGCAATGGAAACCATTCACATTTAGCGATCTTAAGCAAAAAAAATTTTTAAGCATTTATTTAGTCAAATTTAGCTTTGTTTTTGGAATCTTCAGCGTATCTTCCTAGGTCCGACTCCGTTTTTTTAAATAACTCAAGATTTAACCGACGCTACTGTAATTGAAAAATTCGGCGACTGGACGAGGTCAATTCCTGGACCAATCACAACAATTACCGACAATTGTAATTTATATGCGCTACCACTTGACGACGTTGTCATGTTTCCGACAACAAAAAATTCCAGACGTGGACGTCGTCCTCGTTTCGTCACTGAGCGGTGCGGGCGGACAGTAGGAGTGCATGTTGTAATTTCGTGGTGGAAATCGCAAGACTATAAATAATGCACAGAAAGAAAAAACAAACGAAACGAGCTACCAACCACCCACGTTCGTGGCTGCTTGAACGTGGCCGCTTGAACCGGCGCTGTTCCCAGACGTCGTGACGCGTGATGTCGCTCGTGCTGCTCGATTGAAAAAAGAGAACGTTTCGGGTAATTTTTATCGATTACTTTTCCTAACCTTCAATGAGTTAGTTTAGTTAGTCAGTTACGTTTAGTTGGTCAGGAGGGCGGATGACGATGACTACGGTGGTGGTGGCGGCGGCGTCGGCGGCGACAGCGACAGCACGATCGATACCGGCGTCGTTCTCTTCCTGAATTACGAAACCGATGAAATTCGAACGGTCATTAAACCCATTTTGGCAGGCGGGATTAAAGGATAGACTTTTAGACTTGGCAAAATTACACCTTCAAGGTTGGTGCGCACTGAAATGTGGGTCAAGCAGGCGACTAAATTAGCCAAGAGGCCCGATTGGGCGAACCGAAAAAAACAGCTGTGTTTACAAGATGGTCGTTAAGGTGGTAATGGTAATTTTAGGTTTCAGTTTTAGAGGAACATGGATAAGTTTTTATGATTTATTTCTAATGTGTCCGACATTAGGATTCAAGGTTGAAAAGGGCAAAATTTTTTAAGCTTTCTAAGAATTATCATTATCAAAAGGTACCGAATTATGGAAGTCTGTTGTAAATGGTAATTAAATCTTATGGAATTTACGTACGTAATATCTGTTGTAATCGTTGAGAGGACGATTGGTAGGAAGGTTTGACAGAGAGAAATTAAGTGGACTGATGGCTCAGTGGAATAGAGGCGCCAGTTGGATTTGGAGGTCTAGGATCGAAGCCTGGGACCGACGGGATAAGTGCAGATGGTAGTATGTAGTTTTAGTTAATAATTATAATTGTGATCGTGAATGTTTTGACAGTTAACAGAGGTCGGTAATCTAAAAAAGCTATAATAGGTAATACATTTTATTTCACGTATGTATTCAAGTGTAATTTGAAAAGGTAAAAAATTAAAGATCAAAAAATTTAAGTTTTAAGTTTTAATTTAAGTAGTTCAATTCAACGCTGCATTGGAAAGCTAGATTTTGTACAGAATACGCATACTGGCGACGTCCGTTCAGTTTTTCTGGGATTTTCTGTTGTTCTAATAAGGGATCAGAAGTGGGATACGAGTCAAAATCAGAGTGATTTGGCTTGATGAATTTGCACCTAAGGTAGTGGTGACTGTGGCGGTTGTGTGGATATCGTGGCACAGTGAAATCACAATGCAAAGAACGCGGACATCTGAGAGCAGATGTAGTTCTAACATCTACATCAAGGTTTTCACAAGTACCTATCATTGTAAATATGGAAAAGTATCAAAGGTATTTGTGTTTGAAAAACTATTAATGGAAAATGGAAGAGAAAGTGTATGGTGAATTATGAAGTTAGAAAGAGTACCTACAAGAATAGAGTGACAATGTTAGAATTGAATAAGTATATGTAGAGAGATAGTTAAAGGAAGGGTGGAATATATGTAAGGAAAACCTAGGATAAAAGATAAAGCAGATGGAAAAAATGTAGTAAGTTTTGAGTGGAAAAAAATGGTGTCTGAAAACAGGGACTGACAAGAAAATTCAATTGAACGAATAAAAAGAGGTAAGCATGTAGCTATGTAGATTAAAGAAGGTTTTTGATAAAATGGCGAACAACAAAATGGCGAACAACTTTAACATTGATTGGTCGATATCTCCCTTCGTATTGGATCTGTGATAACTCGATAGGTCACGTCTTTATCAGAAACATTTCACCGAAGCCAGTGAATCAGTAGGGTAGAGAAGGCAACTTGTTAACTTCTACTCTGTTATTGAATTTTTAACAATAATTTGTTATTATCCCAATTGTTTTCTAACAACAGGAAATTTATTTAAAGACAATTCACAGAAATTTGTCATACAAAGGATCGAAAACAAATTTACTACATTACTGGTGTGTGCGTGACTTGAGGATGGCACGCAATGGTTCCAAAAGATCAAACATGAAAAAATACAGAAGGCATGACTTTGAATTTCAACGTTAAATTTGCTACGAAATTTGAGTTCTGAAGATGCTTGAGCATGCGACATGTAATAAAAAGATTTTTTGAAATATCTTTTTGTCGCAGTTTTGAATGAACAGTTAATTACGTATAGCATTAAAGTAAGTGAGCTGTAAAATTTGTCGCTCACGTGATTAATGCCCGTACTCATAGTTAATGCTTCGCCTGTACTTACGCGTACTTGAGAACGCCTCATTCCCATGCAATTTTGTATACCTGAGACGTCCTCAAGTCGGAGTATAGGCGAAGCATCGACTGAGTACGGGCACTGTACCAATATTTACAAACCTTCAACAATCAATAGTTACCTAATGCAATTATTCCATTATTCGTTATCCACTCATCGAGAATTTTTTTCAACTTTAGATCTCGTTATTCCTTTATTATTAACTAAATACAATCGCTTTGCTTCGCGTTTCGTTCATTATCAAGTGTGACGGAAAACTGGTCATGCTCATTGCAACAGGGTATAATCTAATTAACGAGTTTTAGTGGTAACAATATGGCAAAATACATATTGAAAATATTATCTTCGGACATGCACAAATAATAATAACATACCTACTTAGATTACCTAGACGAAGAAATTGAAAGATATCTTTGTTTACAGACAATAATTAACATATTGAGAGTCTAGGAGCGTCAACTACCTTAAGGCTTGGATTTAAGTTAAGTTAGTTGATTTAAGAGTCAAGGATGAAGATTCTTGTTGCTTCCAAGGGGCGGTGTACGGATGTTAATCCATGATTGCGTCGAATCAGGCTTCAAAACAAAGATGATTTTCAGGATTTTATTCGATTTTTAGAATCTGTAAACACCACTCTCGGAGGTGTTTTATTTTGAAGTCGATTGGTCAAGTACCTTTAAAAATACAGTCATTTGAATTTGTTGATAAATTGAAGATTTTCTTTTTTTTGCAGAGTTTTCGGCCACCATACAAGGAAAGCGTATCTAACGATGCGTCTTACTACCACCGTATATGACCAGTACGTCATCCTCGGTTGTAGTTTCCATGTTTTCCCAAACAGCTTTTTACAAGCCCATAAGGCCATTCTCCTACGAAACCGGATCGAACGTTTTGTATCGTGGTATTGCTTCGATAAAACAGCGTCATGGTTACGTCGCGACGCGCCTCCGTCTATTTAAAAACGCCGCATTTTTGTGTTTTTTCATTACTCAACTGTTTTAAAGCGTGGTAGTTTTAAAACGTGAATGTTGCATGACTCGCACTTTCGTCACGTGCGCCTCCTTTTCGACGTCAACTAGCCTGGGTCTTAACTATTTTCGACTGGCCGGCAATTGTTTTTTCTTTGGAATCGTCAGAGGTCGGTGTACTCACTGTGTTCGCACGCAATCTTCTTTTTGAATTTTTATTTTTCTACAAAATTTGTAACCTAAGTAACATACGTTTCTCACTATTTTTATAGACTAGGGGCTGAATTTCAAGTACGAACTTGCGATTCTGCGGCAAAGTAGAGCTGAGACCGCCTTTTATTATACATATCGTAATTGTTTATGAAGGCAGTTTCACCAATTGGCAAGTCGATCTTGACTTCCCACCTCACAAAATTGCAAAGTTGCCGCAAAAATTTGCGACACCCTGGCCCATGCTATAATAGCTATTTATGTAGTAAGTTGCAAAATGAAAGTGTTTTTCGCACCAAGACGCGTCGCATGCCAAAAACACGAATTTTGCAACGTACTACATACAAGATTTTTTATACAATCGTCGCCAGAATTATTAAAAATGTAAAAAGAAAGAATAAAATTGAACATACTTAATGCATAATCTAGTTGCGCAATTTTTCGTTTCCTAGGAAATGCGACATAACAGAATCAACATTTCATTGATAATTGAGGTGTTTGTCTGTTAATTTTACATTTTGTATCTAGTGCGAAAAAGTGATAGTATAGTGAAAAAAAACACGTCATTTCAACATGTTTTCATGTTGAAAACATTCGAAATGGTACTATTTCGATACGATTGTATAATAGCTATTTATGTAATAAGTTGCAAAATGAAAGTGTTTTTCGCACCAAGGCGTGAATATTACCAAACGAGCGAAGCGAGTTTGGTAACACGTCGCGTGCGAAAAACACGAATTTTGCAACGTACTACATACAAGATTTTTTTTACAATCGTCGCCAGAATTGTTAAAATTGTAAAAAGAAAGAATAAAATTGCACATACTTACTGCATAATCTAGTTGCACAATTTTTCGTTTTCTAGGAAATGCGACATAACAGAATCAAAATTGCATTGATAATTGAGGTGTTTGTCTGTTAATTTTACATTTTGTATCTATTGCGAAAAAGTGACAGTAGAGTGAAAAAAAAACACGTAATTGGTACTATTTCGGTACGATTGTATAAAAAAAATATTTTTCAACGTTTGGTGATTTACATGGTCATTTGTGGCTATTTATGTACTTCGAAATTCTATTGAAAGTGATCTATTTTAGCTTAATTAATGTTACATGAGTCATAAATTTTGATATTAACCATATTTCGAATTTGCAAAGTGACAGTTCCGCTCGCAACTTTGCGGCACCGAGATTGGGAAAATAGCGTGGCAGTCGAGTTGCCGCAGAATCGCAACTTCCATATTTGAAATTGACCCCTAGGTATATAAATTTGACAAGAAAAAAAATTATAAATGTGCAGATTTCTAGTAGGTAAATTGAACTACATTGTTATTAAGTGGGCTGAACATCTCTCTAACAAAATTTTTGGCATGCAATTTTGGCAAATGTCGTTGCAGGTGATTCAGCCAACCTACAAAGTGGCAAAGGTCAGATCGAAAATAAGTGCACCAGTTCACTTGTGGTATTTTTTTTTGTAGAAAGATCAAAAATTGTTTTCAGAATGGAACAGTTTTGGTAAAATTTTGGTTCTTTTTTACTTTATCCACTTCTGGATTTTCAAAAAACAACGTATTTATTAGCATTTATAACTGTGGGTCCTGACAAATGATTTTTATTTGTTTGCTCCCGAACCTTTCAAGATGAGAGATTTGTGGGTTTTCTAAAGTAGAATTTATCTGAAACGGTTGTCCAAATCAAAATTTCATGAAATAACTTTGTGTCTCAAATTGTCTTAATTCCAGAATGTTATCAAATTTTGAATTTCTAGTGGCAGCGAAACTGGGAAAAGAAAGGGGAACACACTTTTTTTTAAATGAATTAGCCTGTATATTTTTACTTTTTCAGATAGACAATTCCGTCTATTATAGTGATATACGGTTTGATGAGTGTGCCAGTGTGGCTTGTGGTTTTCTAAATATGAACAAAGATAATAAAATAAAAAGTATTAAATAATTATTAATTGATGAAAATCAAATTTGTTATTATATTTAGGGGCGAACGTTGAATTTTTAGATGTTAGCGGTGGTTGAAAGAACCAAAAGGAGTTAAGGTTTGGATTTAAGACAAGGATGCAAGATAGGTGCATCCTTGTTGCTCCCAATGGACGATATATCCATGTCATTTCGTGATTGCGTCGAATCAGGCTCCCAAATTAAAGCAATTTTTCAGGATCTTTTTCGATTTTTAGAATTTGTAAACATCAGCCTCGGAGATGATCTATTTTTGAAGTCGATTGATCAAGTACCATTAAAAAAACAGTCGTTTGAATTTGGTGATAAATCGAAGATCAAATTTAAATTACAGTAATGTTCACTTATAACGAACCCGTTTATAACGATCTACCGCCTATAACGAACCTTAAAAAGTTGAACGAAAAAACGCCCATAAGCACAATGCAATAAAAACACTTACGGTTATAACGAACATCGGTTATAACTAACCGTATTCTCCGGTCCGCAGAGGTTCGTTACAAGCGAACACTACTGTACTGTATTTCTAAAGGTACTTGACCGATCGACTTAAAAAATAGACCACCTCCGAGGCTGATGTTTACAGATTCTAAAAATCGTACAAAATCCTGAAAATTTGCTTGACTTTTTGAGCCTGACTCGACGCAATCATGGATTAAGATCTCTATATTGCCCATTGGGAGCGCTTTCTTCATCCCTGTCTCTTAAATCCAAGCCTTAAAAAAGTCCAGAATAGAAAAAATAATAAATAATAAAGCATTCGTTCATAAAGCAATAATGGCACTTGTCTATTAGAAAACTTGTGGCTGAGCCACTCGTTTCCTGACTAATGCCATAAAATATGACTTAAATTACTCCTTCTGTTAATGTATGTACTAACTTACGATGTTTTCCAAAAAAACGCCCCAAAAAGCGAGAAGTGGGCATTGTAAACTCAGTAACGTATGCAGTTACTTATTCGTTTTTTATTTATTCACTCTGGAGACATAAAATGAATATTTTCCATTATACCTTTATTTTATACTTTCGTACCTCAATACGATATTCCTCAACTCAGCTACATCTGAATCAACGGATTTTTGCCAAAATCAAAATGATCAATTATATCAACGGATCAATTTTTCCGTTTTTAACTTTTTGACTTAAATATGACTCACATAAAACACAGACATTAAAAAAAATCATATTTATGCCAAGCATATGAAATAATGGAACAGATGTATAGTGTCTCGTTTACCTAATCCGTCATTTGTAAAAGAAATTTATATTTTAAAAGTGTGAGATGGACATTATCTCTGCTGTCGGCCGTACACCGAATAAAGATGCTAACTACCCATGCAGCAAACCGGCCTCGAACTTTATTCCTATAAGGCGCTAACTCGATTATGATCAGCAACCTGTCTTGGTCAATTTCAAGACCTTCAAAACGAAATTCCTTTGTATAATTAACTTTTTCTTTTTCTTCAGTTGATGAAATGGAGCAAAGCGATTTTGGGCGAACGTCTTTTCACCATAATGATGAAATCCACGTTTTACGGTCATTTCGTCGCGGGCGAGGACCAATACAAGATCAGACCTACCCTGGAACGGCTCCGGTCTTTCGGCGTCAAACCCATCCTTGACTATTCCGTCGAAGAAGACTTATCGCAAGAAGAAGCCGAAAAAAGAGAAGTCGAGTTAGTTGATTTTTTTATCAGTTGTTTTGTAAATCTAATGTTTTTTATTAGTTGTTTTTTAATTTAACTTTTCTTACCAGTTGGTTTGTAGTATTTTCTATCAGTTGTAAATCTTATTTTTTCAATTGTTTTGTAAATCTATTTCTTTATGTAATTAGCGCTTCAGTGCCTGAAATGGGCGATCAATGCGAAGGTGATGCCTTAAAACAGTATCACGTTGATAAGTCCTTCGCTGATCGACGATACAAAGTGCAGTCGGCTCGTACCTACTTCTACCTGAACGAAGCTACTTGTGAACGTAATATGGAAACCTTCCTCAGATGTTTAGAAGCGGTTGCAGGTTAGTTGGATCAAGTTGGACGATCATCAATCAATGGTTGGAATCGTGGATCAGGTCATTTACTGTCCCCAAACAGTCTGCTGTTAAGCATTTTTTGGCAGCGAACACCAACAAATGTCGATTGTCGAGGTTAATCTAGACCTGGCCCACGACCCACTGTTACTAATCGACTTTTTTAAATAAAAATTTTTTGGCAACTTTTAACCGCCCGTCTTTTTTCCATAGACTTTCAGAAGTCGTCAACAGGTAAAGTAATAGTAGAAGTTAAAAAAGAGAGACGAAGCGTTTAAATCGCACCCTACCCTTGAGCACCGTGCCGCCTCCGAGCCCGACGCAGGTTTTATTTTCCTATTTAATCACTATTTAGAACGGTTTTTTTAGTTCTTAGGGGGTTCGTCTTTTCTTTTGTTAGTTTTCGGGTTTGTTTCTCCCTCTCTAATTTATTTGTGGTTCTTACGGCTAGCAGAGACTCAAATTTAACTTAATGATTCTTGCAGGAGCCACGTACGGGACCGGGATCACCGCCATAAAACTCACCGCTCTTGGCAGGCCGCAGTTATTGGTGAGTGCATCAATTTGATACATTTTATTATTGTAACACTTGCCACCTTTTGACACAGTTGCAACTGTCGGAAGTGATCATGAGGGCTCGAAAGTATATGACTGAGATTGTCGGTGGCGAAGGTAACGTCCTCTCCCATCACACCACCGTCAAAGATCTCGAAGAAAAACTGAAAAAAGCCAACATTTCCGATCAAGAATCGGTCAAAAAGTTCCTAACTCAAATCACTTCAGATCAGCAAGGGTGAGCACTACTTTTATTCTCCTCGAACCGCCCTCTTTCTCGATCCCATCATTTTGATCACTAAACCCGTTCTTGTCTTTGACCGTTTTGTGATCGGCAATTAGGCAAGAACGAGGAAACAAGCGACAAATCCAATGAGTTGAGCAAAAGTTCTGTTTCAAGGGTCAATTCGGACGACAGCTAGTGAGTGTTACCACGTGACGTAAGCAGTATTGACCCTTTCCGTTTTTGCTGTCCTTTCTATTAGTGATGGTAATACTTGCTAGTTGCTTCGTTCTAGAAAACAACAGTATTGTATTGATACTAACTCCCTAGCCAGTTTCCTCTGTCGTTCCTCATTCCTTGATTTTTTTTTGAGTGGCCGTTTTAGAGCAGCGCCATCTATTGTTGACAGTTATTGAATAAGACGTTGTTGTTGGTCGCAGTATCCTCCATTTGTTTCCTTGGTCGGGAATCATCGATGAAAACCAAGAACTGAGCAACACTTTTCGAGTGCCCGATCTGAAAACCGGCCGCATGTCGCGACTCATCACTCAACTCACAGCAAAAGAAGAAGAAATGTTTAGAAACATGGTCAGGAGGATGAACGCTATTGTCAAAGTTTGTACTTTTAATTTTATATATTGGTTAGCAATGGGAATGCGCAGCAGACTAAATTATTCTACTTTTCAACATTCCTTTAAGTTTGTTCCAACACACAATTTTTTGATCGTTCTGAAGGGGTTGTTGAACTGTTTAGAATACTCTTGTGCGGAGATGTCGATTTTGCACTGTTTTACGTTTGCTTGCTGTTATTCTTTAAATTGAGTTGGAACGGTTTGTGTGACATTTTTGTTGCAACGTAATCTTTCCAAAATAGATATTATGCCCGCAGGGGAAAAGGCTGATATACGCAACGTGGAATGGTATAAAACATTTTGAAACGACATTCTGTTAAATAGTTTAGTTATTTGGCGACAATAAAAAAACAATAAAGATCGAAGCATGAGATTTAGACAACGAAAACGATATACAATACGTAAAATGGTATGAAACGTTTTGATACATTTTGCTAAATAGTTTCGATTTTTTTTTATGCTCAACATCATAATTTGGTACCAATTTAGAACGATGTACAAGCAAATTTTTTGAAAATGAGACTCTTGAATCGCTGGTTTGACTGATTTGGCAACATTGTAGACTTTGCCCGCCGTTCGGGTCGGTTCGGTGCCTTCGATCTTACTAGACCAGTCTACAATGTTGCCAAATCAGTCAAACCAGCGATTCAAGAGTCTCATTTTCAAAAACTCTGCTTGTACAATACGTAAAATGATATGAAATGTTCTGATGCAACATTCTGTTACAGAGTTATGAATTTTTTTCTTATATCTTTATGTGATAATTTTGCGCGAAGTAAGAAAAATTTCAAAAAATTTGTGGTATAAAATTTAGATGTCATTTTTCTTAAGAGAACGATATACACTATCTAGAATGGTATAAAGCGTTTTAATATGACATTTTGCTAAAGAGTTACGAATTTTTTTCTAATACTTTAACATTATAATTTGAAGGTAATAAAAGAACAATTATAAGAAATTAACAAATCAACGACAACGGCAAACTTTTTCTTAAAAGAGAACGTTATAACTATAACATACGCAAAATGGTATAAAACGTTTGGAGACGACATTTTGCTAAGGAGTTACGAATTTTTTTCTTATACCTCAATATAATAATTAGGCGCTAATAAAAGAAAAACCATAGAAGGTTACTGAATGAAATCTAGACGCCGAAGGTTTTTTGCTTACGATACGTAAAATAGTATAAAACAGGTTTTCTGATATTTTAACGTCATAATTTGGAGCGAATAAGGGAAGAATCATAATAAAATTGAGAAAGTAAATTTAGACAACGGCAAATTGTTTTGTAAAAACGTTGATATTCACTACGTAGAATGGTATAAAAGGTTTCTATACGACAGTTAGTTAGAGTTTTTTCTTTTTATCTCAACATAATAATTTCGCGCGAATAAGGAATAATCACAAAAAATTTGAGGTATGACAACGGCAATTTTTTCCCTAAAAGGAATGATATACATTACGTAGAATGGTATAAAACATTTATATATGATATCCACTTACGAGTTACGAATTTTTTATACCTCAACATGAGCTTTAACATCATAATTTAGCGGTAAAAGGGAAAGTCCGCAAAGGTTAACGGATAAATCCAGGACGGCTGCGATTTTTTTCCTAAAGGAGCACGTCGAATCATATAAACCGTTTCAAAATGACATTCGTTAAAAAGTTACGATTTTTTTTTTTTTTGGGCGCCGATAGGAAAATTGGGTCTACACGCGACAGTACAGTGTACGATTTTTTGAGTGGTTGCAACAAACTTGGCTTCGTATGACGTGAACTTATCACCACCGTTGACCAAGATTCTTGGTGAGCAGTGGCGGTGTGCAGCAGACCAACTTGTTGTTTTAGTAGAGTGCGAACCTACCACCACCTCTCACCAAAATCCGTTTTTTCTGCAGTAACCGTGACTTTTGCTATTGTCGATTCAGGCAGCTCAAGAGATGGATGTTCGCATTATGGTCGACGCCGAACAAACCTATTTCCAACCCGCAATTACTCGAATCACTCTCGAGTTCATGAGGAAGTACAACACGGAGAAAGCTGTAGTTTTCAACACTTACCAATGCTACTTAAGGAATGCCTTCGATGAAGTCACCACCGATTTGGAACAGGCGAAACGTCAAAAGTTTTATTTCGGAGCGAAATTAGTGCGAGGCGCTTACCTTGAGCAGGTTTGGCTTACTCGATTTTGTGGATTTACACTTTTTTTTACCACCGTTTTGTCTTTTGTTTAGGAGAGAGCTAGAGCGGGGGCTTTAGGCTATCCGGATCCTACTAATCCTAATTTCGATGCCACTTCCGACATGTACCATAAAACTTTGACTGAATGTTTGAGACGAATTAAAGCGTTCAAGGATCTGGGAGAAGAGAAGAAGATTGCGATAATGGTCGCGTCGCACAATGAAAATACTGTCAGGTTCGCCATTGAGAAAATGAAGGAATTTGGGATCGAACCTGAGGATAAAGTTATCTGTTTTGGGCAGTTGTTGGCGATGTGTGACTATATCACTTTTCCTCTAGGTTGGTATATGTTGAATTAATCTAGTGACTGCATCAATATGTTGCGTCGGTTTTCTTAGTTTTACTAGGAAAAATTAAAAACAATATTTTGTTTAAAGCTTGTTTGTTTTTCTTTATTGTTATCAATATTAATTTCTTATTTAGCTTTATTTTTTCTTCTATTCTTTTTTTCAATTTGTAAGTTGTGTTAAATCATCCTCAAGTTGTTGTTCTATTTTTGTTATGATTTGTAAAGACAATTTTACTCACATCTTAAACAAAAAAAAATTATTTTATAATTAATTTGGGTTGATTTTCTCAAGTTTTACATTTCCGTTATGTTAATTTAATGTCAAACATTGTTGAACATACATATTTTTTCTTCATTTTGAAAATTGATATTCTTTATTTCTTATACTAACTTGATTTTCTAATATTTTGTTCTTAAATTAGTATCTGCTTTTTCTGTCTTTGTACTTTATGCCCATTTTCGGGCGGACGGGAATCTATAAATCGCGCTTTAGACAGAATGAATTGTCGTGGTGTGGTATACCCTGTGTGCGACAGAGAACGCAGCACTGCAGTGTCATTCTTAAGAGGAACGTTCCCGTCTATCACATGTGGTTTTTTCTCACTGTATGCATGTTGACGTGCCGAGATTAGTTCTCTCATTTTAGATCACTGCATAAAAGGAAATGGAATGAATCAAGTGCAAGTAAATAACCCAGTTAATTTAATGGAGTGGCGTCGCGGGCATGCATTGAGTACGCAGCTGGTCCACAGTGATACGCTCCGCCTTAATCCAGGGTTGGCTTGACACCAGGTTGCTATTTTACACGTCGTTACTTCATACTGAATAAACGAATTAATACAGGCCTGGTTTTCGCGCGCCAGTATGATGACTCAAGACTATATTCATAATGTTTGACGCGAGATCATTTTCAATATTCTGCAGAGTAATTGCACTACATTATTTCGCGCAGCCGTAAAGTGAGGCAGATGGGTATAACCCATTTTATGAGTGGAACAGAGAACGACAATAAGCACCAAATTCGTATTTTCAAATTTGCAAAAGCAACACGCATATTTTGAGTAATATAATTAGCCTTCAGTTTAGAATATTCAATAACGAATGGGGGATGATGAGGTTTACAGCAAACTAATGTCAAATTGGACTATTTATTTAATGTTAAAGTAAACATTTGTATTTTGTTTATATTAACGTGCATGTTAACTTTCTTCAAAGCATCATCCCCCGGAGTCTCTATTGTGATGTATCAGATCTTAAAAACAAAAGTTAGATATTTTTTACCTGTACGGAGCGATTTTGGAAATACGAAATGATTTTTCTCTCTTTTCAATACGTGCCCCTGCTAATATAAAAACTCACGTCAATGCATTTTGCTGACGTTCTACAATCACAGATGATAAAGCGGAGACGTTCCTCTTAATTTACTTTTGACTTCATTTTTTTTGCTGGGTTGGATTTTGGTTTGTTTCTTACATAATTTTTTCATACATATCTTTTTATTCATTTTATTTTTACGGAGTCATCCAGAATTATTGAACGTGACGTCAGCATATCATGTCATCTTATGAATCGATTAAAACTTCAATTTGTTTTTTTTAGACGAGGATTTAACGGTTGACAACTGTCAGTTTTGTCCCAAGTGTTTTGTTAGCTCATCAGATCACGTTTAACCGTTTTTACATTTTTAGGTCAATCCGGGTATTCTGCTTACAAGTACATCCCTTATGGTCCTGTCAACGAAGTTCTACCCTACCTATCTCGAAGAGCTCACGAAAACAAGGGCGTCTTGAAGAAAATCAAAAAAGAAAAACGTCTTCTAGCCAGCGAGATTTCCAGACGTCTGATCACAGGCAACTGGTGGTACAACCCCAAAGGAGACTACACACCAGTTTAAACGTAACATTACTTTTTTTGTTGTTAACAATAATTTACACAAATATCATTTTGCAGGAAACTTTGAAGGGTTCCCGCTAAAGACAACTAAAGGTCGCGCTTTTTAGCCCTTCCACGAAAAATTGAACCCTAAAATTGTAGATAAGTAGTTGAAAAGACAGTCGATGTTTGCACAAAACCACCAGGTCAATCGAAAGGGTCTAAGCCCATAGGTTAACGTACGAAAAAAATAGTCTGAATTCGAAGACAATATTGTTTTTTTTTGAGGGGCGAGGAGAGGCACGGTGGTTTTGCCCAAATGCTCTTAATTAGTGCTTAGTATTAATTTAGGTAGACTATGAAATTGTGTACAGATGTTCCGTGTGCCGTTTGAGTGACTCGGCGAGTTGCGCGTAACCTTCACTTTTACGCTTGCTTGGACGATTATAACGTTATGTTGTATGAATTAGTCTCATTTCTTGTGACTCTTGTGAGGTTATATTCTAAGAGTTGTTGACGATGTAACTTGACTTTTGAATGTGTCGGGCTGATTTTGAGCTTTTGTGGTTTTAGCGGCTACTCCCTAGGAGGTCGCAACTTTTACTTGGATGCAACAAATGATTTGTTTTGTAGTCATATCTCCACCAAGCGCTGCGGCTCAACGGCGATTTTTTTTTTACAAATCATTTAGGGCAAGGAAAAGCATAGGGAAAAGTGAGAAGCACAAGCAACACAATATTCTTGAATTGCCTATCTCTCACCTTTTCCTATACTTTTGTTTGCCCTAAGACATTTGTAAAAAAAGTATTTCGGCCGCTTGGTTGGGATACGACTACAATACAAATGATGTGGTGAGGAGCGAAAATTGCGTCCTAGGAACTAGCTGCTACTTTATGATGTTTGAAACCAGCGACGTAATCTCATTTTTGGACGATTTTATCATTAATTTATCGTTTCACTTTTGATCCTAGTTATGCTGTTGAGAATTAAACAATGTAACGTCATTTTCGTGCGCGCCAGCTGATTTTGAGGTTGTAACGCTTGTAATTCATGTTAAATTACTGTGATTGGAGTAGGAATGTCGTGCAAGTTCCATTCACCTTTTGTGTAATTAGTATTATCCGATTGTAAGATATTGACGATTTAGTAATTTATTAGTTGGTTTTTTTTGAATTTTTTTTAACGGATTGGTCACGATTTGTTGAATTCTCATAATTTTTATGGCCTGTGATGATAGTGTTTTCTGTGAAAGTATGCTTTATTGAAAATTCATTATCAAAAACCTTACTACCGTTGAGTATTTTTTAAACTGTTTAGTTTGGTGTGATTGAATAAATTTAATTAAAGTAATGTTGTTGTTTTTGTTTTGTTGCTGTTTATCGCTTGATTGTTACTACATATCCACTGTATTTTTTTGTGTCCGCAACAGTGGATATGTTTTTGTTTTTTCAAATCTGTGTCCTTACTACTTATAATGTTCTGACAATAAGTACAAGTATAAATAAAAGTCATAAGTGTTTTTGTCTCATCTCTGGTAACCCGTTTAGTTATTAAACCCTGGTAAAGTGAAATTCCACTCCCTTTATTGGACGGTTGTTGTAAGTTGCAATTTTTTCTACCAGCAAGAGTGGAAGGCTGTAGTTAAATTAAACATTAGTGCTATACAAGGTGATTAGCATAGGAACCGACGCAGAACAGGGGCATGTAGAGAAACCTAAAATATGGCGATTTAATGCAACTAATACCCTTATACTAAGTTGCACCTGTGAGAAGTTATAGGCCTTCAAAGAGGGGTTTAAAATTTCAAAAAATCAAATTTGGTACACGTTTTGAGTATACCAAAAGCATTAATCGATAGTAAGTAGAGATCAATTAAAGGGTTGATTAGAAACAGAACTTTTTAACCTGTTGACAGATTTAAAAACATTTTGTTTCGTTTTATGGAAAATTTAATACTAAAACTTTTTTGGTTTCTTGTTATTTTTCAAAAACTTTGTCGTTTTCAAGAAAAAGCCGAATAACTAAACACATGTATTTTATCAATATTACCTAAAATTATTCAAAATTCAATAATTCTTATGCGAATCGCCCTGTATATTGTGGCGGTGCATAATGTGGCAACGCTTATTCCCTTCATAGCTTAGCGGTCAGAGCAAACAACCGACAATTGGGAGACCTTACCTACACGAGCCCTTTAATAGTAAATTCCCGATTTGAGGTTCACCTTCTTCAATAATTTTAACAAGTTTATATCCGATATATAGCCGATATTAAGTCTGACTCGGCCGCTTGAACCTCTGCTCAGTTTTAATTCAAAGATCTACTTCTGCCTGTAATTATTATAGTCGTACAATAAGCAACAATCAAAGCGATAAATTAATAATAATAACTAACTATTACTGATAAAATTGTTATTAATTTACACAAGAAGGTATGTTAGCAGGGACATGCTGTATAGACATAAAAAATTTGTATTATTGAACATAGTGTTTGTTATACCTACCTACATATGTTCTTTCAACGCAGGAAACTAGGATTCAAAGCATGGTTTAAGTTTCATCATATCGTTACAAGTTTTGATTTGTATAACCATAGACCCATTTACACAACTATCGTCCTTCACGTCGTCTGCCATTATGGTTTTCATCACCTCACCATCAACTTCACCATTTTCATTAATTACGCCGCTTTTTTCTGCCAAGCACTTGAAGAAGCACAACATGTTTTCCGAGGGATTTCTGTCCTTACGTTCGAGGGCGGCCGTAATTTCTTTTAAGTCCACCTTTGACTCTTTGAAACAATTTTGGAAATTTTCGGTAATCCCAAACTTCATCATATCCTAAAACAACTACGAAGTTATCTCTTAAACCAAAAGTAGGTAAATTTAGGGCCATTTACTTGTTCAAATGAGTAATTAGTGGCGAATGTTAACAACAAAAAAACAGCGATTACGTAAACCATTGTTAGCCTCTTCTTATACCTACAGCACTTGTTTAAGTGTTAAATTTTTAATAAAACTACTTTTATAGGTAAAAAAAGCGGAAGTGATGATTGCATGCCGGAAATAATTTACACATGTTGATTAATATGATTCATATTTTTTTAAGGTGTGATTAATATTAGTTCAGTAAATAAATGTTGTCTGCACTTGCAGTTGGCAGTGTTAATTAGAAGATTTCGAAGAATTTGATATATACATATTGTTTCACCTTGGTTTCGCCATAAACGGACGGAATTCTAGCCTAGTTGTTTGAAAACTATAGAAATAATTCGGAATTCTTTTTGAATAAAAGAAAAATCTTTATGATCAACGTGTAGTAAATTAATTCTAGCGTTCCCGGTTTAGACCGGAAGTAGACCAACTTTTGATTTTTAAGTGCAAATGTATCTACCTTTTTTATTGCCTTATCTGATGGAAGGGTTTCTTCTGATTACCGAAATCTATTCTATTACACTTATCGGTTTTTTGCTCAAAATTGGTTCAGGCATCATTTCTCATGCAATGGGGTACTTGCCTAAAAAAAAATATTGCACTTTTTATTCTCTAGATGCATGCAAATAACTAAAAGAAGCTTAAATCTTTTTTTTCCATTTTTTTATTTCATATTTTTGTAAATATTTGCAATTTTTGTTTTTGATGACGTATTGGACCCCCGTATCCAAGACTCACACCTATATTGAATAGACTCTTGTTTTTGGCTACTATGCTGTGCTGCTACCAGAGTGCGCAACATGTGTACAGCGGATTGGCATTCGATTTATAAATAGAACGCAAGGAATATGAGTAAAGCGCCATCATACGGTTTTTTTTTGGAACTACGCCGTGCAGGGGCCAGCTACGTCACAAATCTCCCACTCCAAAAATTCAAAAATTAATTCTGGGCGTAATATTGACCCTAGAACTAAATAAAAAAATACGGGTTTAATGAAATCGCCTACATTTTCTAAATATTATATTTCCCAAACATGAGGCAAGTATCCCATTGTTTTTATCAAAACGGATGAATTTCTAACCAAGTTATTTGAAAACGTAGAGAAGAAATTCCGAATCCTTCTTGAATAAAAGAAAAATCTCTATAATCAACGTGTAAGAAACTTATTCTAGCGTTTTCGGTTTGAACCGGAAGTAGACCAACTTTAGTTTTTTAAATGCAAACGAACTTCTTTTATTGCCATATCTGATAGAAGGGTTTCTCCTGATTACAAAAATGTATTGACCAGGAAATCAATAAGTGTAGTAAATTTCTGTAATTAGGGGAAACCCCTCTATCCGATAAAGCAATAAAAAAGATAGGTTTGCATTTAAAAATCAAAAGTTGATCTACTTTTGGTCCAAACCGGAAGGGCCAGAAATCGTTTTTTACACGTCGACCATAGAGATTTTTCTTTTATTCAAGAAGGATTTGGAGTTTTTTTTTTACATTTTTAAATAACTCGGCTAGAATTCCGTCTATTTATGGTGAAACAGTTTGTAGGTTTTTTATTTATTATATTATTTATTATATTATTAATTTCTTTTTTATATTAAGCTAGTATTAATTTTTATGGTAAATTAATGGTGAAAAGTTTACTCGGAACTATGTGTAAAACTAAAAGCGAAGTGAAAATGTTACATTGAGGGTTAAGGGCTTAAAAGCGATGATACGGTTCTGGTTCCTGCTGACCATTCCTGAATTGTGAGGATCTCTGAGAATGAGGTATTCTGTTCATTTCACAAAATAAAAAATCCTTAAAGCTTTGCTACCAATGTGAGCTATTTAACGGATTTACGAATTTTATTGAAGCTTTTCCAAAGTCACTATTATGTTAAAAAATTGGTTTCCCTCTATTCATAGTGCATCTGAAAACATTTTTGCATGAGCTTGAATGACCGATTAGAGGAGGTAAAATGTGCCAACCTGCTAACTGTCATTCTGTCATTGACTCGACTGTTGGGTTGGTATAGTAGCGCCATCTCGTTGCCGACAATTTGTGTGTTGTTATTGATTAAATTCTAAATTGAAAATTTCGGAAATTATCCAGAAATTTTCTGGAATCTCCTCCTTACACCCTAGCAGTAAGCAAAAACCGCAGACTTTCATTGATTGAACCTTAATTAACCTCCATTTAAGCCCCTCAAACTCGATTCACAACAAACAATTTCCTCCCTTAACTTGATGATTTTCCTATAATTTTTGTAATAATCCACTAATAACAGTTCTCAATTACAGCAAACCATGTCGAAGAAAACCATTGCCGATGAAGAAATCAAAATTAAAGACTCTCTCCTGGAGTTTGTTAAAGCCCACATTTCTGATGCTGACCTCTCCTTAATCGACGAAATCGTCCTGTCTTACGTTGTTGCCATTCTCGAAGACGTCAGTTCAGACCCGGTATTTGATGTGGAAGGTTTGAAATTGTTATTACTTTGAAATTTTTATTTCTGAGCTTTTGTGTGATTGCAGATTTCTGTGAAATGATGTCCGCTTACTTCCCCGAGTTTGAATCTATTAATCATGCTACTGTTTGCGAATGGATTTTTGAGTTGGAAGCGAAATTGAGGGTTGATGAGCCCGAGGAGAAATCTGTTATTGAGATATCCATGCCCGAAATTGTTCCAAAACCAAAACCGACACCTAGTGAATTACTGGAAACTGCTGAGGTTCCAAAGCGCGTTCAGAAGTTGTCCGAGATGAGCGACGGGGGATCTACGGACAGTTCCTGTTACGATTTTCTCGATGAGATCGATGTGTTGCAGGAAATGTTTCCACATGTGTGCTCTATTGAGGTAGGCAACTTTATATAGCTTTATTCATTCTCTTTAATGAAGATCTAGTTTTTTCTTAATTACGGGAGACCATCAGTAATTTTTAGGCCACACCCACTTGATTATTATCCCCACAATAATTGTGGATGATCTATTTTCTAATTAATGGTAAAGTTGTAAAGAAGAAACTTGTTACAATAATTTTGTGTTCAATTTTTGATTATTGATATATTTGCAAAAAGAAAACGGGAAATTAACGTCTACTTCTTTAATTATTTATAGTATACAGTCTATGGGATAGAGATTCAATTTTTTTAATAGATTTTATGAACAATTCAAGTTACGCCTATGTAATTGTATTGCAACAATTTATTTGCACAGTTATTGTATTAATTTGCGAAGTGCCAGTGCAAAGTTAAAATTGACATGCTACGTAAAAAATATACAAGATTAGTAGAAATTATTTAATCTTGGTATACAATTTTACCGCTATGTATTTAAATTTTTGATCTAGTAAATAATTCTCGTCCTAAGTTTATTAATGTCCTGCTAAGGGAATATTGATACTACTAAGTAATAAAACTAGAAATATAATGAACGCACCGTATTCTAAATAAATGTTAAGTTAAAATACTTGACCCTAAGTAAACATGATGGATGCACAGTAGACTTAGATGTTATCTACAAATAGTGGTTGCACACCTTTGCTCGGTTAGCTGTGATCACTCTGATATTATTCATTTGTTAGTAGTGAGATTACCTGCTTTGTAATAATATTTACTAATTCCATTGAGGCAGGGCTTGAAATTGTGTCAAACGTTACTAGTGCAAAATTAAACTGGAATGAACAGGTGTTTATGTAAGTATTTGGTTGATTGCGAATGGATTGATTGAGGTTAGGTCAGGTCAGGTCAGGTCATGTTATGTTATAATACATTGACAATTGACATATCTACTGAACGTCCATTTTTTCTTCTCAGCAGATAGTACTAAATTTTTTGTAATAATACATTATTATGCATTGCGTACATACCTGAAATATACAGGCTCGGGGGTCCGACTTCAATAGCTCGAGTTCTATGATGGGTAGAAATTTGATTTAGAAACACAAATAAACTAGAAAAAGAAGTGTATAACCGGAAATTATTTTTGAACATACAGGGTGAGCCAAGACGATTATACAGAGGCAAGTAACATTTTTTAAATAGAATGTTGTGTGTAAAAGAAGATTTTTCGGAGACTTTTCCTAGACTCTTTTTACTTCAATATTATTACTGACTATTTCCAAATTCCAAACCACTTGGATGTAGCGATTTATTTTGTTCAAATAATGGCACCTGCAGATGCATGTTAAAAATCACTACAGTTACAATTTGGAGTTTTAAGAAAAGAATATGTAATTACTAGTTAGGAAACATCTATGGGATGTCTTTGAATCGTTTTTACCTTTGAAAAATTATACAGGGTGACTAAACTTAATTTTTCAGTACTTTTTGAATTTAATTTTCTCCATTTTTTTTAAATGGATACCCTGTATATTTTTTAACAATATGATGTAGAAACTAAAAACGAACATTTTTTGTATGTACAGCCCTACGGCTATGGCTATGTATACCCATTTTCGATTTATTGACCACTAATTACAAAATTTAAGAATAATCCTAAAAAATTAGATAGTTTTCCAAATACCTCGACAAAAAACTTCAAATGTTTCAAAATTGACACAAATGACCACTGACGACAAGTAACTGCGATAAAGGTGTATTGTTTGTCAAATAATATAAAAACCAAAAAATGATCAAGATACAAACATAAAGTGAACTTACTAAAAAAACTTATACTATTTTTATAGGCAAAACATCTGGAGCACTTATTACAATTTTATCTGTCGAGTAATTTGCAAAACAATTTAGTTTTTTAGGATTATTTTGTAATTATTAGTCGGTAAATCGAAAATGATTACAAATAGCCACCCCTATGGCATGTACATAAAAAAATTATACAGAATGTTTTATTTGAAAAAATGAAGAAAATTAAATTCAAAAAATTTTAAATTGAAAAATTAAATTTAGCCACCCTGTATAATTTTTCAAAAGTATAAACAATTCAAAGACATTGCACAGATGTTTCCTAACTAGTTTTTACATATTTTTTTCTTAGAACTTGTAATTGTGACTGTAGTGATTTTTTTAACATGCGTCTGAAGATGCCATTATTTGAACAAAAAAAATCGCTACATCCAAGTGGTTTGGAAATAGTCAGCAATAGTATTGGGTTAAAAGAGTCTAGATAAAGCTTTGAAAAATCTTTTTACACACAACATTCCATTTAAAAAAATGTCACTTGCCCCTGTATAATCGTCTTGGCTCACGCTGTATGTTCAGAAATAATTTCCGGTTATAGACTTCTTTCTCTATAGTTTATTTGCGTTTTAAATCAAATTTCTACCTATCATAGAACTCGAGCCATCGAAGTCGGACACACTATTGCCCCACACTGTATACCTACTTGTAAAAACTACTTTGTAAATGAATATTCTACATAGCGATTCAAAATACTTACATAGCAAAAAACTGGGAAATACATAGCAGATAATTGCGACCCAAATTTTAACAACCAAGTTTTATGATTATAGGTATAGGGAAGTTTTAACAAAGTGACATTCAAGTTTTCTATGAAATCAAGAAAAAAATTAGAAATTGGGGTATTCCATTCAAAATAACAAAGTTGATGTCAACTTATAAGCGGGAGTGCCACCATTTTTAAAATATTTTCAGTGAATAGACTCTACCTTGCTAGGACTATAGCGAAACTTTCAGGTCAGTAACTTTTTCCCGTCTCGAGATACTTCTAATAGACCATTTAAAATGGATCACCCTGTATAGGCATATAGGTGCTTTCTTGTCTGTTTTTCTTATACTATACAGGGTCTTTTAACGAGAACCGCTGGCGCCTAAAAGCGTATTTTTAATAGAGTTAAAAATTTGAAATTTGCCTTTTTTTACTATATGTAATTAATGCACTACAAGATGGTGGTATCGATTTTTCCAAATTTATTTCCGTGTGAGTTTTTTACTTTTGATCCTGATTTTGCGTTGAAATATTTACTTCATCTCTTTGATTTTCTTCAAGCTCATCGTCACGACTCACCTCCAAAATTTATAACAAATAATTGAAATATTCTTTATAATATCAAATTGCTATTGAATTACGTGTATTTTTAAACATTGCTCTTGTGACTACCCAACCCACCATTTATATTTATGGTAGTTAGTTGCCTTCACTGAAGCATATACCTTGTTGAAAGTAACCAAAACGTCGTCAGAAAATTCGACTTCTTGAATAAAGCCGTCTTGTCATAAATTTTTCTAAAATTCCAGAAGACTTCTTAAAATTACATTTAATGATTAATTACTATTGATGATACTTTAACTAAAAATTTCAAATTGTTAACAATAAGAACGTGTACCTGTCGGTATCATTACGTTCATTTTCATTTTCATCATTACGTTCGTAATCAAACGTAATGATGAAAAAAATGAAACCCTGTACAATTGACGGCATTGAAAATGTCCATCTCACACTTTTAACATTTAAATTTCATTGGGCGATAAGAATTTGCTGGGATCCAATACGGCAGACTGGCAGATCTCGCTGACACAGTCATTCCTACAGCCCGTGTTACACAACTTCAAAGTTGCCGACTTTGCTTCACGAGTCGTGCCTTATGTTTTGCTCCTCAATGTACTACAGATGTCACTTCGTACTGCGTTGTTTTCAATGCTAGTTATACGCTTCATAGCGAGTGAGCGAGTTCCAGTTACGTGTAGTTTTATCAAACATATCTCGTCCCGTCCCGTGCAGCTATGGTCCCGTGGTCCTGTGCCCATATTCCACACCATAGGCAATTTGGCAATGTCGCACACGTACAAATGCGTAAAATGAGCCCTCTGAAGCCGGCACCTGATTCATAAAACCGAAAACTAACGTTGGCCGTCTGTGGCGCCACCGTACAGTGCAGACAATGTGGGTAAGAGGGACGCAGGGCAAAGAAGGGAAACTCGGTCGACTTTTACCACGGGGTTGGGCATCTTCCAGTAAATATCTCAATTAACGGTTTTATGTTGCTGACAGTGCTCAAGGAATCCTCGAACTATTTTGCCGATGATTCTGCATTTAGTTTACCTCTTATCTATATGATTTGGATTCTGTATGAAGTTTCTATTTTTTTATTGATTCTATGAGTTGCTTAACAGCGTTTTCAGATTTTGTCTGAATTTAAGTCCCTGATTTGGTATTCAATTTATTCTTATTTCGAAATGGGAAAACAAGATGAAGAAGAAGTAAGTTAAATAACAGAGTATGCTAAAAGATAAGCGGCAGTAGCAACGTGATAAGAATCTATTGCTGTTACTTTAAGTTAAACTTAAGTTTGTTCAAAATACATGGAAATCAGTTTAGCAAACAATTTTCTAGACTTTAAAACCAAAACGCTTCTGACATGACATCTTAACCATTCTTTAAATCGGCTTATGGAGTGCGACTCGCCACAATAACGACCAGATTTGTAACTTATGTTTAGTTCTTATAGTAGTAATAATTAAGTTGACCAATGAGTCATCAAAATCTGCGCAAGTCGGGGCTTGGCTTTGCCGGCAGTGGCAGAATTTATAATAAACGCAGGGAAATTTTACTGGAGCACTTGAACGTACGGTAAACTAGGAACACTTTCAGAACTACACATACGTCATCGTGCGCGCAGAACTCAATCCCGTTCGACCCGTTTAATACGGTCGAATATTGCAGTTACCGACAGAGAATGGTAGCCCACCAGTGGTTGAAATAATTCCCTCGCGCAGCTCGCCGATGACGTATGTGTAGTTCTCAAAGTGACTTTGCTATACGACGCTAACGACAGCCCAACTTCCCTTGACAGTATCGAATGGGACAGGTTCAACGCAAATTGGTTTCTGCACAGATGACTCACTGGTTTAACTTAATTCATTTGTAGTCCATCAACTTCACGTTTAGTGCTTATTTTAGATTGGCTGTGCTCTACATTAATTTTACTTCTACTACTAATCTTTATACCGGGTGTCTCAGCCCTACCGGGTCATAGGAAAATAGCATGGTAAATTAGGTTTTGCTAAATAATATCTTCCTAGGTAAAATTACGTAAAAACTGAAATTGTGAGAGAGGTTACTAAATAGAGGGGCACGTTAAGTTGTACAATTCATTGTAATCGTAAGAAATACTATGTAAAACTACTTGTGTATTTCTTACGAGTTCAAATCTTAATTTATAATGAATTTTACAAGTTACCGTGCCCTCTATTTAGTAACCTTTCACAGTTTCAATTTTTACGTAATTTCACCTGGGTAGATATTACTCTAGCAAAATATAATTTACCGTGCTATTTCTCTATGACCCGGTAGCGCTTTTTTTATAAATTTTTGTCACATTTTTGTTGTAGGTTTCATTTCATAATTATTCCTCTATATTTTGTCACCTTTCTTTCGTATTGACTTTCATTGTCCATATGTCGTGAAATTAGTCATTTCATGAAATACCTGGGAGGCTGGTTTTCACGCTCATGCATTTCGCGCAAATTAACTTGTAACATGCCAATTTGCACAAGTAAATTGTAGAATAAAAACCAGAATCGTTTACTCGCACAAGCCAGAAAGTTTGGCTTCAGTAAAATCTGGCCAGTCTGATATTTTGCATGCGGTTGGCGCAAATGCATGAACGTGTAAACAACAATCTGTGCAACCGTGTAACTAAATCTAACAACTTTCCTCGTTCATGGGCAGATGATTTAGAAAATTGTCTGGTTCATTAATTAATTCTTTAAATTGACATGAGAATAAGTGGCTTTTTTTTCAATCCAACATTTTTGCGGTTTTCTAGGTTTTTTTTTGGTATTTTTAACTTTTTTTATTCAACAAACTCTAGCTAATGCTAATAATTTGTCTTCGTATGGCATTGTTGACTTTTTCTCTCACAATCTTAACTGAACTGGTGGACAAATTTGTGCAAATTAGGCTGACCGTTAAAATGAATACACCAACTCAGTTTTATTGGAGCCAATTGGCATGCACGAATTCATTTGCGCAAATTGCATGAGTGTGAAAACCAGCCTTTTAGGGCAAGAAAAAGCATAGGGAAAGGTGTGAAGGATAGCAACACAAAATTCATGAAATTGCTTATCCTTCTCACCTTTCTCGATGCTTTTCTTTGGTCTAAAACAGATAGAGTAACGATTTTAATTACTTCAACTGTCGGGCATTTCATGAAATGACTAATTTCACCAAACGCCTACGATACATACCGGGTGTTCATTTTGAGAGGATACGGGCATTTTCTACTAAACTATACATCAAGTTTTTAATGGAAGCTATTGTACAACATACAGTCTTCTTAAATATGCTTTTCAATATTTTTATTCACTTGTCATTTAATCAGAAATGATATCAACTTTATTATTTCAAATGGCAACACATTATTTTTTTACCAATTTCTGGTAGATAATTTAATTCTGAATCCAACAATTTATTACAAAGGGGCTGTTGCATAAGAAAAATTTTGAGAAAAATGACTGAATGTGAAATTACAATTTGCGGCATAGCCTTACTTGATAATTTGAAGTTCTCACGTCGAGACACAGGTAAGGAATAAGATAGAGCGATTATGGAATTATTGTTGAATGCAAATGATATGGCTTTAAAATAAATGTTCGAACTGCATTCTATTTTGTTTCATGCACATAGCACATCTCCCCCAAACAGTGTTAACGCAGTCTTATTGTTCAAAATCGAGCAGAAACGTCATTTTTTCGTCACTGTCACTGTCAATGTCATTTGCATTCAACAATAATTCCATAATCGCTCTATCTTATTTTTTACCTCTGTGTCGACGTGAGAATTTTTCACATTATCAAGTAAGGCTGTGCCGCAAATTGTAATTTCACATTCAGTCATTTTTCTCAAAATTTTTCTTATACAACAACCCCTTTGTAATACATCGTTGGATTCAGAATTAAATTATCTACCAGAAATTGATAAAAAAATTATGTGTTGCCATTTGAAATAATAAAGTTGATATCATTTCTGATTAAATGACAAGTGAATAAAATTGTTGAAAAGCATATTTGAGAAGACTATATTTCGTGCAATAGCTTCCATTAAAAAAAATTTACATGAAGTGTATAGTTTAGCAGAAAATGCCCGTTTCCTCTCAAAATGAACATCCGGTATAATAAATTTTTCTAGATACATTTTTCGTTACTTTGATGTCAAATTTATTAGCTTATTTTTTTTTGTTTTTAATTATATTTTTACACAACTTTGATAGGCAATTTTTTTAAATTATTATTGGTTGCGCATTCCACTTATACTTCACAACGATTCCGTTTCTTTTTAACTATATATTTTTGACCCTACATTAAATTTAATAATAATTAATGACGTTTTTCTCATTTTTATAACATTCTTCTCACTTCCTTCATATTTATCTCACATTTCTCTTGTATTTTTTTTGCCACTACTTTACTATGATCTCGTTTATTGTATTTCTTCCCTAAACAATAATTGTATTATGCTTTTATTGTATATACATTTACTTCATATTAATTTTATTTTACTTCATCATTTTTACTTTGCTTAGCTGTAAATTGACTTATTTCTTAGCTAATGTTTGACTTTTATGACGATTTATTACTGTTTTTCTTCAAATTTTTTTCCTGTACTTATTCTATAGTTATTTTATTTTGCTATATCGATTTCTGCTCATTATTTTTACTTTTTTGAGCAGCTGATTTTTTTATCTTTCTATTCTATTGCATTGTTATTATCTCAGTTTTGTTTAATGTTTTGGATTTAACTAATATTAAATTTTATCAATATCATACTAAGGGGTCCATTTCAGCTCGAGTTACCTCGGGAGTAAAATATTGTTGTAAAATTTACGCTATTTCACTGCGCCGCCCGATTTATATCAAATTAAGTGAAAGAGGAGCAATGCCGACGTAACTTGACGTTTTTGTCAAATGTCAAATTTGTCTCAATTTTGTAAATATCGGCGCTAAATTTAATCCATGGCAACTTGCATTTTTTCAGTTGAAATTTAGAGTAAGCGACTTACGCTAATCCCGGCACTTACGGCCGGCGTAAATTGAGCTGAAATTGACCCCTAAGAGTTGTTTTGCACTAGATTAATTTTAGTATTGAAATGAGTTCTGAAAATTATTGTACTGATGCGCGCAAAATTTAGTCAGTTTTGCCCCCCATGTTTTAGGCTTGACCCTCTTTGGGGCCCGAGAAAAGGTTACTAAATCGGCGCACTCATCTTTTCTTTTTTTTCTTACTATACCTAATATAAAATTTACTTTACATTTTGTCTTCAATAAATTTTTTTCATTTCATTTATTTTCATCTTATTTTTTATTTATTTGAACTTTTTATATTTTTTTAAATCACTTTGATTTTATTTTTACTTTAATATTGTCTTTTGTTAGTTCTTTACATTTATTTTTTGGAACTTTACTTTTGAATTTGTATTTTAATTTTATATTTATCTTTTATTTGACATGACTATTCAAATTTGACGTTGACTTTTTGAATGTTTGAATAGGGGTCATTAATGAACGATTTTTTATACATTAATGACACCTATAAATAAACGGTCGCCGGAAAAGTATTTTATCGCGTTATTTTTGACTTTATTTTATTTGCGTATGTTAATTTTAATTCGCTGTTATCTCTTATTTTTGTTTTATGAAATGGAAGTACGAATTCTGCATGAGGTTTCACTCTTAATTATTAATTTCCATTTTGCTTCACTTGGGTTTTACTTTTAATTAACTATTTTTTATTTTATGTTTCTGATATTCTTATCACATATTCATATTCCACTATTACGCGTCTTTACTTTGCTTACTTACTTTTACCTTATTATTTATGTAATTTTTTCACTTTTCTTTTCTACTTTACTTTCAAATTCATTTAGCTTTATTTTAAAACTGAAATTTTATACAAAGTGTTTTCGATACAGGTGCTAAAAGTTTAAAAGCATGTACTTAAGTCAGGTCATATGATGTAGAAAACCTCAATAACATTTTTTCGTTAATTGGCCTTTAAAGAAGGTGTAGCCTTTTGACAGTGGGTCCTGGTAAATGGTTCTTATTTCATGGCTCCCAAATCTTTCAAGATAGAGAGATGAAAATCTGTGGGTTTTCTAATGTTTTTAACCCTAAAAAGATGAAACTTGAATTTCACGGCAATTTAGTCGAGGGGTATGTTAAACTGGGGCGGTGTGGGATATTTTTACTCTTAACTTTTTTGTACGTGTTCTTTCGCGGTTTTTGATATCAAATTATAAAATTTGATGGTTATTTTATGCTCAATGAAATAAAATGTTCCAGCTCTTTTTTGATATTGGTTCCCCAAATCCTCTAAACATTTAGAGTACGTTTGATAATGACAAAAATCTAGGTACAGTTTTTCCTTCAATTACCTCCCAAAGAAGCTACTGCCTCCTAAGGATCTTTCCCATGAAGGCACATTTAGGTGGGGGGTGAGGTGAGGGTACCTACCTGAATTGTAGTAAAATTCCAGTTTCATCTTTTTAGGCTTAAAACATTAGTCACTCCACAAATTTTCATCTCTATCTTGAAAACCATTTGCCAGAACCTGCAGTCGAGGGGCTACATCTTCTTTAGGGGCCACTTAACGAAAAAGTGTTTTTGAAGTTTCTTTCATTATTTTACCTGATTTACGTGTCTTTAAATTGTTGGCACCTATTTCGGAAACACCTTGTATAAAGGCAAATATTTTTAAATTTTTAAAATTTACAGTAAAATATTCAAAAAATTCAGAAGAAAATGTATTTAAGGCTTGGATTTAAGACACAACGATGAAGATAGCGCATCCTTGTCGCTCTCAATGGGCGGTATAGAGATGTTAATCCATGATTGCGCCGAGCCAGGCTCGATTTTTAGAATCTGTAAACATCAGCCTCAGAGGTGATCTATGTTTGAAGTCGATTGGTCAAGTAAGTACCATTAAAAGTACAATCGTATGAATTTGGTGATAAATTGAAGATCAAATTCAAATTACTGTATTTAAAGGTACTTGACCGATCGACTTCGAAAATAGATCACCTCCAAAGCTGATATTTAGATTCTAAAAATCGAACAAAATCCTAAAAATTTGCTTTACTTTTCGAGCCTGACTCGACGCAATCATGGATTAACATCCCTATATCGCCCATTGGAAGCGACAAGGTTAGTTTTATCTACCACTGATGTCAGTTTCTCATTGAATTTGAAACTGATGTGATATTGATAAATAATTTCAAAAGGTTCTTTGGGATTGGGTTGTTGAAATAAAAAGTAGGTACCATCTGTTCACGTTTTTGTCTCTATGAGACGTTCCAATAGCAATGAGTAAACATGGTTTTTTCTATTTCATGACGTCAGAGCTAGGATGTTAGGGACCAATCCAGAACTAGTTAGACTAGATTTTGTATTCCTACACTCGGAGACGATACGGCACCAACTGGACACTGAAAAGAGTCATTCGCAAAAATCGGAAGAAAGTTTTGATCGATTTAGAAATTGGAAGGTAATTTAACCAGTGACAAAGTCTTAACTAGTTTCTGTCGCCCCCCGTAAATCTTTTCATCTCAACTATCACTTTGATCGTTTGCAGGTGAAACATTGCCTCACAATCGCAAGTGGTGACATTGAACGCGCCACTCAGATCCTCATCGATCGTCAAGAAAACGGCCAATGTCTCAACCAGAACAACTCTCTAACGATACACGTCAACAAAACCACCATCAATGACGCCGAACTGAAGAATCGCATCATTGAACGTTACAGCTACATCGACAAGGATGCTTTCAGCAAAGAACATCGTCCGGTCGCCCCCAAAGTTGAACCTAAAAAACTCGTACGATACCGAGACAACAAAATTGTCAGTTTGAAAGGAGAACGCTATACCGAAGTGAAGAAGGGCGAGGACGTCGATGACATATCGCTGAAGAAGAACAAGAAGGGACATACCCCGTAACCAAGAAATGCGACTGAGATTTGGAGGCGAAAGGAGGTTGCGGGGACTGGATCGTGTATAACTTTTAGGTGTAACCTATTCAATGGTAAAAACGTAGTGTATATTTATGTAAACTCCGGCACTTGGAAGTAGCTATAAGGAGCAAGTGTTGGATGGGGGCTGGGCCCCTAACATCCAACAACTTGCTCCGCCATTTCGTATACACACCGTTAGTATTATTAAAATGTAAGATTCAAGACTAGTCAAAAGGGGAATGGGAGACCGTATCCTTACGATTCATTTCAATACCTGTGATTCTCGTAAAAAGTAAAAGTATTTTCTTACATTGTTTCTCTCGTTTACTAATGTAACTTATTATTTATGTTTTTTTATAACTTTTTTTTATTGTGACTTTGTTTGGTTCCTTCAAGTGATATTATCGGACTCAAACCGTTTCTCGAAATTTATTTGTAATTTTAAGATTGTAACCTTACATGTAATCGATTTTTACGTTTTGTCCTTTTCCATTCGTAATAAATATGTTAAGTGTAAGCAATCATTTGTTTTATCACTAGCGATAGCGCCATGTCAATAGTGCTACTGCTTTTGTTCGTTGTTATTCCACGTAAGTTTTTCACATATTGACGACACTGAAACAAAATCGTAAATATTTGTGTCATTGATATTCAAAGATTTCTTCTAAATCATGAACAAGGAACACTTACATTTATTGAGGGCTTTTAGGCCAGTGAGTAGGTAAAAAATTTAACAAAAATTTTAACATTTTTTAAACTTTGCTGTGTAATGTGTAACGAATCGAAACGGAACTATAAAATTTTGCAACTCGATTAAAGGTCGGCATCATTGTAAAAATCGGAAAAGTTTAAATTAAGCGATATCTCAACGAGAAAAAATGTAACATCGTTGCAAACTCGGTAGAGTTTTCATTACAATATTCAAAATAAACAGCGAAATTTGCAGGAACTTGTGAATTAGGCATAATAATTAATTATCATTAATAAACA
The DNA here is from genome assembly GCA_951805265.1 of Schizotus pectinicornis. Lineage (NCBI taxonomy): Eukaryota > Metazoa > Arthropoda > Insecta > Coleoptera > Pyrochroidae > Schizotus > Schizotus pectinicornis. The sequence goes on from OX638210.1 coordinate 1,273,410, forward strand.
TTTTTTTATCTAACTTTCCAGCAACAATATTAACATGCTAGCAAAACTAGAATCAATCTGCTAAAATCGTCTTACAAGACTCTGTAAGTTTGCAACTCTATTCGGTGACGGCATGGTCCATTTTTTTATAATTTACAACAAAATCAAGAGTTATTTACGTAAAAACGATTTGAAACAAAAGTAACAATGTGTACATGTTAATAACTCTTGATAACATGTACACATTGTTACTTTGGTTTCGAATCGTTTTTACGTAAATAACTCTTGATTTTGTTGTAAATTATAAAAAATAGATCATGCCGTCACCGAATAGAGTCTTGTAAGACGATTTTAGCAAGTTGATTCTAGTTTTGCAAGCATGTTAATATTTTTGCTGGAAAGTTAGATGAAAAAATGTTTATTAATGATAATTAATTATTATGCCTAATTCATAAGTTCCTGCAAATTTCGCTGTTTATTTTGAATATTGTAATAAAAACTCTATCGAGTTTGCAACGATGTTACATTTTTTTCTCGTCGAGATATCGCTTAATTTAAATTTTTCCGATTTTTTCAATGATGCCGACCTTTAATCAAGTTTTATTATTTTATAGTTCCGTTTCGATTCGTTACACATTACACAGCAAAGTTTAAAAAATGTTAGAATTTTTGTTAAATTTTTTAGTTATCATGTCTCTCTCTATTCACTGGCCTATTTGTCAATGTAATTTCAATATTAACTTTCAAATTACATTTGTCTTAACATATTTTTGTTACTATAGTTATTAGCTTTAGACTAAAAGTTACAAAGTTACAAACAACTGAAAAAAAAAATTTAATATTTTGTTTACTGACTTGTTATCAAACGCTTACGGCTTACAGGGTTGTCTTCGTCATCTAATCGCATTATAGGAGGTAGAGCCACAACCATCCAACAGTACCCCTACCAACTCAGTTTACGGTACCGCAACCGTCACATAGGAGGCGCTGCTCTTATCTCCGAAAAAATTGCAATATCCGCCGCCCATTGTTTTGAAATCCCAGGTCCTTATTCGGTCAGGGCCGGTTCGAGCTATTTGAGTAAAGATGGAAAAGTTGTTCACGTCACCACCACCATCGTTCATCCGCAATATAGAAAATTCAACAATGACTACGATATTAGTCTTTTGTTTCTGAGTGAATCTCTGTTGATTTCGGGGAATATTCAACCGGTTAAGCTTCCCGGATATTCTAGAACTGTTCCTGTGGGGAAAATAGGATGGGTGACGGGCTGGGGGTATATGGATGATCTTATTCCTGAAGTTTCGCAAATATTAAGGGTGGTAAAAGTGCCAGTTTGGGGATGGAAAGAGTGCTCGAGAGTGTTTCAATTTTCGATTACGCAAACAATGTTTTGTGCAGGGCTGCCACAAGGGGGCAAGGATTCCTGTCAGGTTAGAATCTAGATTCTATTACCTAAACTACTAATATTAAATACTTATGTAACTTCTCATAAATCATAACAATTTTGGGAAATAAGTAGACGTGCAAGTGAAGATTTTCAAGAGCTGTAATGTAAACAAGTTTCTTTTTTGATAAGTTTAAAACCAATACGTTTGTATGTTTGTATTAATTTTTGTCACTGCCATACTTTTACTTGCACTTGATATTTAACTTATGCCCAGGAATTATTGTAGAAATTTCTAGTAACTTTCTTGCTTAATAATTTGGCCTGACAAATAATTTTCACAAGTTTTGTATTGTAATGACAAAAACGGTTTCAGGGTGATTCTGGAGGCCCCTTAGTTGTTGATGGAATACTTTACGGTATTGTTTCTTGGGGTATCAATTGTGGAGAAGCTGGTCATCCTGGCGTCTACACTAACGTCGCTATCTTGAGGAACTTCATTCTAAAATATGGGATGTTGTAATGAAAAATGCTGGAGAAGAGAAAACTACAACTTGTTGTCTCCGCACATTTTTTGTTGAAGGTTCAGTTTCACGAACATTTATCAAATTTTTGACGATTTGCTATTGCCTAATACCTGTTTTTCACCATCTTTGTGCAACCGGTTATTATTTTATTTCAATTTGGTTGGTTATTGGTTCAAAAAATACTAGGACTTTAATGATCAAAAAGCTGATAGGAGAGTGACAATTAAAATAATGTATGTTTTGCTATCGCCTACAGGGTTCCGTCTACGCTGTTGTTTCTTATGGGATAGATAATGATAAACCTTCAATTATTATAACTTTAAGCTACCATACCATACACATGCGTATGGAAATTTGTTCAACGAACTTAGAAAGGTTCCGTGAATCAAAAATATTACTTGATTCTCAAAGGAAACATTTTGATTCGAATTATAATCCTAAAATATACTGCATTTCAATGTTTTAAATTTAAAAAACGTAATTATCGCTGAACTTGTAAAATTTAAATACAGAGTGTCCCGGAATGACTGTGACGAACTTGAGAGGTAAGAATAAAATCAAAAAATAAAGGAACTTTTTTTAGTAAACCTGTCCCCGAAAACGCTTGATGACTGAAAAAAAGACCTTCAAATTTGAGTTTCAAAAATTGTTTTTTGACGTAGGTAACTACATAGGTAAGGAAACTAGAGCTCTCTAAAGGTAAACCTCTGTTAGTGGTTTGCAGTGAGTATCTTCAAAATCAGGCAAGTTAAAATAATGAAATTTTGCAAAATTATTACTATTTTTGTATTTAACCGGGAGAAATAAAAATAATTTAAAAAATGTATACAGGGGTGTCTCAAGCGCAGACCCTCCTAAGTGAAAATAGCCCTTACTTTGCTGTATGTACCATTTTCAATTTTTAACTCTGAGATTTTAATAATCTAGAGTTTTCTACATAAGAAAGGTATGCTTGTTGAATACCGATAGGGTACACCCTTTCTCAGCCAAATCGATTTAAAGTTTTGTTACACGGCAGGTATTGCAAATGAAATGACATTTATTATTGTTACATACAAAAATAGTAATAGTTGGGCAAAATTTCATTATTATTCACTATTTATTATCATTACCTATCATTATCATTATTTTACCTTGATTGGCTTTGAAGATATTCACTGCAAACCACTAACAGAGGTTTACCTTTAGAGGGCTCTAGTTCCCCTAGGAAGAATTTTTAGACCTATGTTTATAGACAACTTTCTTTATGTTTTTTATTGTAGAAGTCGTCGGTAAAATATTGCACACGTTTTTCGGGACACCTGTATACTTCTTGAGCACTTTAGGTATATATGTCAGTACTTGCGTATATCTAAAGTTTTTGACTAGTGCATTTTATAATTTTTACGTTTTACATAAGTACGTTTTAAAAATTTTGTAGGTACTGTAAAGAAGTATCCTGTGAGAACTTGCTCAAGACACGACATTAATAAATTTTTCCGGCGACCGCTTATTTTTTATAAGTTTCATTAATGTATAGAAAATTGTTTCGATATTCTGTAAAAGAAATTTATTGCAAAACTATTTCAATAGCTAATTTGCTAATTAGGAAGTCGAATAAAAACCTTTGTTGAATGAAAGTGACAGATATTTAATAAAACCTAAATAAAACGCAAATAAAAATCAAAGAATGTGCCTTTAAGTCGAATGCAAGCACGGCATCTTTTTTCAAAAAAATTACTATATCCGTCTTGCTCTTTCTGCATTGTACAGCTTCATTAATATGATGTCTCAATGGTTTTACATTATTTGTTGGTTTTGCAATGAAATGAGAAATTATTTTGACCAAACTTATCCACAAAAATGAATCGGCCGTCTTGGTACCATTTTGTGATCTCCCCGGTCACAGGATTAAAATAAATTGGATTTTTCTACTGGGGTTGCATAAAGAATAAAAAAAAATAAAAATACTACAACATCCAAGTTTTCCCTTTTAAAAACTTTTTGAGTGACTCGATTTTGTTCATCATAAATACGTTTTTAATATTCTCAAAATCCTAACTTCAGTTAGGGTTCTAAAGTGTGTTTATTCTTTTTGCAAATTTACATCTTCCTGATTTTTTGACATTAAAATATTCTATTATTAGGTACATGCTACATATTTTAATTTGAAAGGTGCAATGCGCAAAATTCTGTTGTGTTCAAATTATCAAAGCCTCCAAAAGTATCTCAGAGAATGTAATTTGTGGAAAAGATTTTTGCATTTTTTTGCTTTCTAGGAATTTTCATTGTCTTTCATAAAAGTGATTTTTTTTTCATTACACAAATAAATGTGAATCACGATATAATTCTATCTTGCATAATTAGAAAATATACAGAATATTTCCAACGGGTCTCGTTATCTTGCCTTCACTATTTTCAATTTTTTATTTTTTATATAGCTTTCATGTTTTTTAAATCTTAGAGCGCAATTTCAGTACTGAAATTAGTACCAAAATAAGCATCATGTCATACGGCTCTTAGTTTTGACTATTAAAATTTAGGAAGATCTCATTAATTTGCAGACTTGCACTTGTAGACACTACTTGTAACTACCTACATGCAAGTGTCACTAGAGCTCGCCTCAAGTAAAAGTGCCTGCCAATCATATTTCGCTCAATTACTTTTTTTGAGGGGCACGAGGATTTTAATGTCGTTGTTGCAGCCAAGTTCAGGAAACCGATGTGCCGCTCCACTTAGGGCCGGTTTTACAAAAGGACGTTTTTACAGGTATAACGCTATTCCGGAGTAACTCGAATAAATGGACTTTTACGAAAGACGGATAGGATAAACGCAGGTATAAACTGTGGACCGAGGATATGTAAACCACCTGGAATAACGTCCTTTTGTAAAACCGGCCCTAAGTCAGGTTCGAAGCTCCACTCTCTACTCTAGCCATTTATCAGAATGGTCACCGGGCGCATCGACGTGAGCATTAAAAGTGTTCAACTACAATAGACCGTCTTGATTGAACGGACTTCAATCAAGCCTCAGTGGCGTGGATGAACCAAAGTGTAATTAATTTCTGGTTTGCCTGTTTACTACAGCACGCCACTGAATCAACTTTGCAAGAAAACAGCGCTTATGATTGGTTAGCTGAATCACAGCAAATACGTTTTTAACGCAGGTCCATTTTTACCTGAGATGAGCTCTAGCAAACCTTCTTTCTGAATGTTGAGGCTACTCGATATTCTGCATTATAAGGCAAAGAAAGGTTCAGTGGCTACGGCTACACAAAAAGGTTGAAAATGCTAACAAGAGAACGAGTAGCTAATGGTAAGATTCTCCGAAAAAACTTTTCAAATGTAGGTATAGAAGTGTAACTTTCAGCCATAGAAAGAAAAAATGGTTAAAAGAAATACCATACCGAATATCGCTTAAGCAATTGCACCAAAGAGTTCGAGTTCGACACATTGTGATCTGGTAGGTTCTTCTCAAATCTTTATAATTATTTAAAAGTATAACAATTAAGAGTCTTATAATCTTTTAATTGATTTATTTTTACATTTATTAAACATACCATAACATTAAATTTCAAAGACACCAATAACTCGAAAAATGTAATTACTCCTAAACGTGCTGAGAAAACCCTAGATATTCCGTGAGTTAACTAAAAACCGAAAGGCAACAATAAATATAGTCAAATCAACAACAAACGAAAACCATCGCAATAATTCGTTGTATTTTTAAAATTTGTTTTGGTGTGTTGGTGGTGGTGTGTAAAAATCCAAAGAGCTTAGAGTGGTTTAACAACGACGACACTTATTTTTTGTTTAATAATTTTTTTCTTAATATCTTACAATTTTTCTTGTTACGCATCAGAGATAGACATTAATATTACCAAGTCAGAACAATTTCTCTTACATAAGGATCGGAACCGACTCATACTCTTATAGTACGCTTACCTCTATACGATTTGTTTTTACATTCCATAAAAATCTCGTTTTATTTTATGTACAAATTGACTATGTCTTAAATGTTAACCTCTCAGTACGAAAAATTATCACAGTTATATAAACATTCATACGTGTAAAAATACGAGAAAAAAAAAGTGAAATAAATCATAGTAATTTTATTAATAAAGTATGTAACAAAAACCGTAATTTCTTTATAAATATACAACATATTTATCTGTAGATCACAAAGCTACTTAATTCCAAAAAAGAGATAATTCCTAAAAATTAAGAGATATACAAAGTCATAGAGAGAAAGAACAAAATCAACACTTTGCTCTAGCGGCACGATTCACAGAGCAAGTTAAAGCTTTCTTCACTTAAAACTTAACAGATGTCGCAACGTTAACATAACGTAAATAATTGTTTTATTTACACAAACAACAAATCAACCGATCGGGGAATCCCGCCACATTGGCGCCATCTCTTGTCGGAAAAGCTCGACTGCTTCGAACCGACGAGAGATGGCGCGACATCAAACAGAACGGAACCTCTAACACTATTTTTCAAATTTTAACCTATTATTTGCACCGAAGATGATAAATTAAACGTAACTCGTCGAAAAATTATAAAAAATAACCTTAATAATTGAGCTTTTGTTTCGTCGATCCCGAAATTAAGTCGCAGTTTTGTTGTGTTATCACTCTTAAGAACTAATGGAAAGAGGGAGAGAGAGAGAGCGAGAAAAATTAAAATAAATTATAGAATTATTACAATTGTTTGAGCTATGTTGGCGAGGATGATGGTGACAACCCCCCTCTTTCGTCACACCCTCATCCCCGCTCCCAATCAAATTAAACTATTATCTCTGTACAATCTTATTTATTCACAAAATTGTCCTTGCAGTAATAACGATATTGCCTAACTGGATCCCTTCCCCTGTATCCCCCCTTATCCTAATCGAGATCATTCCTCCTTCTTCCTTTTCCTTCCCTGTGTTTATTTGTCTTTCAATCCTAAAATCGAGTGTTCCATCAGACTCGAATTCGGTTGATGAGCGTAATTCCTTATCTGGTGGAGAGATATCAGTTGGTTGGGAAAACCGTTTGACGGTTGGTTCTTGGGCAAGTCGAGGCTGTTTTGTTTTTGAAAACTGATGGCGTCGTAGATGTAAGGTCGATTCGGTCCCAACTGGTGGTGGTTGAGGTTGAGATGGCCGGACATTGAGTTGATGGGTGTGAAGGCCGAGTTGGTGTTGGATTTCGATATCGACGTGTCGTACGAGTTGGCGAGATTGGCGTTGGGGGTGCCAGGAGGCGCAGGGGGGTTCTGGCTGAGCTGCTGACGGATTATCACCAGGTCCTCGTTTTGTTCGAGAATCTGACGGGGAATGTCGTTGGGGTAGTCGTGCATATTCTCAGCACTGTCCGGACTGACCTTTGGCCAGTAAGGGTGGTCTAGACCCCGGTGGTTTAAACCTGGAACAAAAAAAAAACATCAAAATTTAGTAACATAAATAAGACTTCAAAAAAATTCTTTAATAATTATTATTTAAAGACAGACTCAGCTAGAGACAGCTAGGAATGCTCAGGACGTGTTCTTAAGGATTAGCGACAAAGACAACTTCTGAGTGGCTGAACATAATACGGTAAGGTAAAATAAAATCCAGAACACTATCACTGTGGACTATGGGATTTAAAACTCGACCAAAAAAATCCATGAACTTATAATACTAATGATCATTTAGTCCTTTTAGAGCTATGGTTTTGAATAGTGACACTGTAGTGGAGTGGCAATAAAGCGATAGATCTCAGACAAATCCTGAATATAAACTTGTTGCGACCACATTGGTAATTCTAATTATGTTAGATGTAAACATCTATCGCTCAGAAAACCAATAAAGTCGGAGGTGAATCACATTTTTTCTGAACAATTTTATGTGGGAGTTCAAAAAGAAGTATGTAACAAAAAACAAAAAGATCAATCTTGTAATTTCTTAAAACACATTTCTTACGAAAAGCTTAGAAAAAAGTATAAACTATAAAGAAAAGTATCAAAACCTTCAAGCTTTTGCATTAACAAATAAGTTCAAGTTTTTAAGTGCACCCGCAGCTCAGAAGCTAATTACTTCGACAGTACATGACCAATACCAATGGCAGAAATAAAATATATTACTTATTATAAATTACTTTCTAAATGTATTGGGATTGAGAGGTATCTCAGAAAATCAATATTAACGCTATTTAAACGCGTCAACAGAAGTCTCATGTCTTCCGTAGATGTCAATCAAATTTGATATAATAAGTTGTAGAATTATCATTATTGAATATTTGAAATATTTCAATAACTCTGAGTTATCCAAAATAAGTCATAAATCTGAGACTTGGAAAATCTATTCAATACACCTATGCAAGAAATTATATTAAATAATAATGTTTTATATTTTTTATACAAATTATCCACAGAATTCTCTTCATTGAACATAACTCAACAGACTGGTCTTGAAGTAGTGACACGCCAGATATTTAGCCGATCATATTGTCAGTTAAACAAAAAAAAACTTTTACTTACAAAATCAATACTATATCAGCAAGAAACAACATTTGCCTCATGAACTTTAATTAAAGACCAATAATTTGTGCATTGAAACGAAATTTTAAGATAAACTTTTGTAATTTGGTAACAAAAAATAACAAAACATTTGCGATCTTCAGACGCGTTCTTTATAAAAAAATGAAAAAAAGTATAAACTACGCTATAGAAACGTTTAATTAATACTTTTTGGATAATTGTCCTTTACTAACGCTCAGTTCAAACTTTCACGCTCCTGTGCTTAAGTCCTTGAGCTGAGAAATTAATTATTTTATAAAAAAGTTTTAAAACATACCCAATTTCAATAATATTAGCAGACTCAATTGCTGTCCCTATAAAGTGATTCGCCTTGAACGATATCAGCTCAGAAAATCAATCCCTTTCAAATGCCTCAACTAAAATCCATAATAGCTTTCAATAAGCTTTTTTTTGTAATGTGTAATGAGTGTCAAAACACTTAAGTACGCTCTCTAAGATTATATCTAGCAAAGTTCGCTCAGGATCTCTCTATATTTTAACGAAGTTTTAAATTTTATATAAAGTGGGGTCACGCACTTTATATGATGTTAATGGAAGACTCTCTGGGTACTTATTGCATGATCTGAAAGAGTTTGCTTTATCTTTATTGAATAGTGAGAGCTCAGGAATTCGGTGCAAACTGCACCAATACAATCACCTTAAAATATAAGAATAAAATTAGTGCTGCATACGCTTACAATATTTTAAGAAACTTTAGATAATTATATATCACATGTTTATATATGCTCAAGAGTTTCGAATTCTACTCAGAAACTTTAAAAATTAGAGAAATTACAAATGGTTTTTCAGATCTTAGAATGGAATAACACTTTGAGCAAGTTAAGCGTTATTATTTCTTGAATGCAACTCATACTGTAATCTGTACAATCGCTGACTTCCCACCTTCCGCCACTATTTTTTTTTTAAATTTAATTTAAATGACAATAATTTCAGCCTCTTATCTTCAAAATATTATTTAAATACTATAAAATGGGCCAGCAGACTAAGTTAATAACTACCGCTAGCAGCAGCAACTGTTCCAATTTCATAACTGAAGGTTATATAAAGTGAGGTTGAGCCATAGTCAAAATCCTCAGATTGCATTGCATAATTCCAGATTCCAGCTTTATTTCACGGATTTCAATCATAAGAGGTGCGATTAGATTGCAATAAAGGGGCTGAGGAGACTTGTTAACAGCTAATGGTACAACCAAGTGCTTAAATTTTGTAACTGAAGATTAACTTGAGTTTGAACCTACCTAATCCGGGCCCAATTGGAGGTCTCTTGTCGGTTCGTTCTGCATGTTTCTGCATGTGCTTGCTGAGGTACGTTTCTTGCGTGTAACTTTTCCCACAATATTGACATATATGCGTTTTGAGGTGTTTACTCTCCTTATGTTTGGGAATGTGCTCGAGCAGGGACGGTTCGTCGCTGAAACACTTGTAGCACGAGTTGCACTTGTAAGGTTTGTCCGTTTGATGGCACCGTGAGTGCGACTGCAAGTTACTCAGCTGTGAAAACGCCTTCTGACAACCCGGATGTCGACATCTGCAAAAAAATATCTTTATTTTAAACAACCATTTCTCCTAAATGACCGACGCTTTTGGTTACTACAAACACTTACTTGTAGGGTTTATCGCCTGTATGCGTGCGAATATGCTGCTGAAGGTGACTCAATTGCGTGAACTTCCTTTGGCAGATCTCGCACCGATAAGGTTTGATGCCCAAATGAATCCTAGTGTGCTGGGATAGATAGGAACTGTTGGCAAAAGCCTTACAACATTGGGAACACTTGTACGGTTTGGCTTCTCGCATGTGGGCCTGAGTGTGAAGCTGCAGTTCTGCTTTCGATCCGAAAACCTGCAACAAAACAAAAGCTGTAGTTTGATCACAATCGGAATTTTGGTGACTTTTTGAGTGAGTTACATTCTTGGTTCTACTGCTCCTACATCTTTAGCGACTTACTAACTGTACAAATGGCGCAAGCTTTGAAATCCTACATTTTTTTTTTGTTCAAACGATCTTTTTAGTCCATCCTAAACACCATAACCTTGTTATCGAAACCGATGCATATTATTATGTGCACCGACAAAAACGAGTTGGGGCCTTGAAAACGTCAAGTTTGCGGTTCGCCGCCAATCGCTAGAAAAATGCCACCTGTTTTTTTTTTTGTTTTTTTGTCTTCTTGTCCAGCGGCACGACAACTTTTCCATTTTGAGCTTGGGTCGGTCGTTCGAAATTAAAAGCGCTGAATCGCTTCCGTGCCCGCCGCTAAAATTGACGACCAGCAATTAAAAATCGATGAAAAACCGGTCCCAGACCAACGGAATTGGCGCTACTGAACTTTAAAGTTATTTGAAAGTAGAGAAAAAAATTAAGAAATAATTTCGACAATTCGCCCCATTCCCTTAATTAACAAGTGGGTATAGTCAAAACTTGCTTACTCTGGCAACAATACAAGCCAACACAGTGCAATTCTTAAAAGATTAACTTACATAATGTTGTTTTAGTAATAATGGCAATGCAAAATTTTTAAGTCTAACAAAAAAGTTACAAATTGAAATAAAATCAGATTAACCAACAAGCTGTGTACATACATAGAATAGAAGTGTGCTTACTTTACACTTCGAATTATTAATTACAGTGGTTAGATAGAGCCGGATAGATCTAACTTTGAAAAGATCACAAAATTTAAGGCTTCCAAACAGCTCTGTTCTAACTGTTCTAAGAACCAGACCATACCTTTTGAAGTTAATTTTAGTTAGTCTCACAAGTTACCGGCATCTTCTTAGATTACATTTAAGCTAACATTTATACTTTCTCGCTTATTAACTTATAAGTTTCACAATGTAAGGTGGAAGTTGTGAAATGATTAATTTAGTGGTTAATTTGGAAAGTCTTAACTATAAGTAGCTACGCGTGATCGTGATAAGTGTTGATAGAAAAGTAAATAATTAAAGATGATTAACAGATGATATTTTTTTAAATTCTTCAGACTCAAAAAGAATTTTCACAATATATAAATCTATTAGGCATATAAATGGTCGCGTCAGTTAAATAAAGCTTTTCAAAATTTTAACATAAATTTTCAAATGCTTGAGTCAATTAGTAATTTCAAAAATTTGAGTTTCTTTACAATGGCCTAATGCAGAATGCAATGAACTATATGAATATGAATCATAACTTAAAATTAAATTAACTAAAATCTTATCTGATTCAAGTGAGTTAAAAGTTTTGAAGCGCATTTAATATTTTTAATCAAAGTGATTATACGGGGTGACCTAGCGCTATTGAAACAGGGAAATATCATGAAAAATAATATTTTTTTAAATTATATCTTCCCAGATAAAGTTTAGTAAAGACGAAAAACTCCACGCGGATTCTTAAAAGGAAGGGTACGCTTTCATGTAAAATTGGTGGTTAAACAGGTTAAAAAAAGATTAAAAATTGTTGCTTTGATTGGGATATGAACCTCGGACCTCATGTTCGGAAGAAACGTTCTGACCCGATCACTTCTCATTTTTAGATTTTGACGTTCGATTAAGGCTTTTTTAATTATCAATTTTACATCTAAAACGTGTCCCTTTTTTAAGAATTCGTGTGGAGTTTTTCGAAAAATTTGAAATTTAAAAATAATGTAACTTAAAATTTTGGCACCTGGATTTGCTAAAGTCTTATAAATTTTAAATTGATCTTAAGTCGACAGATCAATAGGGAACTGTCAATTATAATTGTTAGTTTGATAGGTTGGTGAGTTGCGAGGAATCTAACTCTTACGACAAATCATAAAATTTCACTTAAGTATCTAAAGTGAAGTTTTTTCATATAGCTCTTTTCAGTTAGGAACTTTGATTCTAGTCCGGGATCGTAATTTAATAAGTGTAAATGTGTGTAAATGTAAAGTTTTTTTAGCTTAACTAAAAATTATATAAAAACTGATTAACAAATAAGTTGGAAAACAATGTATACAAACGGTAAACTTAATTAAGCAGAACCTTGCTGTTGAAAACAATAAAATATTTTAGTGGATGACAACTTTTAATAAATTTCCCAGTGCTAAAACAATGTTGTTCTGTTTAAAAAATCTCAGGAATTTTATGAGCTAAGCCAGGGGTTCCCAAACTTTTTCAGTCCGCGGCGCACTTACAGGTTTACTATTTTGTCACGGCGCCCTAGCTAGCTAGTCAAAATATGGTACAATAATACTAGATAGGTAGGCACTATATATTGACACACAAGAGTACATTTATTATTTAAGAAAAATACGAAAGAAAATACAATAGTAACTTGGTCAATGTGAAGTGTGAGCTTGGTGATTTGCACACATTTTTTCAAAGCGTGGGATAAGGCTTGACACCGCTACTCTCATTTCTTGCTCCACATTGATCTTTGAACGATATTTGCTCTTTATTACAGCTACAGCTGAAAATCCGGCTTCACATAAATAAGATGTTGCAAAGGGAATGAGCATTCTTAAAGCTTTCGAACTTAAACTTGGATATTCATCTTGGACCGATATCCAAAACCCCACCAAATCAGAACACGTGAATCTTATTTTAAGGCTGCTGTCGCAAGAGAGTTCAATGAGACTTTCTTCTTCTTGCGAAGTAAATTCTGGTGGAGCTTGGCCATGGAAAGGATCTTGGATCCACGCAAAGTTTTCAACATTGTCTTCGGCAAAGTATTTTGAAAACCATTCAGTGAGCTTCGAAAGGTGTTCCGTAAAAAGAGACATCAAGTCTTGTGAGACAACCAGCTCATTAGAGGCCGCATATTTATGCAATTGCTGGAAACATTCTTGACCGCCATCGTCATTAATTTTTTTTATCCACAACTGCAATTTTTTCCTAAACGCCGCGATCTTCTCCAATAGTTTCAAAATGTGCATGTTATTGCCTTGCAGAGACAGATTCAAATTATTCAGTTTATCAAATATATCGCACAAATATGCTAGTTTTAGCAAAAAGTCTGGTTCGGCAAAGTATCTGGAATTTGCATGACCCTCTTCTTGTAAAAAAGTGTGAATTTCTTCATGTAATTCGAATGCACGAAATAAGACATTTCCACGTGAAAGCCATCGTGAACTGCAGTAATATAACAGGGCCGTGTGTTCAGCTCCCATATCCATGCATAGTTTTTTGAAAAGTCTGGCTTTTAGCGGCCTAGTTTTTATGTAGTTTACTACCTCAATGACACGTTCTAATACCTGGTTCAATTCAGAGCTCATTGACTTTGACGCAAGCGCTTCCCTATGGATGATGCAATGGGTCCACATAGCATGGGGTGCTTTTTTACGAATAAGCGCTTGTATTCCTCCATACCTGCCAGACATTGATCGAGCACCATCAGTACATACACCGACACATTTTTCCCAATCCAAATCATTTTCTGTTATAAAGTTGTCTAGAATTTCGAACAAGTCTTGAGCCTTTGCACTTTCAGTAATGCTTTTACAGAAAAAAAGGTCTTCAACGATAATATTGTCAGCCAAAAAGCGTACGTAACAAATAAGATGTGCATCTTTATTACTGTCAGTAGCCTCATCAAGTTGCAGGCCAAATTCCTTGCCTTTCATTTTTTCTATTAATTGGTAATTGAGATCCTCAGCTATGTCATGGATTCTTCGACTAATAGTGTTGTTAGATAAAGGTACCTGGGAAATTAATTTTCTGGCCGATTCTCCCATCATAATATTCACCATATCGAGAGCAGCCGGTAGAATAAGCTCTTCTGCGATAGTGTGAGGTTTTTTGCATTTCGCCACCCTGTATGCCACCTTGAATGATGCCAACAGTGCGTTGCTAGGTACTGAGGCTTGTTGAGTGAACACGCTTTTTTGTTTTTTAAAATTTTGCAACTTCCTATTAAAAAAATCACGCGATTTTTCAACCATAGTAGGGTGAATGGTTTCGAGATGTCGCTTTAGCTTACTTGGGAGCATACTTTCCGGCGATAAAATCTTCAAACAGAGCACACACTGCGGTCTTGCTTCATTGTTTATTTCTGTTGAAGTAAAGCCAAAGTCCAAATAGCTGTCATCGTATTTGCGATATTTCCGTTTTTTTGCTTCCCCTCCACTTGCAGATGTTTGATCACTTGAACTACCGACTTGCTTATTTAATGAAAAACTATCCATTTTGCGTCCGCCTCTTGACGAAACAACAAACACAGCGACACAATCAAAACAAAACAGACGAACTCCTATCGTCTCGCCTGTAAATGAACCAGCGCGGGCGGGTCAAGGCACGGGGGGAGAGGAGTAACGTCGGTTTCCGACACTGGTTTTCGAGCGTAAGTACCTACCGATTTGAATTATTTATTTCGTATCCGCGAATACCTAAGTTTAGTTTCCGGAGGTTGGTAAAGAGGAGCGCCTCACGGCGCCCCTCTTTACTTTCTACGGCGCACCAGGGCGCCGCGGCGCACACTTTGGGAACCCCTGAGCTAAGCATTATTAGTTAAAATTTTATTGTTGTGGTTGTGATAAGTTTTATTGTTATTTGTAACTTAATTACTGGAATCAAAAGAAATCAGTTAAGAGTTAGGTACTTCAATGGTAAAGTAAGTACCTACTGCAAAAGTTAGCTTAAACTTTGGTAATGTTGGAGTAATGGCCGGTTGCACAAATAATTTAATTCTTTGTCAAAACTTCGTCAAAATTTTGACGAATTTCGGAATTGTTTGAGTTAGTTAATTCAGAATTATAAAAATGTGTTATACCTAGATGAGTTAAAATTTTGCATCCAGATTGTAACTTAACTATAACGACAACCTTATAAAGTTATTCAGTTAATAACTTTTAAATGTTTGTAAGTTAATTAGTAGGTATGTATATATTTTCAAAATATGTAACATGTTTTACCTATATCAAGAACCGAAAAAATTATTTGAAAATTGGATAAAAGTTTATACTCGCAATTTTGATGCAGTTAAACTTAAAAGAAGTTAAAAGTTTCTGCTATGTTCACTCAAGTTTTACAAGGACTCTTTTCAGTTAACAAATTTGAAAATTAATTACACTTAACCTCTGCAAATGCTCAATTGAATTAGTTTAGAATTTTGAATGTTAACTTTGAATGTTGGTTTTGAAGATCTTAGCTTTTGTAAGTTGTTATTGGATAAAATTTGATACGTTTATTAAATTTTTAAAACCATCCGTTTTATCTTGGTAAAACTAAAAACTCCAAGACCCCTATGAGCTGTTATCTCTTTCAACCTTTCTTTCCTTTATTATCGCTACAAAGTAAAAATTAAATAGAAAAATGATTGTTTTGTAAATCTGTAAATAAAATTTTTAAATTGTGATGCTGGCATGAGAGAGTAATAATGTGTGTCCGAATGTAAGTAAAGACGTACGCAACGAGTGATATCGTTTCGAAGGCAGTGTTCCAATTCCAGACAGACTCAATTGTGAAAAATCTGTTGTTGGATTACGGAACCAACGTCGAAACTGCCATTCCAGTAATGGAATCAGTCATGCCGTAAACAGAGAAAACTAAATGTTCAATTCGCTGTCACGCTCCCCCGATCGTTAATGACACGGATTTCGAACCTGCAAACTAATTATCCCGAATAATATTTTTCACAGGTGGGAAAAACACAATAATTTTGTTATTACGCGCGCGCACATTACGTGTTGTGCTGGTCGGCGAACAAAGGCCTCTCTTCAACATCCATCGCCCAGTCCGACCAGTTGCGACCTTCAAAAATTCAATACCATGGTCATGTTCAATGCCCAACACCTATACCCATTATTTCTCTAAATACGTACACACATCACACCGACACGTACGGGCGACGCTGCTGCAATTTCCGTGTTCAGGAAGTGCAACAAGGCGAGCAGAAAAAATATTGATCAAAGCAACCTTGTTTGTTGAGAGGGTCGGAGGACCAGGGACTTTCCCAATAATTTTCTTGTTTTTGCGGGAATTTTATCGAAAAAAGCTGACCGAATCGCGCAGGCATGTGTTTTCGGTTATGTAACGTTCGAGGCGTTCGTAATGTTTTAAAGGCACGATTTGGGAGTTTTCAAGCACGTAACCTCGACGGAGACGTTTGATGGACAGTTCAGAAAACGTTTCGGATGTAGCCCGGAGCTAGCGCCGGACTCCTAACTGCGTACAAGTCGGTGTGTGTATGTTGTAGATGTAGATGGATGAGCGAAGGAAAGAAAGAGGTGGTCATTATTTATTAACTCGACGAATATTAAAAGGTTGACGGTTGCTGATGATGGCCTGTCAGAGTCCCGTAATAATTGCGGAACACAAAATCGGCCATAAAACCGAATTTTGAACAGTTTTCGGTGCATCTCATACCTCTGCCTTATTAAAAAAATACTTTTCAGTAATTGCATGCAAAAAAAATAGAAAAATTTAGTTCATATTCGTAGACAACTATTGAACTTTCGATAATTTTAGGTAATACATACAATACATATACAATACAATACATAATTGGAATATTTTTATATCAAACGACTATTGAATTACATGATTTTTTAAATTTTAACCCTCGAGGGGACAGCCTTATCTGTCGTTTACTGACTGCCTTTGTGGTTACCCACCATTTGTCTTTTCGTTTGAGTGGAGGTTTACCTACTTGAAAAGTATACCTACTTGAAAGTATCTTCATTAAACTATAAATAACCCAAGTATCATTATCAGGAAATTTGACTGGTTGAATGGAACCGTCTTGCATAAATCTGTCAAAATTTCTAAGGACTTGCCTGTAGCTGGCAATATTACGAACGTAATAATAAGAAAAAAAATGTTGAAAATTTTTGACCAAAACACTTTATAGCGCCCCAATGGCGTATGAAATTAATTACAAGCCACACAATGATTTCATATTGTAGAGCATTAATTAAAGTTTATTCCTGCCAAATTTCAAATTTTAACTCCATTAAAAGTACGTTTTTAGCGCCGGCGGCTCGCTCTGTGGGACCCCGTATAGAAACTAACTACATACTGGCTATTTTATAATTATTGTCACTTAATGACATTGAATTATTATAATGAAGAGAATACAAACTTTGCGGCCTGTTTTCCAAATTTAATTAACACGATACCTAAGGTTTTATTTTAGGTTAAAATTGTTGCCAATAATTTGAATTGTCACTTCAAACCTTGCAACGTTATGATCTTTCGCCTTGTAACTCACATTCTAGAACTGCTGTTGTTAACTACACTTGTGGCTTCTAGTTTTGTGACAAAATATTATACTCCACCCTGTAATTGAGACCACTGTAAGTGTAAGTTAAATTGGTTACGTAGGTATGTTGGTTTTAAATTTGCTTTCTCTACAAGTGCAATGTATATAGAAGTTATAAACTGAAAAATATAATTACATAGTAAGTTTTGTTTGTATTATCTTCACTACTGGTAGTTTAATTTACAAGCTAAGATTTGTGACTTCTGACTTCACATCTAGGCATTTGCTACCTTCAATTCTGCTTACATATTCTTACCTACTTAATTATGAGTTATGAATTATGAATTATGAGTAAAATTTAGCTTAGGTGATACAACTTTTGGGGAAATAAAACATAATTTAAAATTGATCGCATTTCTTGTATAATTTCACTATTGCAAAAATTATTATTTGCTTAAATTTTTTATTGTTTTAAATTGATTGCGGTCGAACCTTTCAAGATAGAGAGATGAAATTAGTGGGTTTTCTAATGATTTTAAGCCTAAAAAGAAAGAAATTTGAATTTCACTCTCATTCAGTATGTAAACAAAGGGGAGTGGGATATTTTTGGCTCTAACTTTTTTGTAGGTCTTTTTTCGCCGCTTTTGATATCAAATTATAAAAGTTCATGGTTTTTTTAAAACATTTCAATACGTTGCACCGGTTTCGAGTAAAGCTGATTTAAAAAAATTATTAGGTACATGCTTAATGAAATAAGATTTCTGAACTTCTTTTGACATTTGTTTTGCAAATGTTGTGAACCTTTAGAAATTTGATAATTTGATATCAAGAACTGCGAAACAAACATACAAAAATGTTAAGAGCAATATTATCCTACTCCCCCCTGTTTCTATCTTGAAAGATTTGGGAGCAATCAAATCTTTTGACCAGCATTGCCACAAAATTTTGCCTTAAGTCTTAAGACATAGTTTTCTTTTTTCTTATGCATTTACAAGATAATTTTTCCCAAAGTTGTCCAATTGCTGATTAATACTTGTGGTTCTGGGGTTGAATTTGGTATAATAAGATCTGGGCATATGCTTCGGAATTCTGACTTAAGTTCTGCAGTGGCATTGACGGCCTCGGCGTCGCCGGAAACTACAGAGACGTCCCTGACTCACCGTCCGGATTTCGGGAGTCAAGAGATTCCTGACCTGATCAGCGTCGTCTCGTTTCGATTTTCCACTAGCAATTGTAAGCGTCCTCGACGTCGTAATTAAGCGCTTACGTAAATCAATTTTTCGTTCTCTTTGTATCCGCGTGTATAAATCAAACCATCTAGCCATAGCCGATGGAGGAGGAGGGCAACAAGGAACTAGTTTTGGCGGCTAGGTCACCCGTCGGTCCTCTTTCCCACATCAAGGTCAGATGTTCGCCGAAACGCGGACTAATAATAACAACCGCGAGAGATGAAAAGGAGACTAAATAACAAAAAAAAAAAACTATGTACATCTTGCAAGTTAAGATGCAGGCGGTAGTTAAAGGTACTATTAGATTAGATACGGTTGAAAATCCGACTCATTTATAATGTTAAGATTACAAGCAGTCAAATAGAGAGAAAGAGGGGAAGGGAGAAAACGCAAATTTTAGGCCCCCGGAAACCAGCGGCGCAGGTGGCGGCAGGACCTCGGGCAATCATTTTTTTTTGAATCAGCCAAGATGGCTGACGAGACTTTCACGCAATTCGATGGTTTTTAAACCCGGAGCGCTTAGAAACTTGGCCACTGGTTATATGTATTTCAGTTTTGTTGCTTGGCTTTAGTGATTTATACTAATTTATTTAAAACGATTCCTAATTATAATTAACTCATTCTAGAGCTATTGCAAGTGACTTTCAGGGCCGTTTACAAGCCGCTCTAATCAATCTCAAGATTAGATTACCTGTTCGCAGTTTCGGTTCGCGCTTGAACTATTAACCCAAAAGTTGAGAGGGCCTTCCGAAATCGAAACAAATTGGTATCTAAATTGTTTCAAAAATGTAAATTTTAATGCAGCTGCAAAACAAAATTTATACCTGGTAATTTTACATTTTTCTGATTTAAATGTTATTACATACCTATGTATTTTAAACTGAATCTTTGAGATTTTCTATTTGCATTACAGATTTTAATGTTAAATAACTAAATAACTTGGGGCATTTCTGAGGGAGGAATTGATTATTTACAAAAGTAGAAACATTTAGAAATTATGTCTAAAAGAAATGTTTTTTTATAAATTTTTAAAACTTTCTGTTGCTCACACGACTGCTAAGATTAAATTGAAAAATTAAAATTAACATTTAAAAGCTTAAATTTTGGGTCAAATTCATTCTTTAATATATTTTAACTTTAACCAATTTAGCTGACACTTAACTGACAACTAATAGTTACATAAGTTCACGTTTTACAAGCCTTCCATTTATTCTTTTTTTAACTTCAATTTGAAAAGTTTGAACTTTCGTAATTTATACGTATAGCCATTATTATTTTTAAACAATATCGCTTAAAATAGTTAATTTTAAAAACTTTAGTGCCAGCTACTAATGGATAAAATTTTCAGAACGTAGTGTTAATCTTACAAATAACTAAATTTTTGGTGAAGTTTATTTTTACGGAAATCCATGCAAACTATCATTTTATGAGAGTTACTTAATTTCTTGTAAACTCATAATACAGTTAATTTTGCTTAGCTTTGTAACAATTTCTAAGCACTAACTGTTATTCTAAGAAAAAAGCGTTGTTAGATTGTAATAAATCAAGGCCACGACGGGTAGGTAATACCTAATATTGTAGTTCATCAAATTAAGCAATGAGCGAACATGTCAAGAGTATGCAAAGAATTGCTAGAAAAGTTTCTATTTGTTCATTGCAATCTTTGGACGGTGTTAGTTTTTTATTTATTTTTGGGGAAGAGGGCGCATTTTTATGCTTTCTGAAGCCCCCATGTTTTTTCGGCCTTTACGTTTTAGGGGGTCCTCGGACCCTCATGTTGCAAGTCGCGTAAGCAGCTCCGCTGCTCTCCAGCATGCAGCCCCCGGGAGGCTCATGTTGGTGGGTCCCTTCGGAGCCTCTATGTTGAAAGTCGGGTTCGCAGCTGCCCTGCTCCCCAAAATGCAGCTCCCGAGTTGGCCCTTTGGAGTCTCCATGTTCCAAGTCGGGAGCTCAGTTGCGCTGCTCCCCGACTCGGAGCCTCCGTGAGCTGCTTTGGGGTCTCCATGTTGCAAGTCTGGCTCGTAACTGTGCTCCTCCCGAACTTGCAGCCCCCCGGGCCCCCATGTTGGTGAACCCTTTCGAGGCTTCCACGTTGCAAGTGAGGTCCGTAGCTGCGTTGCTCTCCGACTTGCATGTCCTGGGGACCCCATGTTGGGGGGCCCCTTCGGTGCCGGCATTTTTTTTTTTTTTTGGGGGCCTTATGTTGATGATGCAAACGTTTAGTTATTATTCTGTACGCGCTGTTAAGCGGACAACGACAAATAATTTATTGGGAAGTTTGGAAATAAATACATTTTAATGCACTAAACCGAGTTAAATTCCCAATTCATCAATTCTCCCTAAAATATAGTTGTTTTTGGAGGATCATTCAAATTAACGATTACTTATAAAATAAAAAATGCGATTTTTTTCCCTTCAAAACAATCCGAATTATGCTTATTTTTTACTATATTTATTTGAAAACGCGTCCAACGCCTACTAAACAGGCTTCCTAAATCTCGACATTATGTTAGCAGTATGTTAACGTTCATGCAACCGGACATAACTATGTTCAATAATTATTGTTGGCATGTAACTGACAAGTTTAAAAGTTAATAGTTACGCCGATCAAATGGCTTTCCGCAAATTTCGCAAACCGACATTATGATTCTGTTCAGTTTGTAGATACATGCTCAGTTCTGTGATAGGTACATACATAGGTATAACCTTGCAATAAGTTGTAAATTAGATCAATAACGACCAAATTAACTCAGTTAACTACAACATCAAACTGTCAAGATTAATAACAAGCACTCTCCGTTTATTTTTATGAATAATTATGTACATTAATTTAACGGTAAATTGAAATGTGGCAAACGTTAGTCAGTCTACCAATTAACTGTTAAATTTAGAGTTAAATGCTATGTTAAGTTTCCAGAAGATTTTGTCAATTTTTGCTAATGTAAATTAGAATTTGGTTTCTAGCAACCATTTTCGGAAAAAGGTTAACTCAATTAATAGTTATTTTCTTTTGTTTCAAGCAGTATCTGACATGTATACTAAAAAGTTGCAAATTTACTGTATGCCAACATAACTTTTCTTACTTTATTATACATATATAGTTAAAGTTTTAAATTTTGTAATCTGGCAGTTAAAGTTAATCAATTAAAGCGGTTAATTTTAGAAATAAATTAATATTGAGAAAAGAGCTTGTAATCAATTTAATAAATTTGTAAAATTAGTTCTACAAATTCGAAAGTATGCTACTGAAAGTGGAGATTTACAAAAATAACCGTGTAACCAAAATTTTCTTTACTAAGAAGTAAAGTATTTTTTATACAATTGGATTGTGTGGTTACACAGACCTGCTAATTTCTGCAAAAAGAACTAAAAATCGAAGCTACTTTTTAAATATTAATATTTCAGTTTCCTACTCTTTTGTTTGAAAGAATGGTTGATTTGTAAATTGACGGCCCACCGTGTGAGTGGAGGTAATAACTCGGGCAATTTTCAGAAATCGGGTCGGTTTTTGGGCCCCTCGCCCTCGGAAGTCGTAAATCCGTTAACCACAAATCTTGAGTCTCGCCATATACATTGAAGTCGAGAACGGAGAGAACCTGCCGCTGCCTACCCAACTGTGAAATAACTCGATTGACCTTCCCCAATAATTATTTTCATGGTTCCGAATTTTCGTTCGATTACGGACTGAGTATGGCGTAACACAATTTCGTCTTAACTATACCCGAAAAAAAAAAACCTAATCGTGTCATAGGCGTACGTGCGCGACAGTTTTTTTTCTAGACCGCCCCCGTTATTCGTTGATTTATTGGTCGAATGAGAAGCCCCGTTTTTTTTTTATTTTGTTTTGAGAAACAAAAAGACAAAAAAGCGAATGGGTTTGTTTCTGATTCCGGCTGGCAACTAAAACTTAAAAAAATACGGCGACGTCTGGCGTCGATTTAAATTTTCTCCGTCTCTGTCACGCTCTGCCGTGCTTTAAAAACTTGAATCTGACATGTTCCAAGGTAGAGAGACGATCAAACAACATTACAAATGAAGATATGTGCGGTACATAAAAATTGTAGCACCGGTGTGTGCATAAAAGGCATAAGAAAGGCATAATAGCGACAGGTCGGGGTTTAAATCGGGGGCTGCCAACTGCGAACCGTTTCGGACGTTTAATTAACGATAAAATCGACAACGAACCAGAGAGGCGGAACAGATAAGTCAAGTTTACTTATTCTTTGAAAGAAAACAGATGAACGAAAAATTTACAGAAACGATCAGTGAATTAGTGGAATATAAATTTACAAAAAACTCCAAAATTTTATTACCTATTTTAAAATTTGAGTTAGTTTTTGCTTAATTCTTTACAAAAAAGTTAAAGATAAAGAAACAAGAACAGATATTAGGTAACAGTCAAGTTTTAATACTAATTAGTTAATAATAACAGTTGAGAAAAATTTAATAAAAACTAATATTAAGACCAATTCTTGTTTGTCAATTATTGAGAGCATCAGCTGATAGTTAGGTACTATACGCCATTGTAAATTTATACCTGCCGAAGTTTTGAGATAATTACCAAGAATCTACGACAAACATAAAATTTTAGAGAGCATTAACTAAATGCCACTCTTTGTTCAAAATTAGGTAATAATGGAAGTTAACATTAACTAAAAGAATAATTTCAAAAGAGCAAGTTATCTCACAAACGTATAATATACTACATATTATCCTATAACATTTTTTTGCAATATATTGACAATTAAGTCGTTAGTTAATTGTGAGTTGAATTTTGTTACAGATTTTATGTAATATTAAAACATGCATTAAAACTTAAGTGTCTCTTGATCTTCAAGACTGAGGTGTTGGTAGAATTGAAACTTGAATCTCAACAACCCCTCCCCACCTGACCCCTTTGATGCTATCGTAAGCTGATGGAGGTAATCAGGTGCAGTGCGCATAACCGCTAACGAGCAATGACAGGCTCAACAGTTTTAGCACCGCTATTAAGTCCCATTGTTTTGAAAGCTAGTTGCGAATACCACCACCAGCTCAAATTTGTAAGTAACCATTATCTAGCCGGCGAGATCCTTCAAGACCTCCCTTGATTTATAATTACTCGCCGAATTAACCAGTGGCGGCTCGTTTTTCGCCGCCCTGTAATCATTCGAGTGAACAATAGAGCAGACCTATTGAACTTCCTACAGAACTACATTTCAACCCACGATCCAGTTTCGAATTATAATAATCCTTGATTGTTGATTGTCAACTATTCTTTAACCTATTAAATCGCCTCTATATCATGATCAATCTTGAGATGCCATTGTTTTTTGCGATTCTTATATTATGTATGTATATGTCGTAGTCATTGGGCGTAATGCGTCATTTCATGAAATGCCGGCAATAGCTGTAATTAAGATCGTTAAACTAGCTGTTTTAGAGCAAAGAAAAGCACAGAGAAAGGTGAGGAGGATAAGCAACACCAGACTCATAAATTGCTTAGTAACTCTCCTCACCTTTTCCTTGCCCTAAAACAGCTAATTTAATGATCTTAATTACAGCGATTGCCGGCGTTTCATGAAATGACGCCTTACGCCCAATGACTACGACATATACATTTATAATGTTTATAGATTTTTCGACTAAAGGTAAATTATCGAATAAATTATTGTTGTTTCGATTTTTATTTCGGGGAAGTCGTCAAGCTTTTTTGGCGATAGCACAATCGCAGTTAGCCTTGACCTTTCTCTTTGCGGAAATAGTAATTGAATGGTCACGATCGTGAGGCAATTGAAATTGCGAGATCGGGCGGTTTTCGGAGGCAAAAACAACGGGCCGAAAAACGTACGAAAAGTGCGCAATTAATGCCGGTTCAGTGACAGAGGTTGCAATTGCTACAAAGTTTTCACCGCAAAACTTTGCAAGAAATTTCGGCCCGAAACCAGTTACGTCATAAACTATTATTGCACGAACCAAAAAATAATTATTTGTGTAAAGCTGAATTTTTTTTTACTATGCAAGCCGAGTTAAACAGCCACGTGAGTTATAAAAAATAACTTTAGTGACTAGCTGCGTGAGCGTCTGCAGATTATCTATTTAAATTAGAAACACAACAGATGCTTCTCGACTACTTTTTAATTTTACCAGTTGCAAGTTGAAAACTTGCAGCATAGGTATAATTTCTTTCGACTGTTGATCTCATCAAATCTTCAAAAACTATATTAACGACCTTTTTACATTTCTAGCAAATTCATCCAGTTGAATACACTTTTTGATGCCCTTTTGGTTGTATTAGTTTTTTCAAGTAGCTCAGTTGCTTAAGGAAATTGCATTTTAAATGAGATCGGATTTAGGGGTGTAGTAATTTGTCTATGCAGAAAACGATTCTGATGCAATGTTTTTTCATGTTAACCCTATAAATTTGAGTCATGGCAATCTAGATAATTCGAATTTCGGTACTTGCTTATTTTATCTTATCAGTTCACCGGAAGTACCCCTCGAAATCCGATAGCATCAATGGCACCGCGCCACCTCGGTAGCTTTTAGTGTTAAACAAACATTAGCACGTGGACGCCAACGTCGCTAATGACCAGCGTCGAAACGCCGCCTCCGTCAGACGGCGGCGTTCCCATCAAAATCACTCTCCCGAATTCCTACTGCACGCCCACGTATATTTTATCAAAATCGCTGATAAACTCCAGTTGAAAATACTTAACCTTCGGCCGACGGCTAATCTCCCGCCGTCTTGCAGACGGGGGATAGAGTGATGAGCTAACGAGAGTAAATACAGTTTTTTCGATAAAGAAAAATCGAACAATTTTCACCCGTTCTAAAGAAATAATAATATGCGAAAATTTTGAAGATCAAAAAAGTATTATTATGTTCTGATAATATTAGAGGAAAGTAATAGTAAAAATTATCGACAAGTGCAGGGTGAAAATTATCAAAAAATAAGTTTTCCAGAAATGATCGAAATATTTGCTATAATGTTACAAGAACATACCCTACGAGTACAAGCCGCAGAATTATAAATCCTGTTGGATAAAAATTTTATAGTCACTATGTACAATATGCTTTTCGAATTATAATCGACGTTATTCTTGACACCAGAGAATAAAGGGTGAAAAAATTAAGAAGCACGTCAAATTTGAGGTCGAAATTGCGGGATGGAAAAAATATGTTTCTCAGAAATGCTGAAGAGCCTTTGCCAAGTCGCAGAACTCCCTAAAAACTTAATATAAATACCTTTGTAGAAAAATTCAATAGTCGAAACAGATTATGATCAAAACTTTTGATGATACCAGAAAATAAGTGATAAACTGTAAAAAATTTTTTTTTTAAATATTGCAAACTTTTTTTGACGTTTTTGAGTCACCTAGTCTGCGAACTTAAAAGTGAGGTAAAATATTGATATTTTAAAATTACAGTTGTGGTAATTACTTTTACAAAAATACAAAGTATTTAATATTCTGTAACTGAAAAAGAAAAATTGCATTGAAAAACTATTTTAAAAAATATCAGTAAAAATACCTACTTGATCAATCAATTACAAAAAAATTATACAAAGTATGGATACTCTACAACTGATATCAATATGTATAAGCCTCCAAAGTACAAAAAAAGTTAAAAACGCGGTTAGTAAAAGTGTCATAGATGTAAAGCAAAACATCAAAACCACAATAAAAGATAATGGTGATGATAAACAAAGAAATCACATGGCCGCAGAGAACACAAAAAAGTGTAAACACACAAAAAAGCCGTAAGCATTAAAAAAGTTCTTGTCGATTTCTGTTACATGTTCTACAAACCAGGGTTAATGGCCTTAAGATCAAATCTGACTGGAATTAACCAATTTTAAAGTAAGAAATAGTTTAAAAAATAAAAAAAATGCATTACTAAAAATAATCTAATACGTATTAACTGCAAGTAGGGTACAAAGAAAACGAATTGAAAGTTAAATTGTACAGTTTTTTTTTATAACAGCTCGTATTAGGTGTAAAACTAGAAATAATATAAAAAGTAACATTTTTCGAAATAGATTCATTCGCAAACTGCCAACAAACCCAACATTGAAAAAGAAGTTAAAGATAAATAAAAAAAATTGCAAAATGCAAGCGTGCCAAAAGAGCAAATAAAACGTATAAAAAAACAAAACGTTGAGAATCGTTTAATTGCAGTCTATAAGTTGTTAAAACTAGTGAAGATAAAAACTTTCCAAAATAGTTCAATATGCTTTCCGTCAAAAAACTAAAAGACTAAACGTTGCAAATAAATTCTATACGAATTAATCGGAATTAACAGAAATTTAATGTACCTACCTAATCAAAACTCTCTAAATGAAAAAGTAACAAATTTGTTCCCAAAATGTAAATCTGTAAATTATACAAAAATAAACAGACTCAAAAAAAATTAAAATAAGTAACATATTAATATTTATATGAAAAAACTGATGTCAAAAACCGTTGAGTACAGTTGCCAAGGAATAATTTTGACGTAATGTGAATCAATTTAGCAGCCAATTTATATGATTAAAAAAGTAAAGAATAACAAAAAGAAAAAACAAAACCCGTTCGTAAATAGATAATTGAAATAATTAAAACAAGAAAAAAAGTTCAAAAAACAGTCAATATAAACACGTATTAATGTTAAGAGGTCAAACCAAATAGTGAAAAAAGTGTAAATAAGAACAAAAACATTGTAGATTCTCAAATAATGTAATAATGTTAATTTTTCAAAGCTTTCAGTTTTTTTAAAGTGGAGGTAGGTAATGTGATAATTTTTTCATCGTAAATTCTCAATTATACATATATTTCAATAAACAGTTTTGTAGATGTCGAAACACGTTCACAGTGAAAATCACTTTGGTACCGCTGAACTGTAAAGTTTTCACTTATAATATCCCTAGTGCATTGATTATTTCCGGAAATTTTTTCGAATGCATTTCCAAAACGTATAAATTAGCCCGTGTGGAACACGAGGGCTAATTACGTTTTGGAAATGCATGAGAATAAAATTTCGGGATATTAATCAATGCACGAGGGCATATTCGGTAAGAAAATCGCAACGACACTGACATTGGTCCATTATGTCATTATGATGTTATTATTAATAAATAAATGATTTTGATTGGCTGAAATAATTTCCACTTATTAATTTCATGCTAGGTGCAAAAATTTCCAGGAAATTTTTACATTGTCATAGAAACGACACCGAATTCTATTTTTTTATTGGCTACTTTTCAGTGTCGTGATTTGAATTTTGATTGACGATAATTATTGTTATTTACTATTATGTGCAAAATTGACTGGGTGTAGAAGATTGAATAATTTGCGAACAAGAAAACTTATTTTATTAGAAAGGTTATAGTCAACATGTCTACAGTCAGACAGATGCAACAGGTGTTCTAAAACAGTGATATCAAAATTTTAAAAATCTTGCCCAAATCGCTATATACGCCGCCAAAATTTGCGTTCTCCGTTTCAAACCACCGCTTTCGATTTTGTTTAAAAAACTCCGAAAACCACTGAATTATTAACTTTTGATTTCTGCATGTCTTCCAGACCACTGTCTACTTTTCGAGAATAGATATGGACCAAAGGGAGATACGGCAACAGGTGGGTTAAAACTTTTCGTGACCGGTGCCGTAACAAAAAAATACCTTTTCCTCCTGGAAATTTTCCCCGACGGATATAGGCGTGGGCGGCGTCGACGGGGTGGTTCCCCGATCATCGTCCGTCCTCCCTTCCAGCGACCTTGAACTCTCCGACCTGAGATTCTCCAGGTGCGCCTTGTACTCCCTGTACTTTAGATCGTTGATATCGTTGTGTCTCATATCGGGCGTCGCGGCGCCACTATTCCCGTCCATCCTCAATCGTTCCGCTAAACGATCATTGCCGCCGCCGTAACCCCGATCCAGACTCATTCTGTCGACGTTGTTTAAATTCCTGTCGATGACGTTGTTTCGGTCCATTAACGTTCGATCATTGGGGTTGTTGAGCGAACGTTCCAAGTTGAGCCTGTCGATGTTGAGGTGGTCGAGGTTCATGCGCTGAGGATCCTGGTGGAGGCTGCGTTCGTTGATGAGACGTTCCAGGTTCCGCTGTTCTTGTTGCATGCGTTCCTGGAGAAGTCTGTCGGGATTCAGGCTGAGATTGAGTTCTAAATTGCGGTCCATGTTGAGGGGCTGGTTGGGGATATTGCGGTCTTGATGGTGGAGGTTGAGACGTAAATCGACATTGCGTTCACCTAATCGGTCGCCTAAAGACCGCAAAGTGTCGATTGAACGCTGAAGATGGGAATAGTTTGAATTGTTTTCGAGCAACATCGGAGCCGGCTGGTGGAAATCCAAGCCTCCGCTCCTGTATTCCAGACGACCCTCCAGTTTTAACAAATTTCAGTTAACAACCACACAAAAATTCTTTAAAAAACACTCGGCGAATCAACACTTAAAATTTATCACAAGACTTTTCACATAATGTCAAGATTTTAGCGCCGAGTAAAATTGGTTAAAAAAAATTCTTGTTAGTTGCCGCAAAAACTCGAAAAATTCTGTTACGCGCCCGAATTGGAAAAAAAAGTGTGCAAATAACGAAAAAACGGAAACAAAAACGGAGTTGGCTGCGATGTGTTGAGAACTTGAAATAAAAAAATCGAGCGCTCCGATAGATGGCAAAAACTATACTAACGCACCGCACACCACGTTAGAAAAAGTCTCCGACCAGCATCCACATCGCGGTGTGCTGCGAGACTGGGATCGAGAGTGGGGGCAAAACTGTAACGTGGAGGGGGACGCCCCGGCGTGTTACGTAACCGGCATAATATAACGAAACAAGTGAGCGTCGCCGGCGGTGCGTCGACGTCCCGACGTCTGGCGCGAACATCTGGTGCGTGCGTCGTCTCGAGTTTCGAGTTTTGCACTTTTGGCATTCGTCGTCGTTATGGGGCCTCTCTCGGTTTTTGGGGGAAAAAAGGAGAGGCGGCGTTTTGAGTTCGTGTCGTGCAAGGAGGGGGGGGCGGCGACGGCGACGGGGGGTCAAGGTCGTCCCGTTTCCAGCACTCTTCGATGTTTGTTGCTCTAGGTCGGCCCGTGATTCGAACAAGTTAGCCACGACGCATCGCTTGATTAGCACCAACGAAATAGGAATAGACAAAATAAAACAAGTTAATGATTAATCACGAAGTTCAATGTTTGGAAATTGTAAAATTAAAAAAGTTGTGATTCTTGAAAAAGTTGACTGCGTACATTTGCAAAGTTTCGGTGCTATGAAAATCTAGTGTATACCTACCTAACTACAAACGCTCTATCTTGAAATGCCATTCTTCATGTTTGTAGAGCTATAATTAAATAAAATTGATTTTTCAAAAATCTTAATAAAAGACAATTGGTTTTATGGTAGTTCCTAAACTTACAGCCACGGCACTATTCTTATGACATTTCAGTTATTGCCAAAGAGATCTCCCAACATATGTACAATTGATTGTTACCGATAAAATTGGTCATTACATATTATCTAGTGCCCGGAGGTATGTATGAATGGCCATTGTTTATTATGACCGATTACTATCAATTATTAAAACACTTACCTAGTTAATAAACTCTAAGCGTTTTGGACGTTGACTATTAGGTATAGCAATAATTAACTAAAATTCTAAAATTAAATCCGGCTATTATTATTTATAAATTATCTACTTAGGGCCGGTTTTACGAAAGTCGGATAAGCATTGGAATAACTATTCCGGAATAAGGGCCGGTTTACATAGCAACGGTCCACAGTTCATACTTGGATTTATCCAATTCGATTTTTGTAAAAGCCCATTTATCCCGAGTTATTCCGGAATAGCGTTATACGTGGCTTATTCGCCTTTCGTAAAACCGGCCCTTAATAGTTCCCACCCTTAACCAATTAAATTGCGTTAAATTGTAATTTCTTATAAGTAAGTTTCAAAAGTTTGTTGGTTTGACTA
This sequence comes from Schizotus pectinicornis, assembly GCA_951805265.1. Classification (NCBI taxonomy): domain Eukaryota; kingdom Metazoa; phylum Arthropoda; class Insecta; order Coleoptera; family Pyrochroidae; genus Schizotus; species Schizotus pectinicornis. The sequence continues at coordinate 1,304,150 of OX638210.1, forward strand.
TATGATTTTTGTTTGTTATTTATTTAATCTTGTATTTCATTGTGAATACTTATTTTAATGTATGTATTAACAGAGAATAGATTTGTAGTAGATTAAGGGCCGGTTTTACGAAAGAAGAATAAGCCACGTATAACGCTATTCCGGAATAACTCGGGATAAATGGGCTTTTACGAAAATCGAATCGGATAAATCCAAGTATAAACTGTGGAACGTTGCTATGTAAACCGGCCCTTATTCCGGAATAGTTATTCCAATGCTTATCCGACTTTTGTAAAACCGGCCCTAAAGCAACTATCAACAATAGTTAAAATCTCTAATAAAATTTTAAAATTGAACCTGTTTGAGTTTGTACTCTAATGAAGATTGCTGTTTCTGTAAGTTATTGAAATTTATGGCAAAATTTGAACCTTTTTGTTGTTTTACCATAAATTGTAACTATTATTTATTATGTATCTAGGTACATAATAAAAATATCTCTATTTAAACCAAATTTGTTACTACATATTCATAAACTTTTAATTAATCACTATGATTCCTTAGCAACAGTAATAGTACAGTAATAGTTGAGTGAAATTAAAAATAAAAAAAAATATTTTACAGAAATTAGCTTTTAAATTTTCTACCATAATTTACTAATAATTTACTATATGTCTACTGTTTGACTATAAGCTCTGACTACTATATTTAATTCGAGATTTAATCCGTATAAGAAAATTCAATTTGGTGACATCAGATAAAACATTCTACATGATTCTTAGCAGAATTTGATTGTCTTGATCGCTTGACTAATTAATGACTATTATTTACACTGAATAAAAGATAATTAATTTATTTTTAGTGGAGTTACTTGTTCTTATTAATTAGGTACTTATTGAAATTTTCTGCAAAATTAAAACATTTCGTTAATTTGACTATAATTTGTGACTATTATTCATTTTACCTAGCCTACTTACATTATTTATGATTTTGCAGCATTATTAAAATTATTGAAATCTATAATAAAACTTGAACAATTTAGTCACTTGCCTAAAGTAGATGCACATTTTTTTATTGTTCAATATGTACAGGTAAGTAAGATACAGTTGTAGTTAATAATAGTATATAACAGTTATTGAAAATTGTAACCAAACTTGTTGAACTAATTTATTTACTTAGAAATAATTTTGATGCTGTGAGCAAAAGTGCAAAGGTTACTTGACTATACATCATAATATTACTTATCCACATAAAAATAAAATGTCCGTTTGTGAGTCGAAAACGTTTATTTTGCATAAATAGCTACGATAATCCTTTTGGGTCGGTTTCATAATTTCTAATATGGGTAAGACTCAATGTGACTAGAATTAGTGCTTCCGATTCGTCTTCTCTTTAAAAACCTATGTACCTAGTAGTGGTTAATGAAATTTGATAACTTCATGAATTATTTCAAATTTAAGCAAAAATTTTACTATTTTGACCACTTATGATTATTATCTGATATCAACTAAACTTTTTAGTTAGGTATCTGTAGTTAGAAAAATTCATTATTTTGCATTGATTAGTGAATATTTTACCAAAACGTGATAATTTCAGTCTTTTGACTATAATTTATTAATATGCCTAAACTTAGCAGCGATCGAGTAGGACCAGTGGAGGCGGAGCTATTGCGTCTTTTTTAGGGTTCATCCCTACTTCAGTGGTCTTTCTCGATTGTCGATTTTTACGGCGAAAGTCGAATAGGATAAATCCAGGTATAAACTGTGGACCGAGGGTATGTAAACCGGCCTTTAGTCCGGAATAGTTATTGCAATGCTTATCAGACTTTCGTAAAACTGGCCCTTAGTTAAAAGATCACTGTCTTTTTGCTTAACGAATTAATTGTTGGTGCCGCCGTATAAACTATGATACCGAAATACACACATTAGTTTCAATGACTAATTCTTAATGATCTCTATATACTAATTAGTAACTAATGACTGTATAAACCCTCCATCGTTATGTTTCATAAATTACTGAAAAGTTGTTAGGATTAATAAAATCCTCTTACCAAAACATGAACATTGAAGAAGTATGTTGAGTGATTGATGACAAATAGAATAATTATGTTGTATCATAGTTATTGAAGTTCATTCATTAAAATCCAATAGTATTTTATAGTAACTCAAAATATTTGTTTCACTTACACCTACTCGGTGTGTCTAGAATAAGAATGTTAAGCAAAAGGATCGCGCTTAGGTATTTAAAGAGTGATAATATTTTGGTCAAATAAAATGACAAAAAAGTTACCTCAGCTAAGATCTATTTCAATAGGATAATAACATTTAACATACTTGTCACAATTTACTTGATATTAAATAGAAACTGAAATTTTTGATTTTGGTTTTGTATTTATTTTATTTACTGGTTAGGAAAGATATCGCCATGAAATTGCACATTATTAGGACACTTTCTTGCATCTTTAATTTGTTGCAAAAATAAATCAGACTTTGGTTTTTCTTATAGATTGTGATAAGTTTATTAGTGAATTCTGAAAGTATCTTTCTTCATCTTTACAGCAATGGATCACACGTGGGTGTTTACATCGTTTCATTTTATTAAAACTGTATTCTTCTGATTCTCCACAGTAGGCAATTGAATTTTGCGTAGCAAGCTGGGACATTACCACATTTCTAGAAATAAATCATAAATACTTTTGATTGTTTGTAACTAGTATTTTCAATATTGCTTCTGAGTATTGTGTATTAGGTATTTCTGAAAGAGACTTTTAGCAATATAGATTTTCATTTACTCCTTGTCATCAACAGTACATATTTGAAAAAAGAAATATCTTTTCCACTAAAATATTTCTTACTTTTAACCTCAATGTTGGGGTGAAAAGTAACAATATTTGGGCCAAGTTGTATAACAACAAAATATGTCATAGCCAGCTAAAAACGAAACTTCCACAGCCTACTGTAGAGAATCATCAGAAAAATGCGATTTTAATGAAACCAGGCAAATCAGTGATACACTACTGTAAACAGGAATAAAGACGCTTTCAGAATTCACAAATAAACTGATGATAATCATAAGAAAACCCAAAGTTTGATTATCCTATTGAAATACGCCCTGGCTGGGATAACTAAAGTCGTCACTCTTCAAATAAGCGAGATCTCATGTTTAACATTATTATCTTGGACACACTGTATAGTACTCGAATTAGTGGACCTAGTTGATTTCTGAATTGTAAAACTATATAATAAAAACTAGACTGAGTAGTGAGTGAGTCAACTAATGGAGTAGATATATAAACACCCTGCTTAGTAATGGATAGTGACTTTTTTCAACCAAAATTTGTAAGTTCATTGTTCTTCGTGTCGTGTTACCAAACTAGACCGATGAAACATTTGTGGCAAAGATTTTGTTACGAGATAGAAGGTTATCAAACACATTCGAACCACCGATCACCTTGCTGATTGACCAATTAGGCAATTATTTGGTTCCATTTTTATTTACGCCATAAAATTGCAAATGCAAATTTTCTGACTTCATCACCGAATTTTTTAATTAGATCATATGTATAGCCAGGTGAAGTGACTGGCGATATAAGGTAGTGACACGATTACGAAACAAGTTCTTCATCAGCCTAATCGGTAACTCGGAAATCTAATAATATTTCAATTGCAAATAATTAAGAAATACCTACCTAACTACGAAATTGGGTATACCTAATTGAGTTCTGGTTGAAGAAAAAACAATCGCACGGACAAGGTCAACGCGATTGTAAAACTTTTATTGACAGTGAGTTGGATGGCGATTTTTGCTTAACGTTGTCTTTCTAAAAAATTTTATCGACCCGACAACCGTATAGAGGAAGAGAACGCAAGTCGAGGTTATTTTTATACAGGATGGTCCAAAACGCCCACACCAGCTTGAAGGTGCGTTATCTAAGATTAGTGTAGAGTAATGGAATACTGGTAAAAAAAATTGTCTCTGTCAATTTAGAAACTATAAACAATTTAAAATTAGAAAGAAGACAACAATGTTATCTAAAATTGAACTTTTATCCAGAACAAACCTGTTTTCCCTAGAAACCGTTTGTTACCTTTATTAGGTGAATTGGCCATGCTGCCATGTTTTCCTCATTGTTATATTAAAGATCTTATTTTATGATGTTAAACCATAAACGCATAAATTCTCCGACTTTTTCAACTTCAAACTCGTGAAAAGAAAGAACTATGATCCAAAATATTTTTTTTGTTTTGAAATAACAGTGTGTATCTCTAAGTTTAAACTTTATTTAGGTAGGTATGCTTTTCAAAGAACCATAATTTGAAAACTAAATGACTAGATAACGCATTTTTAAGTTTGTGCGAACCTTTTGAGGTCCAAATTAACGGGCAAAAGCGAGAGAAAACGTCGATTAATAACAATAACCGCACGAAAAAGCATATTAGGATGACACTTGTTTTTCTTCCGGGAGGCCATTCATCAATAGGTGAAACATGGTGCACAATCAATCATTCGGTCTCCCAGAGCGCAGGAAACATTTTTTTAGACAATCGAAACGTCGCTAATCGATGAAAATTGTTGGGTAACAACGATGTCATCGGTGGTTATGACGACGAAACGTCAACCCAACATTTCTGGTCAATGGCCAAATCCAAGTTCAAGGACACCTAAAAGTGGCAATTCTGTTGTGATTCAAAACTGTCAATTTAAAACATTTTTTACTAAAATTTGAGACTATTATCAAGAAATAAAAACTATACGAGTATTAGCTAGTCTTAACTGTAAATAAAATATTACTAGAAAATACTTCTGTATGTTTTAAAATAATGGTACCTCCTTATTGTAGAACCGAAATATACCTCAGAAAATAATACTGACAATACTAATTCCAATAAATAGTTACACGACCATGTTGGGGCATTGTAAATCAGGTCTACGTTTGTTAGTACCTATTTCTAAATAAATATTTTTTGATACAAAAAATAGTCAAGAGTGCTGAACATAATAGTGACCAGATTTGAACTATTTTGTAAAACCAAGACCTTTTGCTGAATGCTAAATGTCAATTTTTTAATATAGTCAATTAGTCAATGTACCTATGTAGTAAAATTAAAAACTGTAATATATTTTTCGATACATTTGTAAAACTAACTATAACATAAATAGTCCACAGTTTCAAGAAACATCATTTTTTTACAAATTATTAATTAAGGATTTTTTATTGCAGTAGATGTTCATTACATCTTAGCGAATCTATCTAAGATAACAGTCCCAACTAATATTTTGAAGACATAAATAAATGGTCGATCAAACGGTTTCGATAATGTTAACTGCTCAGTGCGATATTAACAAGAAAACCACATTAACTTGAATCGACGCCATTTGAAGTTGTTATTAATTAAACAATATTGAACATTATTGTCTCCAGCCAGCGCCATCGTCAATTCTCCAATAGATATAACTATTGAATAAATTAAAAATAAAATAGAAGAAAAGAAAAAATTTGGTTCGAGAATTTAACCGTTGCACTCTCCTGTTATTCTCATGGCCGCCTCACATTTTTTCCCGTCAAATTATTTCCTCGTCACCACACGGCACAAAACTAATGTGACAAATTACTTTGGGAGTAGTGAGCGAAAAAAAGGAAGAAACAATTTCACCTCGTCCCTAATCGATGTTTTATTTTAATCCATGGCAACTTGTCTCTGTGACTGATTAAAGGCAGCTAGTACCGTTTTTGCATAAATTGGCATCAAGTCGCCTATATAGTAAAAGCCCTGCCTGATGCTTTTTTCTCACGCGCCTATGCAAATGTCCTAGTAAAACATTTGAATGCGTCGTCGTCGAGTCGTCCAGGTGGTTGGTGGCCGAGTCTCGAGTGACTAGGGGCGAAACCGAGGGTGAACGTTTGTATTCGTGGTCAATGGGGATGATTTGAATTTCTGTAACCGGAATGTGAACCATCCATCCTCTTTTCGTTAAGAAAAAGTCACGTTCTAAAACACGTTGACCGGGGGTCGTTTTTTCGGTCGTTTTTTCCGTTATTTAACGATTTTTTGCAAACGTCCCGATTTTGGCACGCGTCCCGCCCGAATATAAAATTTGTATTAACGATCATAGCGTGCCCGTTTTCACCCCTTATTAATAATTAACAAAGTTTGGGAGCGGGCAATAATTCCAAACACGCAACGTTATAGATAGAAAGACACGTCCCGAATTTACCCTTAAAGCCGGCCGTTCACCCCGTTTTTTGCGCAACCACCCCGAATGTACCGTAACGTAGACGAGTTGGCGTTAACTTGCCGACAAAGCTATCTGGTCGATTTTTTTTTTTGATGGCAGCTACCCCTAATAATTTTCATTGTCGCTCGATGACCAGGCAAGGGTTTCGAGAAATCGGTCTCAAAAAAACTTCCGTGTTTATTTGACTTGTAAATATTTAGGGTGGGTGCATGACGCAAAAGCGATGGGGTTGCTTTTAGGGTTTCGAACTAACAAACGTTTTCAGTGAATAGGACCATGGACCATTTACGGCATCTAATGGACACAGCAAAAAGTCGGGGGACGATTCGGAAGTCGTGGAATTTAACTATTTGGAGGTTTATTGCGCCCCTTTTCGGTACCGACACAACAAGTTTCATTGTTCCTCTCTCAACTCTTTTCGAAGACCCAAATTTCGAAGCTTTATTACCGGTCATATACATCTACATTTTCTTACGCTCATCTTGCTTTCTTCACAATTATAATTTTTCTTCAAATCTGCATCTTGTATATGTCGTAGTCATTGGGCGTAATGCGTCATTTCACGAAACGCCGGCAATCACTGTAATTAAGATCGTTAAACTAGCTGTTTTAGGGCAAGGAAAAGGTGAGGAGACTATAGGCAATTTATGAATTTGGAGTAGCTTATCCTTCTCACCTTTCCCTGTGCTTTTTCTTGCCCTAAAACAGCTAGTTTAACGATGCATTACGCCCAATGACTACGACATATAGATTATGATCTCATCTTCAGTCACTGTTGCGTAACTACATATAATTTTTACTGAATTCTACTACAATGAAAGATTCAAGAAAATAATGGAAAAGATTTCGTAAAAATATACGAAATGTACTGGGTTCATGACGATAGTCACTAATTAATTACCATTGTGTAACCTAGTTGACAATATTAAATTTTAAATGTTACTCAGGGGCTGACTGTCACTTAATCACAACACTAATAATTAACTACATATTTACTATCTTGTATTACCAAAATTTCTGTTATTCTTATCCTGCTTCACTATCACTAGCCTGATGGCTATCATTGCGATAGGGAAGAAATTGATCTTATCACATATTTACCCATTTTTGTCGACTATAAAGTACATACTTACTTTGAGCTGCATAAAAATTATAGAACACGAGAAATTGCGGTTTTTACTAATGATTTGACGACTTGATAATGGTTCCTATTCTGTCTAGAGCCAAGGGAATATTACTCTTCTAGTCATTTAGTAACTTTATATATCCATCAGCATTACTGCAAGGAGTGTTATGGTACCTTAGAGAAAGTTTACATCGCAAATTATTTATTTATTTATTACCATTGTAATATTGGCATACTATACCTGTAGAATATAAGAAATAGTCACAATCTTACTAACGCTTTGTGATAAGATGACTTAGATGAACATCCGCACAATATTCTGAAATTCTCAAAATTTTGTAAAAGGATGACTTCGTTAAGTAACAATTAAAGATTGACCAGATATACTCGAGGAACTAGCACTTCATAGTCACTCAACAAATTACGTAGATACATCTACCCATTATTACGACTGCAAAAACTTTTTATTGCAACCTAAGTATTTTTCAAGAAAATTTGCATCGCCAAATCATTACTATCCAATTTTATTTCTGATGTGGGTCATAATAAGGTAGAATATAAAAAATAATCATCAATCTTAACTAACTAATGACTATTCCATCCGGACAGTTTTCTAAAATTATCAAAATTTTATAACAGGATAACTTCGTTGAGTATGTAAGTACCTAATAATTGGAGATTGACCAAATATAGCCAAAGATTAAAGAACCATTATTTTAATAGTCATTCAATGAAATATGCCAATTATTACGAGCGCAAACAATTTCTAGGGCGACTTGACCTTGAAAAAACTCACATCGCAAATTAACTACCGTCGTCATTTCGGTGGACTATCTAATGACTTTTAGTCTGATCAAGCTACCCCCGACATTATTTCCGCAATTATCTCTACAAACTCACTGCAACGTTAGCCTGTGGAGTGAATCCTGGAACACCCTGTACACACAAAGAAGTAACTGTAATTAGTCAACGTAAGTCTTATTGGACGAAGTTTCTGGTTGAGGTTGGCGGGTCTTGGCACTATCGGGTGCCCCCCTCGCGTCACCAGCACACGCGCACGCGAAAAATATTTAACCAGGAAATCATTGTTGAGCACAAAAAAAAGAAACGATACACAATGGCCATTATTATTGGCATCGGCTGCCGGCGCGAAATAATATAGATCGGATCCGCGATGGGGTTCGAGAGGGTGCATTGGAAAATAATCGAATTGTTTGCCGAGGGTGCTTTGCACAACCCTTTGGCTCGTTATGTGTACGGGTCGGTCGATGTTGACACAATTATTAGTGTCGAATTACGACTTGTAAGCAGATAACGCTGTCGGATTTGTGTGTATTTAGAACTGTATTAAGTGGGTTATTTTATTGACTTGTTGCTTGCTGCCCCCTTGCCGAATGGTAGGGAGAAGGGGGCGCAAAAAGGAGTCACGTTCTATTTACCCGAACTAGTTATTAAGGGTGGTGAGAGATCAATCGGAATTAAGAAATATAGGGGCGAACAGGTGGCGACACTAAGTAATTACTTCAATTAAAATCTAATTAAACACGTTCAAAATTAGAACAGTATCAAATCATTTAGTCAACTATATTCTAAATATTTAACTTTCCACTTGGCTAATATTTTTAATAATTAGTTAAATTGGTGACTAGATTTACAGTTGACTATTTAGCGTCAATGCAGCTTTTAGTCAAGAGTGAAACTAATGAAATAACTACAATGTTAAATGTATTTGTATAATTGCCTTTAGTCATTTAATCACAAATTCCCACTCAAAAATAGTCAACATTTAAATGAGTATCAAGAACATTGTTGCCGCTTTTAACTATTTTTACTCTATAGAAATTATTGATTATTAGTTACCGTAGATAATTTTTACCTTCATTGACTAATGATTAAGAATTAAACAGAGAACTATAACTTTCATATTAACTTAGGATAGGTAATAATGTTACACACCAAATGTAAAAAAACGTGTAAGAAATTGTTACCGTAACAATTTTTCCATCGATAATATCGGAAATAGTCACTTGGGAATTAACTGACTAATTAATGCTGCTCGGAAGGTTTTTCCAAATGACTTAAATTTTATAACAGGTCTTTTTAGGTAATTAGCCCGGATTGACTATACAGGTGTCTCAAAAGTATCGCACCAATTTTACAGTAGAACTCTATACACTAATCCTAGATAACGCACCTTCAAGGTGGTACGGTACTTTTGGAATACCTGTATATAGTTCTTATATAGTTATATTAGAACTATTATAATGTGTATTCCTGCAAGGAAGTATACCTTTCACAAAGCCAAACAATTTTTATCACACTAATTTGATTTTGTTTTTAAACGAATTTAAAATAAATTATCAGTTCTGTAGATTATTTAATTATATGTATTGCAGTAGTATTATACAAGAATGATACAAGGTTTAATCCGACGATTTTTGGCTAAATTATAAGTTAGATAAAAAAATACCCTTAACAAATATTTTTGTAGTATTATTTCTATTCTATTCAGTGACGTAATTTGATTTTCAAAAGCTACCCTATTTTTCAAGATATGACGTTAACGATAGTTTTTTAAATACATGACCCTGTATATTTTTACATTTTCAGATAGACACTTTTTCGTTTATTATAATGATATAAGGTTTAATGTGGTGTGCGACTTGTGGTTTTTCAAATATTAAAACTTTTGAAATTAAAAACCTTAGTTGATCGATAAGGATATTGTCAGGCTGCTGAATGTCTCTAGTTTGAACATTTATTATGAGTATTTTTTTTATTTGAAATATTAAAGCGCCTAATATTTTGTAATAACAACTTAAAATTTGGTTCGTTATATACGAGCATTTGCTATATATGCGAGAAGGTTATAACCGAGGTCTACTGTATTACAACTGCGTAACTGGTAAGCTAAGTACAAACAGTGGCTAAAGATTTAAACAAATTTTAATCTAGTCCAAGAGCTGCATCAAAATAAAGGTTTGAGTCACTCTAACTACATGTGACTCTAAACACCATAATATTTAATAATGTAATTATGGATTTAAATTTAGCCTAAGAATTGCAGAATAAGTAGGTACAGCTTGGAGAATGTGTTTTGTCGTGTCGGGCGGCATTGGGGGCCGCACAACTAGATTGGGCGACTGCAAACTACTTGCTGAAAAATCATTTTTTGCAACGAGACGGCTTATTTTCAAGAATTGAAAATGCTGCAGTCATTACACTTACCCATAATCTTGATACACGGCCCGCAATGCCGCCCGATATGACAAAACATTTTCTCCAAGCTGTATCTACCATATTATAATATGGATATTAGTACGATAGCGCCATTGTCACAATTTTCTTCTTGGATTTTGAATAACTAAGTGGAATTTGCAGATTATTATTAAGATTGCTGCCAATAAGTTAAGATTTATTTTTTACCGAATCAGTTAGTCAAAATTTAATAAATTAAATTAGAATGGAATACGAATAGTGCAAATAGCATGTCACTAAAAAAGTTTATTTTGTTAATCATTAACTTTTTCCAATTTTTTTTAATAGCCAAAAAGTCTTTGGATTATCAAAATTGTTTCATATTTAATCGTTTACAAAACTAATAAAAAAAACTGCAGAAACAAAATTCCGTTAGCAAAAATAGACTCCTGATAATGGTTAAATATTTATTTTACTAATTATTTAAGTTATCGGTGCGTCCGAAAATTATTGAGTTTGGCATCTTGTTGAGATTTTTTTGGGTTGGCGTTTGTTCTCGGGTCGCGGGCCAGGTGGTAGCCTGGATGCCCTCCAGCATCAATCCAAACGAGAGAAAAACGAACAAGAGAGACGCTAACACACAAAAAGACCAAATCCTCCACGCACACACATACACTACACACACATACACACACACACACACACACACGAGCGCGCACACACACACGCACACTTGGCTACACCTTAATGAAGCCCCGGCTACCATCACAGAGGAAGCCCCTAGTTTCTTTCCTCGACCGTAAACCCGACAATTATTTTTATTTATTTTTTTGTTCTTTTTCTGTTATTTCTTTTCGGTCCATCATCTTGCGTTCACATTTACACCATCGTCGTCACAAGGACGACGAGACCGAAATAAACTTGGCGGCAATCAAACATCACAATTATCTGGTTATTTGGATGATGGCAAACGGGGATTTTGGGTGACACTGACAATGGAAAAGGGAGAGTGTGGATGGATGGATCGTTTAAAAGGTAAACGATTTGCATTTGCGTAGGTACGATTATCGATCGTGAAAGCCGCCGGTGGCCGGTGACGTCAACAGGTTTCGATTGGTTTATCGGATGAGATCAATGATTACATAGATGGTTCCGGGTCCAAAACGAGATAACGGCCGGAAATCTCAAAAATCACTCAAGATATTTATAATAAGACCACTTAGCCAAAATATGGGTTGTTTGGTTGTCTATTCAAAATCCTAAAAGAGTCACTTGATGTGACTATTTTTGCTATTATTTTTTGAGTATGTTGCAGGTTGCTAGTAGCTACCAGAAACTGACAAGTTTCAATACTTTCAATCATCTAGGAAAACACTTTAACGTTGTGGAGTACTTTTAATTAATACGTACTGAAATAGTATCTGCTTCAATGCAGAATATATAGAATTTATATTTATGTGCTACTACATTACAATCTTAGTGACTAGAGTCACTCTTGATGGCTACATATGACTACATCGACTTTTAGAAAATTACAAAGAAACTTTTAATAAGTTTTATGTACTTCTAATCTTGTAAAGTTATGCACTGGTTATACTAATAGTACTGATACCTTGGTTAATTGGTTAAACTTACATATTTACTTTTATACCTACTTGGTGACTATTGGATTTTTGAATAAATTAGTGATTGTTCAACAGTGCGAGGTCTGTTTACTCTAACCGGAAGATACACATACATATGTAAAATAATTGAACTAACTATATTTGTAAAAATTCTACCAGTCACTATTATCTAAGAGTAAAATGAATGCAACATACATAGTTGCAAATTATAAATAAACTTATTAGGGACTACAGCTATTCAACAATTTTGAAAACTTCTACATCTTCAATTCCTTGCAAAATAATACAAACTTTGGTTTTTCTTATGAGTCATGATAAGTTCATTAGTGAATTCTGAAAGTATTTTTCTTCCTCTTTAAAGCAATGTTTAACAGATTTATATATAATATTACATATTCTACGTATTTTACATATTTACGTAGTCCTCAATTAGTAACTAGTCCATTTTCCTTGCCTCAACCAAATAGTACAATTCACTATTTCTGAATCACAAAAATTTCAAGCTTTTATAAATGAATTACTAAAGCTGATTTAGGTTTAAGAATTTTACGTATTGCCCACTCCATTTCTTTTGCCCTCAACCAAGTTAGAATTGTATAATTTTTGCAAACTACAACATCATTAAAAAAGAATCGTAAAACATTCCTTGGTTGCTGAGAATACGTCCAAAAGAAGGTTATCAACAAATCAATGGATCACCTTGATGATTGGGCGGTTATGTAAGCCCGCGTAGTCCGAATATCACTAAAAAAACGTACAACAAATTCGCTAGTGTTTCCACATAAATTAGAATTAATATTTGCAAATAATCAGTTTCGTAGTCGTTGACTGTAATTAGCTAGAATTGGGTGTCGGTTTATCGATAATTTTGAACGGCCAACGTCAAGATCCAGTCACAAAGTAACTAGTGTGCAGTTTTCTAGCGAAATTACACGCTTCATATTGAAAAAAGTACTCAATTCAGTCTCACATCATACTATGTATGTATGAATGTATTTTGTGGCTTCCTATTCATGTGCTCCCAGAACTTAATTCGTTATGATGATTACTTCAGTAAAGACACATTTTTAATACAATTTGATTAGGTACCTACTGTTGACGACGAAAATACCATCTTGACATCAGATACTTAATCATGGGGACAAGTAGTCACGTAAATGTTGATATTGCAATCTTTCTGGTATTGACTAATCCGTAAAGTATACCGGATGTTCATTTTGAAAGAAAGGGGGCATTTTCTGCTAAACTATACACTTCATGTAAAAAATTTTTAATGGAAGCTATTGCACGAAATATAGTCTTCTCAAATATGCTTTTCAACATTTTTATTTACTTGACATTTAATCAGAAATGATATCAACTTTGTTATTTCAAATGGCAACACATTATTTTTTTACCAATTTCTGGTAGATAATTTAATTCTGAATCCAACGATGTATTACAAAAGGGTTGTTGTATAAGAAAAATTTTGAGAAAAATGACTGAATGTGAAATTACAATTTGTGGCACAGCCTTACTTGATAATGTGAAAAATTCTCACGCCGACACACAGGCAAAAAATAAGATAGAGCGATTATGGAATTATTGTTAAATGCAGATGACTTTGACATTGACATTGACAGTGACAAAAAAATTACGTTTCTGCTCGATTTTGAACAATAAGACTGCGTTAACGCTGTTTGGGTGTTATGTGCATGGAACAAAATAGAATGCAGTTTGAACATTTATTTTAAAGTATTCAACAATAATTCCATAATCGCTCTATCTTATTTTTTGCCTGTGTGTCGGCGTGAGAATTATTCACATTATCAAGTAAGGCTGTGCCACAAATTGTAATTTCACATTCAGTCACTTTTCTCAAAATTTTTCTTATACAACAACCCTTTTGTAATACATCGTTGGATTCAGAATTAAATTATCTACCAGAAATTGGTAAAAAAATAATGTTTTGCTATTTGAAACAACAAAGTTGATATCATTTCTGATTAAATGACAAGTGAATAAAAATATTGAAAAGCATATTTGACAAGACTGTATTTTGTACAATAGTTTCCATTAAAAACTTTTTTCATAAAGTGTATAGTTTAGCAGAAAATGCCCGTTTTCTCTCAAAATGAACACCCGGTATAGTGAGTTTCTTTTGACTACTTTAATGAATCTAAAATTACAACTTTGGTTCGTAAAATTATCCATCTTGACTCTAAAGAAGATATGAAGTTTTCTGTAGTTAGTAAAGAAATATTCTATGCAGACTAAGTAGTCACATATACTAGTCAACGGAAAATTGAAATTTGAGTTTTTTTGTAAAACAGGATTCCCAAATAGGTTATAAGTTTTGATAGCAAATTCAGATATTAAAGTTTTACAGCTAACTTTACGTGCTGACTAAGAACCGACTAGACCCATTTGTGACTCTATTTACAAGTATTCTCAGCAATATTTTAAAATATTACATATGTAAATATGTAATTAACCAATAAACACCTACTTACCTAGTCAGTTAGTGACCTAAAAACATTACTAAGTATTTACTATATGTGTTGCTTATTGAATTTATCTGTTCATCGAAAATTTAAATAGGGGAGCGAGGGGCTAGTTGTAACAATTTTAACAAATAATGATATATCTTGAAGTGTATTGGCTAAATTACCATTAACTAAACTTTTATTGATACTCTAACTATTCTTCTATTAAGTCAAATCCAAAAAATATCAAATCTACAGGTAACTCTTTCACAATTAATTTGTTAAAAAAAAAGGGAACTGTTACAACTTACCCCGTGGTTGGGGCTAGTTGTGACAACAATAAAAAACAAAAATGTGACACCTTCAATCGTTTATATTTTTCACATCTTGGATCATTTTGCTTTGTTTACAACAAAAACTAACTAGGTATTTCTATAATATGTATTTTTTATTAAATAATTAACTGAAACATATTTTTTTATAATCAACAAATTAAAAATTTAAGTTTTTAACTATCTATCTTATTTTGTACTTATGTACTACTATAGGTACTTAGGTATATATCAACATGGCATTTTATAATCACAGTAAATTAAATTATAAACCTCCAAATTAAGTCTTGTAATTATCTCTTAGTTATACCTTACATGTTACAACAAACCCCGAGGTTTTGTTACAACTAGCCCCAAGGTACAGTTCTTAATATTTATTACGATAACTATTAAATCAACTTAGTAATCTCAATAACTGTTACACAACATCATAAATAGTTATATTTTAGCATCAAATAAAATACATAAAGCTCCAATTAGTCGAAAATAGTAAAGCTAACCAAAAATTTACGAAAATAAAATTATAGGTTATCTGTCAACAAGGCAGCGTTTGCACGCATCCACTTATTGCGCCGCCTGGCGGAACACTGGCTGTGATAAAGTGGCGTGGCGCGGTATAATTTTAAGAAATATATAAAAATTGAGGCATCTTAAACCCTACACGGTGATTTATAGTCAAATAGTGACGAAGATTGTATTTACTTAATACCTAAAGGTACGATAATTAACGTAATGATGGATAAATCGTCCATTAAAAAACCGTTAAAATTTTATTGCAGGGCTATTCGCTCATTTTTGAAAATTTAAAACGATGCAATGTTAATGTATGCTACAATTTTGACTACGACTTGAAATCTCCAATAATTATTGACATAATTTACTGACTAACTAATGGCTCGAGCCCTTCGACTATTTTGAGATTCCTATCTTTGCGCTTGATTCTTCAGATTTTTCTTCTAGCTAAATCATATAGATTAATGTATTTTGCATAGGTATAGCGTTGGTATAGTGATTAAGGACTGAATTTTAAGTACGAACTTGCGATTCTGCGGCAAAGTAGACTTGAGACCGCCTTTTCTTATATCGCAATTATTTATGAAGGCAGTTCGACCAATTGGCAAGTCGACCTTGACTTCTCATCTCACAAAATCGCAAAGTTGCCGCAAAAATTTGCGGCACCTCCGGCCCATGCTATGAAATATTTTTTATACAATCGTATCGAAATAGTACCATTTCAAATGTCATTTTCATGTTGAAATGACGTGTTTTTTTTCACTATACTGTCACTTTTTTGCACTAGATATAAAATGTAAAATTAACTGACAAACACCTCAATTATCAATGAAATGTTGATTCTGTTATGTCGCATTTCCTAGGAAACGAAAAATTGTGCAACTAGATTATGCAGTAAGTATGTGCAATTTTATTCTTTCTTTTTACATTTTTAACAATTCTGGCAACGATTGTATAAAAAATCTTGTATGTAGTATACGTTGCAAAATTCGTGTTTTTCGCACGCGACGTGTTTCACAGCTTGGTGCGAAAAACACTTTCATTTATTACGTTATATTTTTTTAAGGTTGGTAGTTGTGATTTTCAATGCCAATAAATCATTAAAATAAACTTCAAAATAAAACTAATTACTAGTAACTTCAAATCTGAAATAAAAGTAACCTTGATAGTACCAGCCACAACCAAATTTTCCAAACTTTGAAATTGCAAATTTCTGTTTGAAATTAGTCCAATGTAAAAAACTAGTATAAAGAATTCGTTTATAAGACAAGTATATGCCACTCATTCATTATAACAACCCGCGGCTATGCCGTTCGTTTTCTAAACTTGAACTCGTGCCATAAAATTTGCTTTATGTCACTCGTTCTTTAATATGGTACTATTATCTATATTGGTTCTATTCTGACATACAAAATGGTACCTACTCTAATAGCTTTTGGCGTTTCATAATACCTTTAGTGCTATTTACTTTTTTCAGGTAGGTATCTGTAATTGCAAATGTTAATAAAGTATCAAATAAACTTCAAAACAAAAGAATAAATTTCTAATCTGACATTTAACGAGTTGTTGTTTCAATTGTATAGTTTTTTCAAATACTTTTTGTTATTTTAACAAAACATTGGTTTTCCACGGCACATTTTGCAAATTTTGCAAGAAACTCAACGTAATTTTGACAAACATTTTAATTATTTTGTTGAATGAATATTATACCAAATTCATTTTTTAGACGTCATTGCATTCGGAAAAATACTTTATTAAGACAAAATATTAAAAAAATACGTTTTTATTTGTAAGAGAAGTTAGTGTTTAAAGAACAATTTCCCAAAAGTTTTTTATTTTATTTTATCATTATTTCATCGGATATTTAATAAATAAGAAAGTTACGACTTGAGGTGCTTTTTAGGAAACAACTTGTATATTTATATACATATACCTTCATATCTAATTAACCATCTGCAAAAAAAACGCATTTACGTCATTAATCCGCCGTCAATGTAACCGTCATCAAAAAATACAACGAAACGAAACTGAAAGTTTCGATCATAATGAGATTTTGTGTTCATTAAAATGCCTGCCGGTCTATAAACTCGTCCAAGGTCAAGTCAGCAACAACCCCATTTTCCATCCCTTTCACTCTCACTGCCGCCCACAACCTCAACCCTCTCTTTTTTTTCTAACCATCGAACAATTGACCACCTGTATTTACCTGATGACGCGGGTCTATATGTAAATAATTTCACTTTCCACTGATTTCGGGGACGCCCCGTTTGATAATCAAAACTGATTTCCGGAGAGCACCGCCACCCTAACACAGGAACACATGACCTCCGGGCTTAACATCCCTCGATGGGTTCACACGGTCTGAAGAAAGATCGCCCAGTCATTTCGGCTTCATCAAGATGCGATTTTATGGTATCGTTGGTACACCCCGCAATTTTCACCCCCATTTGCTATGCTGCTTAGAAAAGTATTGGTCTTCTTTTGGAAAAAAAATGAAGACTTTCGAGCAATTTCCGCGGTTGTTAATCTTGATGTTTGTTTGGACGATTGTAATCGTCCATGTGGTGGCTACAGTCGAACGTAAAAAAACCCGTGTGTAAACACTCTTCAGATTTCGGGGGTGGATAATATATGGAACATGTGTTACTGCGGCATTGTGTTGGGAAAAGTAAAAGTGGGCCGAGATTTTTTCGTAGATCAGGTGGCGTTTGGCGGGGGTAATTAATTGAGGTACCAAAGAAGGGGACAAGGGTTCTCATGGGCATAATTAATGAAAGCAAAGTCAGTTAAGAGATGATTTTGATCGATACTCCAAAATTAATTAAAAATTATTGTGCTGATTAATTTTTTTTATCACAAAATTATTTGGCTTTTGAATTTACTCTTAAAGATTTTGGTTTTCATAAAATGAATCTAATTAGAAGATTATTGTAGTCATTCAGTTACTTAACTGATTAGTGAATTAAGCTAACTTGGTGCGTTAAAGTATCTAATTAGCTAACGTACTTATTACGCGTTCTGAGAAATTGTTAATGGCTTTTGAGAGGGGGTGGTAGCAGAAACACAACTTGTTATACATATACCTGGTATACATATTAGCTTAATAAAGAAATTGCAATGCCAGCCTCGTTGGTGTATTGCTAAAACTTTTTCTTCCAAACATCAAGGTGCTAAGTTCACATCTCTCCCATTTTTCAACTTTTTTTTTCTTTTTTTCAATAATAATTAGAAATAAGTCGGTAAGTTTCTAATTGTTTTAAAATCATTTTAAATTTTAATGAAATTGTCAAGGACCTCCAGTAGCAACACAACCAACGAATTCTATATTATTAACAAAAGTTATAGCAGATACTCAAAGAGATGGTCATTTTCTTCTAAAAAGTAGCCATTTGTCATCCTTTAAACCCTAGCATTAAATTTCTAATTGTATTAAAAAACTTCTTAAACAAGAAAAATACCTAACGGAACAAAGAATAACGAATAGGACTCTTAGGTTCAAATCCTTTCATCCAAAATTTTATTTTTCATCAATTATAATAATTAAAAGTTTTAGTTAAGTTACCAACGGTTTTAAAAACCTTAAGTATGCTATAATAATGATCTTATTTATAAACAGTTAAGAATTTGTTGTTTACTTTGCTCCGTTGGGTATTTTTGTTTTTATACAATTAGAAATAAACTTCTTAATCATCTTGTTTTTAAGGGATTTGAACTTAGGATTTTGACAATAAACTAGAGTTTAAAGGATGACAGGCTACTTTTTAGCAGAAAATGACCATTTTCATTTGATTATATGTTATAACTTTTATGAATAATCTAGAATTTGTTGTTTGTTTTGCTATGTTAGGGTCTTGACAGTTTCATTAAAATTAAGAGAAATTTTAAAACGATTGGATTCTCACTGACCTTATTTCTAATTATGTATTATTGAAAAAAAGAAAAAAAGTTGTAAAATGGGAAGGATGTGAACTCAGGACGTTGATGTTTGGAAGCAAAAATTTAAGCAATACACCAACTAGGCAGCCTTTGAAATTTTTTTAAGCTAGTACTGGGCAAGTAGTTTAACGTAGTATTCCTTATGAGTTTCCAAATCATAATTTCCAATAAATTTTTTTTTAGTAACTCCTCGCTGCTTTTTAGAAATGTATTCTGAGAATTTTGAAAAAATATTTTAATGGTTTCCTTGTAACACTCTTCGAAAGTTTCAATGGAAAGTGACTATTTTTACAGAACAATAAGTAATTATATTAACCTAGTTAATAGGTGAAGTTGTACAGCTACATGAACTATAATTCAGCTAATTGCTAAACCACAATCAGTCAAAAATGCTTATCAAGAAATTAAAGAAACGAACAGAAAAAGGTGGTAATAATAGGTACAGTGGGTAGAAGACATAGTTTTCATTAAAATTGCCGAAGTTAAGTTTTTGGAATTATTACAAAAATTGTTAATGTTCAAAAATCCCAATTAAATAGTTTAATTTATAGATTGATATATTAGTTGGTTTCAATTTTTCACCAGCTCAATTTTTTTTAGACAAATTTATTTTAATTGAACTTTAAGCAAATTTGTCAGATTTTACGGTAATTATAAAAATTGACAACTTTTGCCTCCAAATTCAGCTCGAAACCTTTGCACTAATCTTAAGACGAACCTCAATTTTGACCTCGACATTTCAACTTTATTGCTCTATCAACAAAACCTATTAGAAAAACGGAATTTCGACAAAATGAAAAACAAAATCAATTCACGCAAGCGTATATCTTTGGTAAAACTTCCTAAACTGTTATATTTTTAGAAACAGGGGCTATAGGTATCTTTAATTAACCACAACTCCCTCTTCCGTACGCCTCTAAAACGTTACGGATTTGTTTCTTTTTTTTAGGAATAGCGACTTCCGGCGAGACTTAGTTTCCGCCAAATGCAAGTAGTGTTTCCTGTTGCACGTCAAAAAAAGGCAGGCACACGATAGTGGAGACGGCTGCAAAATTAGTCGCTGAAACGGGATATTTTTGAGATCGCGGCGCGGCCACCCCCGTAACACACCCCGAAACGAGGGGAGATGGAGCGTCATCACATCGAATTACCGAGATTACTATGGGAAAAAGAGGGACGATTCTTCGAAACGACGTACACCTGTTCCGAAGATCACCTTGAGAAGTTTGAGCAGCAACCACATTGAATGACGACAGGCTGTGATTATTTTAGGGGTGGTTTATCGACGACTGGCTTATAGAAAAAAAAAGTCATTAAAGAAATATGCAGCATCTCAGGCTTCTATTAACATTAACTTACTGTTAGCTGAATTTGTTTTAAATCACTCCGCGTCCTGTTTAAAACTGGTATTATGGAAATGAGTAAAGAAAAAAAAACAGAAAAAGGTTTAAAAATTATCAATAGATACGATAAAGTTTATTATTATTAAATCAGTTTAAAAATATATGAGCAATATACAACTCAATTTTCTTTTAACTAAGATTATTGAGTTGCTTCAGAAATTTTGCAACTCAACCTAGCTAACTTTTCTTAATGACCGAATTCTTTAGTATAAAACACTCGTAAATGTAACGTCCCTATATTTAACTCAGTTAAATCACATTTAACCAAGGGAAATTATATTACCAATATAAATAACCAAATAATAACAAAATTGGCCAAGCTAAGAAACTCAAAAAATTAATTAAAGGCCCGAAATGAGTTATATGTATACCTATGCCGGAAAGAGTTATAGAAACAGGAAAATAAAGAGGTAGACACTGGGGACATTGAGATAAACGCTGAGAAAAATAGATTGTGAAAGATATATACTATGTATATGTCGTTCATAGGCAGTATTGTCAGCAAAAGATAAAATAAAATAGATAACCATAAAAGTTTGTTTTATAATTGTTTTATGAAAAATTAAGTAAATATTATTTGACAAAGCAAGTCAGGTCAGGTCAGCTCAGCTCAGCTCAGGTAGGTATAACTGAACGCAGAAAAAATATTTCTATCTGTTATGTATTTAAATTCAAAGCGGTCGCATAAAACATTATCTTTCGCTGAAGAGCTCCGTTTTAAACAATCCTTAAGTTTTCTTAACCATTATCTTTTATGTAATTTTTTTTTTAAACTTAACTTCAAAGGTTTCTTTCTCCGTTATCAAGCGTTTTCAAAGGCATGTTTATTAAGAAAAGTCCTTTTATTCTTTTATCCGCTTCTCAAGTTTGTCACAGTTATTCCGGGACACCCTGTATCGATATAATTAACTGAGTTGGATGTTGAGTTGATCATTGTTTCTCTTTAGTTTCAGATTTGGTTTGAAAAATGTCTTTTATGCATACATTAGACCATACGTTCTTAACTCAGTTAATTTGTATTTAATTAATTTTTTAGATGCAAAGTGGGTATAACGAATAATCAAACTCCGCTAACAAAATCTACTGTAGTAGGAGTTACTACAATTCCACTTACGAACATCTTCTAATATCTAATAACTTCTAGTAATTTATTTCCCTTTTAATAACCACAAGGTATCTCTCTAGATAAGAGAATTAAGTAGGTACTTTAGAAAGTATTATACTTATACTAGGTAATTACCATAATAATTACCCTAAAAACAGTACAACTGTAAGTACTATCTGTAAGCTATATAAATTTTTAGAAATTTAATTTATCCATATTAGCAGCCTTTTCTTTAATGTATCAAAGTAGGTTGTACTTGTAATTTTTTTAAATTCCATTTTTTATTTTATTAAAATATATTGGAATTATATCTATTTCAATTTTAAATTGCCAGATCACAATAATCATTCTGCATTAGATTAGATTTAAAAATCTGTGGTTTTCTTCTTAGTTGCAAACGGTTCTACCAGGTTGAAAAATCAGCGGGTAAAATTGATGTCCCAGCCAAACGTTTTCGATTAAGTAATTATGAAGGAAAAATCGCGTAAATCCCATTTAAGCCGACCGGAAACGGAACGCGTTTCCGTTTCCAGTCCAAAACAGCGGTTTTCCCGATCATCTGTTTCCTCAAATGGATTCGGCCCGGTACCCCAACAATGTTTACCTTGGCCCCGCCGAACTCTCCGACATTTTTATGGGCTCTTTAACCCCATTCAACCATTGTGCGAAACGCACACACCTGACACAAAGCGGCCGACCGAATCCATTTCTTTTTTTTAACCCATCGATAAGTGGCTCCGATTGAACGGATCGACCTCGATCCGGGGCACACGATCGCTTCTTCACATGCAAATTTAAAGGGCCCCCAGAAAAACCGGTCACGTGACTCGCCAAACGGTAGCCGCAAACAAAACGGTAAGAAGAAGCAAAGAAAAAAACAGGGACGGTTTGTGAAAAAACGAAGAGAGAGCAAAAAACGGCACACGACCGATTGTTTCTGTGGTCGTGGGCCCGGCGCTTTCTTGTTGGAATCTATTGGAAAATTATGCAAATGGAAATTACGAGAAACATTGTTTGCCACAATAATTTGTTGAATAAATTAACTTGCGATATTATTTATGGTTTTCGGTTCAAGTTTCGAGTTTTTTCTACACTCCCCCTCCCCCCCCCTGTTGCACTAATCGAACCAAAGAAAAAAACGGTCACGCCGCCGCCTAAACGCGGTTTTGTTGTGGAAATAAAGAACGTGCATGACGTCATTGTGGAATGACAGGTATTGACCCAGGTTATGTCGAGACCGGTCGATTATTCAAATTTTCCAGTTTTTGGCTACTCTTTTGTTAATAACAACCGTTTCATGCAATTTTCTCACTTTTCTTTTTACCGTTTCCAATTTGTATGACGTCTTTCTTTCTTTGGTCCGACACTTTTGCTTTAACACACGTCAACGCCAAAAATCCACATTTGGATCAATTTTAATTCCGTTTGTAAATATGCATTTATTTATCAACTAGGGCTACGCCCTAGTATCCGCCGAGACGTTTACCCGCAGGGGCCCCCGGGTGTATGAGGGTACCACGTTGCAAGTGGGGTGCGCAGCTGCGCTGCTTCCCCACATGCCGCACCCGGGAAGGCCCTGCGGGCCTCCCCGGGTGCTTGAGGGTGCCACGTTGCAAGTGGGGTTCGCAGCTTCGCTGCTTCCTCACATGCCGCACCCGGGGAGGCCCTGCGGGCCTCCCCGGGTGCTTGAGGGTGCCACGTTGCATGTGGGGTTCGCAGCTTCGCTGCTTCCCCACATGCCGCACCCGGGGAGGCCCTGCGGGCCTCCCCGGGTGCTTGAGGGTGCCACGTTGCAAGTGGGGTTTGCAGCTGCGCTGCTTCCCCACATGCCGCACCCGGGGAGGCCCTGCGGGCCTCCCCGGGTGCTTGAGGGTGCCACGTTGCAAGTGGGGTTCGCAGCTGCGCTGCTTCCCCACATGCCGCACCCGGGGAGGCCCTGCGGGCCTCCCCGGGTGCTTGACGGTACCACGTTGCAAGTGGGGTGCGCAGCTGCGCTGCTTCCCCACATGCCGCACCCGGGGAGGCCCTGCGGGCCTCCCCGGGTGCTTGACGGTACCACGTTGCAAGTGGGGTGCGCAGCTGCGCTGCTTCCCCACATGCCGCACCCGGGAAGGCCCTGCGGGCCTCCCCGGGTGCTTGAGGGTACCACGTTGCAAGTGGGGTGCGCAGCTGCGCTGCTTCCCCACTTACCGCACCCGGGGAGGCCCTGCGGGCCTCCCCGGGTGCTTCAGAGTGCCACGTTGCATGTGGGGTTCGCAGCTGCGCTGCTTCCCCACATGCCGCACCCGGGAAGGCCCTGCGGGCCTCCCCGGGTGCTTGAGGGTGCCACGTTGCATGTGGGGTTCGCAGCTTTGCTGCTTCCCCACATGCCGCACCCGGGAGGGCCCTGCGGGCCCCCCCGGGTGCTGGAGGGCGCCTCGGAGTTGGTAGCCCTTTCAGACATCCAAGTTAAGCCCCTTCGGAGCCTTTTTTGGCACTTTTCCGGTACCAGCAACGAAAATATTTTCTCGACCGGTGACCGTTTTGTGAATTTTTCTGACTTTTTTCGAAAATCACCATGGATTTGACGAAATTCACGTCGGGCATCTCTTTCTCACGAACACACAAAATCGTCACGGGCCCCGTTTCAGGGCCTCAACTCGAAAATCGCTCAGGTCTATTTGTTACAAAACGTAATTCCACGTCGAACTACACTTTCCGCTCGCCGCTTCGCGGCTCGCCACGCCGTCCAGCTGGTCCTCCGTTTTTCGTGCGAGGGGCTCTTCCAGTCGTCTTTTATATAGTATAATTAGTGAAATTAGTGTAGAGTTCACAAAAAATTGTAGCTAGTAAAGATCTGGGGAAAAACTATTTTTTATCTATAGGCACCTACTCTTTATTTATTCTAACTTCTAGCAAATAGGTATACAAACTTTAAAAAAACGTTAAACAATTGCAATTTATTCATCTATAAGTAGTATTTTTACAGAACACTGTTCTGTTAGTTTTACAGGTAGGTAGCAAAAATAAAACTTTTTAACTTTGGACCATTTTTAAATACAAATTCGCAAATAAAATTAATAAATAAAAAAAAATAATTTTTTTGTGATTCTTTTTGTGATAAGAAATAGAAAAAAATTTACTACCCCTATTATGGACGGTCTACAAAAAACAAATTTTCTTGTAAACTACCACATTGTCGAACATTTCTTTCACCAAAAATTGTCAGATAGTTAGCATAACAAGAGTTGTGCCTTGGTAGTGCCAACCACGACCAAATTTCCCAAATTTTAAAATTGCAGATTTTTTTTTTTAAATTGGTTCAAAGTATAAAAAACTCGTTCATTACAAAACTTGCAGCTACGCGGCTCGTTTTGTAAACTTGAACTCGTGCCATACATGGGCGTTATGTTACTTATTCTTTAATGTACTATTAAATAAAACGAACATGATAGATTATGACTGCGTGCCAAATTTAAAATTTTTAAGCCATCTGCTAGTTGAAAAACTTCTAATGCACGGCCTACGTAAATCACCTTGTACATTAAGAAAATATCCCTTAAGAATAACTATCTTTACAAACCTGTTTAGTTTACAGTTCAGTACAAAAATTGTGTAACTTTTCACACTCTTTGAAAAAATCCATTAAGCCAACATGCAGTTGCCACCGTCAATTTAGAAGTTTTATAGTAGTAGTAGTAGTAGTAGAAACATAGAACATAGTTGTAAGTATACGCAAAGAATTGCAAATTTTTCGATTAAAATTAAATTCTTTATTCTAGATTAAATTCCCCCTAAAATAGAAAGAAAGTAAATTAGAATAGTAGTTACTTAATTTCTTGCAAAAATGTGTAAATTTTACATTTCTATTTATAAAACATAATTAAGTATGAAAATGGCAAATAACCAAAGAATTAGAACATACTATACCTATACGTCAGCGTGAAATAGTCGTTTACAAAATGAATTAATAGTTTACCTATTACGCAAGTTCTTCTCTATTAAATCTTAATCATTTAGAACTACAAAATCTAAATTTGTTTAAAATAAAAGAAAGTTTCTTGAAGCAAATAGATATTCTGAGACTTGATCATTTACAATAGATATTTTATTAGCGCGTAATGTCGTCACCTAAATCATATTTATTGAAACTCTATGCTATGGCATGCAGTAAATGAGTTTTCATAAAACCAAATCTACGCCATTGAAGTAATTTTCGTTC
This sequence comes from Schizotus pectinicornis, assembly GCA_951805265.1. Lineage (NCBI taxonomy): Eukaryota > Metazoa > Arthropoda > Insecta > Coleoptera > Pyrochroidae > Schizotus > Schizotus pectinicornis. Next base: position 1,330,267 of record OX638210.1, read on the forward strand.
GTGGAACATCTTCAAGTAATTGCAGCGTTCTACCTATAAGTAGAAGACGCGTAATTTCTTTGACTAAATTAGTGCATTATTTTGTTTATTAAAATTAAAGTATGGCAGATATACCTAATATTAATAATGCAAGTTACTGCCATCGTTTTACGTGGATCCTTAATCCAGGGAAATTAACTATATTTGCCTAAAAATAAATTTTTTTGACACTCAAAACACGCAGCCAAGAGTTTTGAATTACTCTAATTACACCGAGTCGCAGTTATAAAAAAAAATTAATTACAGCCATGGCGCTCTATACTTGTAGACATTAACCCAATTATCAAAATCCGAGGCAAAATTACCCAATCATGCGAGAGAGAAAAAAAAAACGATTAGCCACCATTAAATATTCATAAATAAACAAAGTCGGAATGAACAGCGACAACCGCAAGACAAAAAAAATGTTTTTTTTAGCCACGGACAAGGGCCGTTAACCCTCTTGAAATTATCACCGGGCGAGATTTGGACGGTTTGCGTCTTCTCTCTAGGTCAGAACTATTTTTTACCTGGCTTTTTTACGGGGTCAGAAAAAAGGTCCCCAGTCTACCTGTGATCTCGCCTAATAATCCCCCTTAGTTCCCTCACTGTCTCACCCGCGATCCAAACAAGAGCCGACGATTCGAAATAAGATTCCTGGGAGATCGGCCGACGCAATGATTGAGAGGAATGAAAGGAAGTCGTTTTGTGGACAAGAAATGGCCGCTTTTTTAGATTGCGGTCGAAGAGGAGTAGAGAACTATGCGGGGGAGTCCCTCGATTAGCATCATTGAAGGAAAATGTGACGACTCACCTGCGGACACATTTTGCATTGATACTTCCGAGGTTGAGGGCCGCCGTTTTGCATGCCACCCATTTTGGTGGCGTTGATGGGTTGAGGTACTACAAGCAGAGCCGGACTGGATCCTGCCACTCCGGGGCTGGAGCTACTCGATGTCGAACGGCCTGAAGTGTACAGGCCCGGCGTCGCACCCATGTGGTGGTGTTCCTCCATGCCTGCAAAAGAAGAAAAATTATAACTCGATTGAAAAAAATTTGCAGCAAGATGAAAAAATCTTTCTTTCTTATCATGGAATGTTGCATTGTAGTTTTAATGATAAATATCCCTTCTAATTTTTTAAACTGACAGTTCTATTTATTAAACCACTAATCAAAATACCTCAAAAAAGAACACATTCTTTTGTAGCCTTATCAGAATCTTTATTATTTAGTTGGTTTAGGGTGGGTTTATTTATCTTTCTGTAACTTTAACGTCAACGTAAGTTCGAAGGCAACTATTGTTAAGATAATTGTCTCCTAGGTAATTATCATACCTGTAAAGTTACCGAGTCCAAATTCCTCATTTCGATTTTTTTAATGTTTTATTTTTATCCATTGAGAAAGGTTTTCTTTTTAATCTAACAGTATTTGAGACTTCAAAAATTACTATCAAAAAATAAAGTTTGTTAAAGCAGTTTTTTCCTTCTTTCTTTCTATGTACTTTTAATTTGTTGTTAAATCCAGTTCTTTTAAAAGAGTTTTTTAGACTTTCAGAAACATCGTATAAGCTTCTCATTCTTCTTAAAATTTCTATTAATTCTTTTCTTAATCTCATATTTCCTTTAAATATTAAGATAGTATAAATTAAGAACGAGTGACATAAGACACATTTTATGGTACAAATTTATGCAAGTTTAGAATACGAGCTACGTTGCGGTGTAAATAAAAATTAGCAATTTTTAAATTTGGGGAGTATGGTCGTGGTTGGTAATACCAAATTTAAATAAATGTCAGATTTATGTGATGTTTTATGACATTTAAAATTACAACCCCCAACCTGAAGAAAGCAATTTGTACTATCGCTATTACAAAACCCAAAAAGCTATTACAGCTTTGTTTTGGGTGTCGTAGTAAGTCTATTATACAACTAAAGAAAACGGAAGTTTTTGTGGGGGTTAAGTTAAAATCCCTCTACCTTATAAAATAAAAAAGAAAGGTGCAAGGTTGGTGCGAGCCGCATGTGCTAATCTTTCTTGATCCGGGGGAAAGCTCCCCCCTCATTTGATGTTAAATATTTAGCTAACCATAGGGGTCCAAGTTTTAGTGTGGGTGATGCCAGATGGTGCATGGTTAATGCAAAAAAAAATTTTTTTGGGGGGGGAGAACTTGATTGAGTCATCAGACTTTATAAACGTATTTCTTGCCATACCTTGCTGAATATTTTTAATACTATACTGTACATTAAATACTGATCAGTTTATTACGACCCTTTTGACATAATATTGTTCAAATAATCTCAAAAAAATATAATGTAACTTCTTCATGTTTTCTTCATTATTTTTATGGTACTTACAAATCAAATCAAATCAAATCAAATCAAATATATCTTTATTGTGCATGTTACATTTTAACAATACTAACTCTACACAAAAGGCGCAAGGTTTCAACGTAAGTTGATTTTCAACCTGGCCCATCACCCTTTTAAAACTAAAAAATTACAGAAAAATAAAAATAAAAAAGAAACAGCGAATCTCCTAATTAAAACTATAAAAATAGATAAATATAAAATATAAACAATGACACACTCTACATTCATGTAACTAACATCATCGTCCATCATGATCATTACCAGTTACTATACCTCCCGGCAATAACTCTGAAACAGCCCTTCACGTTGGATATCTCCAAGCCTACCCCCAGGGGCCACACCCAAAGCGGTCGTCGAATAGTTCAGAAGGTCTGCTGCGACGCACGAGAAGCTACCCCTAAACTTCTCCGTCCTGTGTCTAGGGATATCGAAGCCCAAATTGCGCAGATTGGCATCATGAACAGCAGTCCTATGGACAATCAGTTCTACCAGGTATCCCGGTTGACCCGTTCTCAGCAACTTATGAACGAAATTAAGGTGGATATATAGGAAGCGATAACGAACACTTAACTCATGCAATGACCGAATATATGGGGACACATGCCGACCAAATGGTATATGCACCACAAATCGCATAGCAGCGTTTTGTATACGCTGTAATCTGTTTCGCTCCGCCTGTGTCAGATGGTAAAAATAAACTAGTGACCCATAATCTAATTTAGGATAAATCAACGTTTTTACAAGCCTCAATTTCAAGTTCTCGGACAGCACAAATTTTAAGTGATTCATTGACCTGAGGAGAGATAGGCAACTCCCGTACAGACTACAGATGTGCACAGATGTGCACAGATGTGTACAGACTACAGATGTACAAATTATTATCTTGATAATTTAATATAATAGGAATTGTACTACTAAATAAATACTAATAAATAACATGTCAAAATTATTATGTAGACAATTAGTACCTATGTTTTTCATAAATTTACTTGAGCTTCCCCTCTATTCAAAATAATCTTGGTTATACCGGGCGTCTCAAAAAACCGCATTACCTTAAAGGTGCATTACCTAGAATTGTAGTAGAATGCTGTAAAATTGTTTAAAAAATTCTATATCATTTAGTTTCTGCAGACGACACTGTTATACTAGCATCCGATAACAGTCCTTCAATAGCGTCGGGCAAACTTCAAATTAATTTAGGCAAGATTGAGGACTGGCTCAAGAAGTGGAGAATTAAAGCTAAAGAAAACCAAATCAACTCATGTTACATTCAGTATAAAAAGAGAAACATGCCCATCAGTCTCACTGAATGACCAACAGCTACTACAAGCCAATGACACAAAATATCTTGGAATGCATTTGGACTGCAAAATCACTTGGTGCAAACACATCTTCACGAAAAGAAATCAACTGGGATAAAGTTCTCCAAAATGTACTGGATGATGGGTAGAAAGTCACATTTATCACTAGAAAACAAAATACTGCTATACAAATCCATTCTAAAACCAGTGTGGACTTACGTTATCCAGCCTTGGGGTACAGCCAAAAACTCTAATCTAGAAATTCTGAAAAAGATTTTAAAACAAAGTTTTACGCAGCATGATCTACGCATCCTTCTTATGTACCCAATCATATACTACACAGAAACCTTCGAATACCATACATAAAGGAAGAAGTTAAACACTTTAGTGCTAAATATAAAAATCGTTTGACGACACATACCATCATAATTGCTCAGAGCCTTTTTGCCACTGAACAAGAACCGAGATGACTTAAACAAACCCTTCGATCTTCTGGATAGTTTCTAGTAGTTCTTACTTATCATAATTCAGCAACTAGTAACCACATCTCATATAGTTAAGAAGAGTGTTTATTGGAATTCTCTGGAAACGTTATGATCAAATTTTAATCCCCAAGTAATGCTCATTGTCCTACTGTTTTGTACAGATTGCATTGTGTATACAGGGTGTAAGCGAAATAAGTACATTAATTTTAACCAGTGGTAGAACTCATCAAGGCTAATTTTTTTCTATGTACCATTTTTTCGAAATCGAATTTTTTTAAATTATTTTTTTTCCTTACAAATTGACGAGTCTTTTATGAAATGCTCCAACAAAGAACAATAATAATACAATTAATTCATAAGGTAATCTTGTTGACTAAGTGACGTTGCTTCCAGTGGCGTGTAAGAAAATTGTGTAAGATTTTAAAATAATTTTAAAACAAAAACTAAAACGTTTTAAAACAAAATATAATTAGAAAAGTTTTTGGTCTTGAAGAGTTCTATTACCAGTTAAAATTAATGCACTTATTTCGCTTACACCCTGTATAAGTAATAAAAAAATATTTAGTTTTTAAGTTATGACCCTTTAAAGAAGGCACAATTCAAGTTTAAATTTAAAGGTACCTACGTACTGTTATTTCAAAACAAAAGAAATATTTTGGAGTATACCTAGTTCATTCTTTTGAAGAGTTGAAAAAGTCGGAGAATTTTTGCGTTCAAGGTTTAAAACAAGATCTTTAATCTAACGATGGGGAAAATATGGCAGCACGGCCAATACATCTAATAAAGGTAACAAACGGCTTCTAGGGGATCAATATTACACAATTTTTCTGAGTATAGGTGAAAGTTTAATTTTAGATAACAGTGGTGCTTTTTTTCTAATTTTAAATTGGTTATAGTTTCTAAATTTAGAGAGAGAGAGAGAATTTTTTAAGGAATTTTCCAGTACTCGACATTAATCCTGGGCAACGCACTTTTAAGGTGGTGCGATACTTCTGAGACTCCTGCATGTATATGTTGTAGTCATTGGGCGTAATGCGTCATTTCATCAAACGCCGGCAATCACTGTAATTAAGATCGTTAAACTAGCCGTTTTAGTGCAAGAAAAAGGTGAGGAGACTTACTAGGCAATTTATGAATCAGGTGTTACTTATCCTCCTCACCTTTCCCTGTGTTTTTCCTTGCCCTAAAACAGCTAGTTTAACGATCTTAATTACAGCGATTGCCGGCATTTCATGAAATGACGCATTACGCCCAATGACTACGACATATACATACTGGCGGGTCCCTATCCCTACAAAAACTGCCTGGTAGTAGATGGCCACTTAATAAGTAAATAAGAAGTATGACTTTTTAGAGTATTTGCTACCAATTATTATTATTGAAGGGTGTGAGTTACAGCAATGGAAATAAATATTGCATTTTAATTTCGCACTTAAGCTTCTGCCTATTCTATCAAATCGTATCTATGACATTAGAAGACGACACGTCTAAATAAAGTTACATGATCACCTACCACCGCACAATATACTGTGGATGCCTGCATAAATATAAACAAAAACTAAATTTCTTCCACACTACCAGCTGAATAAAACATTATTTCTTCACTGCTTGGTATTAACATCTCTCAAGTATGTTTTCATCGTCTCCTAAAGAAATTTGTCGTATATTTTCTTTAGTAATTGCATGGCTTTCCCGATTATTCTTTTTCTCAAATTTCAACGGTCACCTCAATTTGACTCATATAAAAAATTAAGACCGAGGCAATTACAAATGACGCAATTAACTGATCTGATGTGAACTCGACGCTGAGTGATGTGAGTGAGGCTCTTGTACAGTCGCGCGCCCAATTATCTAGCAGGCTGATGACAACGTCGATGACTATACAGGAATTAAACTGTTTTCATACCAATTGACCATTATTATTTTCCTAGTCGAATTAAGCAGTTTGCGGAAACAATTGTAACTCAGTCAGGAGCCGAGGCGCACCTGCTTTTGTTCTTCCGTTTCCCTAATACGACAAGAAAAAAAACAAATGATCACCTTTTTTTTCACCTTCTTCAACCCACTTGGTGCTATTGTAGAAAGAAGAGAATTATTGTTTGTGACAGTCGCGCGCGCGTGCTTAACAAAAACTCGACCTTTTCAGTTTTTTCCTATTGCGCTAATATTTATCGTTTTTTCTTCACTTTCTTCGTTTTTTTTCGCACGTCTGGAAAAATCGAACTTTGCTTTAATCATTAATTCACTTTCGGCAAGACAAACATAACGAGTTTTTTTCCCTTGTTGTCATGGCCATCCTGTCTCTGAGAATCTCCGATGTAGGTATATTGCGTTTCCTTCTTGTCTTCTTCTTCTATAACGATAACGTTGGTACGTTTATTAGTTTTTCCGGAGATGTTTATTTGTTTCGTAATAGCGTGCCCGAGTGGTTTTACAAGGATTTTTGCATATATTCGACAGCCTAAATGTACCGTTATGGCAATTCCGCAAAACTTGTTCCGACCCGCGAATCGTTTTGGATAAACGTTATACGTTCTAATGATGTGGAGATGTTTGATAAGTTTTGCATCGCGGTTGTTGAGGTGAAGATGAAGAACGACATGAAGCGCGGTTTTGTACAACCGGCCAACCCGTGGGAAGATCATACTGAAGTAAAAAAAAAATGAATTCGTCGGAATACCATCACAATTCAAAACGAAGAAGATAATGAAACCAATGGCGAAAATGGTGAGAATTTATTTTCCTCACTCTTCCACATGGCGATTAAAAGTCGAAGCTGTTCAAAGATTGAGTTAAAGAAATGATACATCATGTAAATTAAGAAAAAAAACTATTCATTTTTTGAGAAAAATTATGATGACATAAACTGACATCTCTACAGCTCTGCACAATAGAAAGGAAATGGGCACATTGAAAGCGGACAGTTCAGTTCTTTAATTCAAATCTAGTTTTAGAGCAAATGAACAGAAATGAAGAATAGAAGAAACGTGGAGATCGATATGCAATTTTGAATATTTTTTCTCAAATAGCGTTGAATACTAGATTGTCTATTTTTGATTGTATGAATAACAATAACAACAAAATGACGTGCGATAGAAAAATCAGGAAACTCATCTGATCTTTGCATATGTATACAGGTTCGCCAAAAATGTGGAACCAAGCTCTTCCTACCTAAACTATTAGACTCAGAGAAAAAAATAAAAACTGTTGGTCAAATAACTAATTTGAGGGCATATTAAAAGATACTCTTTTTTACGCCGACCACTTTTGCCTGAAGTTGCTAATTTTTAAATATATAAAAAAAATTGCGAAGGTGGCATTTTGCTTCTAAGCTTTGCCCATCCCGAGTTATTTGAAAAAGAGATCTGAACTAAAACATAATACACAGTCAGCCCTACTGGTCACATTCTAATAGCGTAGCCGACTGTCCATTGTGTGTGGGTAGAACCTATTCCACCCGCATCTTCAGGTAGCCCAAAATAGATGGATCTTTAAAACTAAAACTCCAATTTTCTTTATTTAAAAACAAACGGTTTTTATGTAGAAAAAAAGATAATTTCAGGTTGGTATAGATAATAATTTTATTTTATTTACTATTAAGAACGTTATAAGAAGAAATACGTTATAATCAATATTTATGATATACCTAAACAAATTAAGATGGCAAGTAATAAAATGGTAATAGAAGAAGAAGATATGCTTTAATTTGAGGAATATACACATGCTCAGGTGCCAGGCCCTGAACTTGCCAATTGAGCGGGTTTGAAAATTTTCTATTACTTATGAAACTAATAACAAGGGTATAGTTATAGAAAGAAGACTTCCTTAAAAAAATATCATATTTGAGAGAAAAATATATCAGAAATACATACATCTGCCAAAATTGTACGAAATAAAATAAAAGTTTAAAAAGTATTCTTCTGATTAGGAACGTATTTCTAAAACGAAGACCGTCACAAGTACATAAAACAAAAACTAAGAAATTCTTTTTCAAAAAGAAGCAGAGTAAAGAAAATTTTATTACGTGTGAAAGTATGGGCATCGTATTATAGATTCACAACTGGCATTTCTATCAAGTCGAGGAAATACAACATGACTAAAGCTGCGTTATGTGGAAGAAAAAACAAGGCAAAACAAGGCAGCTGCATGAACTAATGATCTACCAAGCGTCTCTGCACAGAAAGGTGCTTCAACAAAGTTGCCGCTTTCGGAAATAAAGAGAAATTTGCCACCGCGAAGGTCCAAAAAGGTAAATGATTGTGTATCAAAACGTAAGGAAGGCGGATAAAGCAAGTCGATGTAAATTTTGTAACGCAACGACAGGTTGCTGACGCATTGACATCTTATATCTCAACAAACTATTTAGTGAGAATTAAAGGTCTAGATATTAGGTTTAAAAATCTTTAAACGCAACGACAAGTTGTAGGAACAAAGATGACGATTTGAATATAAAAAATCGAAAAAGTATTTGGCGAAATGACACATTATCAGAGACCAATTAATCGCGTTGAAATGATCCAGATGACGCATTTTTAGATCCTCGAACTGTAGGACGACGAAGGAAGATTGAAGATCGAAGAGGAAATTGGCGAAAAAGACGCATTAAGCATGAACCGTCAGGAACGGTTCGACACTTGGCCTTGGTCAACATGCCGCCTAAGGCAGAATCGACATTCGTTTCTGGCGTGGATGTTGATGAAAGAAAGAAAAAAATCCCACATGCAGCTAGATCCAGTCGGCCAGTGGCAACACATTTTTTGGCGGGGGACCTCTAAACTCACACATGGACAAACATCTCTCGTGTGGTGTGTGGTGTTGGGCGCTGTTCGATCGTTCGTATGTGTGCAAAAAAATTGCAAGTCAAGATTTCCTGCTTGACGGGTTTCGTGTTAGGTGCTTAGACGGCAACATATCAAAACTGATTTCCGTTTCAAATTTTTAAATATTATTATGTGTTGCTGCTGTGGGATTAATTAAAACGACGGGTTCGGTACACCGTGAGTGGTGAGCGGACAAGGCGCACCGATGCAATCAATTTCGTGTCATGATGAACCACAAAAAAGGAAGAAACGAAGAAAGGATAACGGTTGCATCGGGGGCTATAACGGGAACCAGACAAAAAGTGGGTGTGCAAGAAGCCAGTGACGAAGCTCTATCTGAATATGGAAACAATAGTGAAAAAATGCTCAAGAGACTTTTGAAGAAAATTAATCGATGAAGAGTAGTTTATTAACCATGGAGCAATTTTTAGCAATTCAATTATGCTAATTGCCAGTAGTTAATTAATAAAAAAAGATAAGTAGTTAATTTAATTTAAATTAAAGCCTGTCAATACCATAAGAGGCATAAGAGGAGCACTTGTGATAAGTCACTGAGAAAGTTGTCTAATAACGTAACTAGCCCTAAAACCACACCGTGAAATTGGTGATACATTAGCCACAACACGGTGTCGTATAGGACATCATAAGAAAAAATTTTTAGATTGTGTGATAAAATACTTAATTGATACTTCTAATTATGGTGCAACATAATTTTATTCAATACCATTTATTAGGTAATTTCAGAAAAAATATTGTTTATTAAACAAGTTCAAGAAAAAAAAGCAAAATAAAAGTGACTGTCGTATTTATCAGCTTTTCCAAAATATATTTATTCCCATAAAAATATAGAAAACTACCAATTTACTATTATAACTACATAGGAAAATTTTATGACGTAGAGTATGTACAGCATGGCGTCGTATACGACAGCGACAATAATTTTCTTCAAAGACCAACTGAGATAAACAACCACTCGTTCAAGCATTCTTTATCATGAGTCAGAAAGTTACTGAAAACCTAGACGCGTACACTGCGACATTCAGTCGTATACTATATCACAGATGTTTGGCCTAACATCGGTGTTGGCCATTAGAATGTGATCGTCACTTCAAATGTAGATATATGTAGATCACATTCTAATAGAAAACACCTATGTTATGCCAAACATCTTAAATAGGCAATAGGGCTGAATATTAGTGAGGCAAAAATGTATAAAAGTTAATAAAATGTAATAGAGTTTATGTAAATATGACTAAATAAAAAAGATACATCTATTAAGTTTTGAATATAGAGGAAGATAACTATGGCAAGGCCAAGACACAGTATGTCTAATTAAATTTCTCAACTACCTAGTAGGTCCTGAAAACAACGAGTTTGTCTGAGCGTTTGCCGTACTGTTTCCTTCCCTTTCCTCCTTCATGATGTCAACAATTTCTTAATTTTTGCTTTAATTTAATTTCAACAAACCGCTGTTTCTTGTTTTCGGGGCTTTGCTTATTTATTTGTCATTTACAGTTTTACAATTACAAAAATTGACAAAGATGGTCTTTACTGATTAATAAATCACTTTTTTTACTTTGGTTCTACCTATAATATAGCTATTTATGTAGTAAGTTGTAGAATGAAAGTGTTTTTCGTGTAAACGAGCGAAGCGAGTTTGGTAACACGTCGCGTGCGAAAAACACGAATTTTGCAACGTACTACATACAAGATTTTTTATACAATTGTCGCCAGAATTGTTAAAAATGTAAAAAGAAAGAATAAAATTGCACATACTTACTGCATAATCTAGTTGCACAATTTTTCGTTTCCTAGGAAATGCGACATAACAGAATCAACATTTCATTGATGATTGAGGTGTTTGTTAATTTTACATTTCGTATCTAGTGCGAAAAAGTGACAGTATAGTGAAAAAAAACACGTCATTTCAACATGAAAATGACAGTCGAAATGGTACTTTTTCTATACGATTGTATAAAAAAGCTATTACGACACTTACACCAGTGCTGTAATAGCTTTTTAGGTTTCGTAATAGCGATACTGCAATTTGCTTCTCTCAGGTTGGTAGTTGTGATTTTAAATGTTATTAAAACATCAAATAAATGTCAAAACAAAACGATTTACTACTAATTTCGACTCCGACGTTTATCTAACTAACCATGGTATTATTAATTTTAAAATTACAAATTTTTATTAAAAAAAACTGGGTCAAAGTAGCATAAAAAGTATAAAGGAACCGTTTCATAAGGCATTTATGGCACTAGTCATTACAAAATTTGCCTCTACGCGGCACGTGGACTCGTGCCATAAAATATGTCATGTGTCACTCGTTCTTTAATGTATTATTATGATTCTAACCCCAAAATATCAGTTGGGCTGGTCTCTCAGTTATGACGTACTTTTATGAAAACAAAATATGCTAAAGCCAACTTTGATTAGAGTTACAATTAGACATACTGTATATGGTATATGAGCGAAGTATAAAGAGCGTTATTACTAACTTATGAAAAAAATTGTTGAAAGCCTTAGAAGAATAAAGAGTAGAAAGAGCATACCTACATATAATAAGTGGACAAAGGATATGGACAAATAGAGATACAAAGAAGAGACTTAAAGAAGGCTGGCCGTCAAACGGCTTGCTGTTAAAGTACCGTTAATCCATATACCGATCAAGAGAGACGACGAATCCATATGAGGGCAAGGAAAAAGATTAGAAAAATTGTTTTCAAATAGTAATCTTTAATCATGTTTTTTAAAAAATTATAAGGGCCCTGAACTGACCTTGCGTAGAATTTCTTTTTCGCAAAAAAAGCATCGTTCGAATAAAGAAGTGAATCTGAGACTTCTTGGTCCGTACGTTACTTCTCTTCTACACCTCTATCGACCTCGCTACTCGTTGTGTGTTCTATCTTGGAACTCTCGCCTTCCCGTGATGACACTTGCGTGTTGCGCGCGCATTAACGGCATTTTAACAGAAAGCCATTTGACGGCAGTTTAAGTAAGGTCTTTAAAGAACTTAAGGTTCAGAAAATAATCAAGAAATTTACAGTCACAAAAAAGCTTGTAAATATGGGTCTGTTTGTATTAATAATAAAAAATTAAGGAAGCTAACTAAAGAAAAATTGAAGACAATTGAAACAATAGGTAGTAAAAAGGAAAATGTTCTTCAAAAAGTGTTAAAAGCTGAAAGTGACGATATTTACTTGTAACAGGTTACTTTGCTCAACTAATGCTTAACTAATAATTTGTAATGTGACAGACAGTTAATAGTAGTGTCAAAAGACTGACGTAGCGTCGGCTAATTAGTGGAATTTTTAAAAAAATGATCTAAATATTCAGCCCTATGCTGGAGTATCCCAGATGTCTGGTCTAAGATGGGTTGTTTGGCATTAGAATGTGACCATCATTTCAAATGTAGGCACAGCCGGTCACATTCTAATGGCAAACACCCATGTTAGGCCAAAGATCTGGGATACAGCATAGGGATAGGGCTGACTTTGTAGAACTACAAATTGAAGAGTATGAACGAACCAAAAGAGAAGTGGGGGGAGGGGATAAAAAAAGACCTGAGAACCGCGAAATTGCCGACATACAACTTCTCAATGGACCTCAGATCGGGAAGTCGCGCCAAGCGCCGTCGGCTATACACCGGCCTAGTGCGCCCCAACACCAACGCCCATCTTTGCCGCTCATCTGAACGCCTGTACCCGCGTTAAAGAATTATATAAGAATGACGTCACGTCCAAATCTTTTTGGCGATTATTTCCCTTCCATATCCCGCCGAACCCGACAACAAACAACATGGCAAACACACACACGCAGCCGAGCTACGTTCGGTTTTCTGCATACCGACCAAGAGAGACGACGAAACTAGTATGCGATACAGGTGTCTGAGGTCAATTTCGAACTTGATGTGTGGGTTTTAGGCGAATCAAGATAGAGTGCATGTTTAATTATTTACAGACCGGAATATAGATAAACATTAATTTTCCGCGATGAATATTCACCAAAAAAACAGGCAAACGGGGGGGTGAGGACGGGGAGTTAGTAACGCCGCCATCCTAAAACACCAGTAGCTTTTCTTCTTTATTATCTTCCACATTTCGTCAAAAACGTTATGTTGTTATTTCTTCCTGGAATTATACGCTTCACGCTAGACTTGTGCTTGAGCTTTTCGAGAGGCTTCTATTCGAAGTTTAATTTCATAGTTCAGTAATTTTTACATACTTTGACATATTTAGGAAATTGCATACCTGTTTCGTGTACACGTCGGGTATGACGTGAAAGTGCCGTTTCGAGTCGTTGGAGAAAAAAAAACAACAAATCTATTTGAAGCAAGAATTTCGGCTTAGGTGGGACGGTAACTACTGGTACGGAAAATTGGTGAATTAATTGCAGGTCGATTTGGAAACGCGGAATTGGACAATTGAATGAGAATATATAAAGTTAGAGAGCGCGAGCCGTCGGAAGAAACTTGAACATTATACAGAAATTCAGAATAACTTAGTAGTATGTGTATGTATATCTGCATTCCTGAAAGAAAGATGAAAAGATTGGATATAATATCTATCAAGATTAAGAAGTAATCTGAATTCTTTCTTCACTGACAATGATCATTTTACGGAAGATAAAGAAAGTAAATAGGTTTGAAAACAGACAGACATTAGTCTGTACTTTTGTTGGCAAATCCAGTTAAAGACCTAAAACTTTTAGAGCAACCAGTAAGTATGTATAAAGAAATAATCGTTTATATCGAAGATTAAAAAAGACCAAAGACAACAAAAATGTTTGACAAAATTTAATATAAAAGGAAATTAAATAACAAAAAAAATCGAAGAACCATAAGATAAATTAATATTGTGCTTGTATAGATACCCATCTAAAACAAAGATTGTGGAAGATAACTGCGGAATAATAACCTTATGGTACTATCTATAAAAATGAAGATAGAAAACGTTTAAATAAAGTATTTTTTAAGAACTTTTACTTGTTTAAGTTAGAAAGCTAAGTACGTATTCTAGGTATATCTACAAAGATTCAGAAAGTACAGTTATAGGTATAATATGTAGAGAATAGCAATGTAACCGTTTGTTACTTTTAAACTAGTCGTCATTAACAGCAATTAATCGTTGGTTAACTAACTTTCGAATTTTTTCTCTTCCACTATCAAAACCTTTTGCGTCAAAGGTACATATGTAGTGTTGCCAGATATATAATGGCATATTATTGAGTTTACATAATAAAGTAGTGGAGTGAAAAAGTATGAAAAAACATTTTAAATCAGCTTGAGTCCGTACCTAATTACATCTAGTTACGTACAGTAACTAGGGATAGTTTTGTTTTCTCACTTTATGGAAGTGTAACGTGGAAAAACTTGTAGGAGACATTAGAAACGCATGCACAGAGGGATCGCAAATCGTCAATCTCTTCCACGTTACACTTGATGATAATGTGGCAAAAGCACAATATTTGCGCACCTCCTATGCATTACTTAATTCCTCGGCTGTACCTATACTTGAACTTTTGTAACTTTGAGCTATGTGGTCGATAATACCTAGTTCTGTAAGAATTTTGTATTAGATCAATATGTATAGTTAGTTGCAAGAGGAATAAAACGAACAAAATCCTCTAAAGGCTGTTTTTTTTTTTAAACTTACTGTACTTTCGATAGCCCTACCTCATCTCAAACCGGCTTCTATTATAAATTCTTGCAAATTAAAACACAAAAGAAAAACAATTATTATCACATAGACAACGTCAAAAACGTAATCATTTGATTATTAAGTTACATAATAAGTTACATAATAATAAAAAAAATTCACTACATTTTCATCTTTTTTCTTCAAATTAGAGCAAAACTAATATCTATATCCTTAACAAATTACAATATGTTTGTACTTAATTGAAATATAAAAAATAATGTTATCTATTAAAAGGGTTTTACGAGAGATCACTAAAGAAGAAAGAAGGATATTTCTCATAATTTCTTTAAATTAAATGACTCATTTACCTACATATATTTATGAAAGTTGTAGAGCGACATAAAGGATAACTATATCTATACATATTTAATCTTTAGAAAATTGTATACAAAACTTTTAAAAACTTTTATTTAAAGAAAGCTAAGAACATGTGGGAGAAATTACAGTTTACAATGAAAAGAAACAATGACCAATAAGCAATAATTAAGAAATAAAATAAAAAACAAGAATATAGTTATGAATAAATAAAAAAATTTGAATAACATGTAAGAATAAAATTAATAACCAAAGAAAAATATAATAAACAAAAAAGAGCATATTAAGGTTAAAAATTTTATTAATATTATCATTGATATTTGTTTTTGGTTGAAAAAAAAATAAAAAAATTTACAAATATTGAAGTAATTTATTAGTCAAAAAGAAATAATGAGAAAAAAGAAATTTTTTTTTTTAAGAATATGTAAACTTTCTTTCGCCCAAGTAATAAGAAAGTCCAGAAAGAATATCGACCATGATTTACCAATCACTGAAAAAAACCTTAATAACCTTAATATTGCAAAAGTAAAAACTGAAGTAAACGTGTTTTGAAATTTTTGTCATACTCTTGAAAGTTAGCCAAAAGTATGGAACTGAAGGGCTTGTGTGCAGGTAAGGCATGTGGCGTAGCGAGGATAAAAGTGCTATTCCCCAACCAGGATTCGAACCTGGGTCTCCCAATTGCCGGTTGGTTGCTCTGTCCATTACCATTTACCATTTAAAAAGATTTTTATTTCTATTAATGATTACATAAACGCATATACACGCATATACACGGTACACAAAGGGTATTTTAGTAGATTTCCTAGCTACAGGTGCTTTACATCTACATTGAAATAAAATTGGTAAAATTTCCCACAGAACAATTTCCGCCCTCGACGGGCCCGTGTTGCGTCCTCAAAATGGAGGTGGACTGCCAACACATGGACTCACGTCATGTCGGGTTTCCATTGTTAAGTGAGAAATTGGACCTTGCAAATTAACAGCTTTGTCGACCAGAGGCCGCGAACAATTTGAGTGAAGTGGTGGACATTGAGGTAAACATCTTAGGAAAAAGTTTAAAAACCTAAGTTTTGCTAATTGAGAACTTATATAATAAGGGTGTGTATTTTGACGGGAGTGAGGGAGGGGATAGGTTAGGAGGTTGCTCTGTCCGCTAAGCTATCGAGGGAACACAATCAGCCTCGCTACGCGCTCATACTAGTGCACCGCCACATCACTCCCCTCTCAGAGACGTCGTTCGTGTCGATACCAATAACTCGCGCGCGTTTGCCGTTTTTACGGACCGTTGTTCGGTAGCCCCCCAGCTAGAGCGACGGATAGGGCGGAGAATCTCTGAGGTGTGCGGAGGAGATTTTTGTTGTTAAATTTCTAGTCGTAACGTGATGTTAACTGAACCAGAAAATCTGCGAATTGTTCTTCGTCGGGGTCACCAATGAAGGGATCAAGGTATGGCATGTGGCGTAGCGAGGATAAAAGTGTTATTCCCCAACCAGGATTCGAACCTGGGTCTCCCAATTGCCGGTTAGTTGCCATGTACTAATATTTTTATTAAGCTTGATGTAAAGAATTATTGTTCACATAAGCGTCAAATTCTATTTTCTACATCAAGCCTATTATTTAAATATTTAAATAAATAAATAAAATTTGCGTGTTAGCTAACTCCACTCCAAGTTACCTGGAGCAGGGAGCTGAATTCCAATACAATACACAGTAAGCCCTACTGATAACATTCCAATGGGGTTGTTGACGGTGTGTGTTTGAATCCAGCTCCTACTCCAAGTGACTCAAAATGGGCAACTCAGGGCAAAATTAGTCTGGGACTATCAAGTGAAACTCCGGAGACTAGCGGAGAACAACAAGGTTGTTATCTGCTAAACCCCAAGTCATCAGGGGCATGTGGAAAACGAAAAAGCTGACGTCTTGGCCAAGAAGGGATCAGAAATGGGCCTGATTGGCCCGGAGTCGGCACTGGGCATTTCTCCAAGCCAGCTAAAGCGCGCCCTCAAGAACTGGGTGTCTGAAAGGCACTCTAGGAATGGGAGGCGAGCGCACCTCGACAGTCGAGGATCTTCATTTGAGGTCCTAATCAGCAAAGAACAGCTGAGTTGCTAAGACTCAACAGAGAAAATCTAAGAAAGTCGGTTGGACTGTTCACGGGACACTGCCCCCTCAGAAGACACCTCTAGATCGTACTAAACTAACTCGTTCAAATTTTGCTGAGCCCTTAGACTACAAGATTTCAGCCTATGCTTAATCCGGCCCTGCTTGTGCTGTAATTTTATAGTTTTCTTTCTGGTGCGGAATGATTGAAGGATTTTACATTTTTTTTTATTTTGTTAGATGAGCACCCCCGCAGCATTAGTGCCTCTAGCCATGGTCTACTTGACTTAGTAGGTAATCTGCTCCTGGTTTTACGTTATTATGTAATATTTTGCGTAGGTTAATTCTCTGTTTAAATAAAACCAAACTGAAATAATTTTTAAATTATTAATAGCATTTTTAATAGTTTGACAAGATAAAAATAAAGCAAGCCTAAAACTATTTTCTATGTATGTACCTAAGTAAGAAATTTAGAAAGATATATTTTTACCATCAGCTGAATTTTCTTCAATGCATTTTTTTTAATTTAACCATTTAACATTAAATTCTCGTTTGTGAAAACAGTAGTATCTCATTTGACGGATTTCCTTTTAAAAACCAAAAAACTATTCTTAGGGTTGAGCTTAATTCGAATTAATCAGATGTCATCTGTATTTTGCACTTTTTATGCCTTTTAAAAAATATTATTTTATAGAGTTATTTTGAATGCTGAACTATTAAAGATTAGTAGAAGACATGACCTCATTGAATTCTACAATCTATTAAATTTTACTTCAAATCGAAGCCCACTTAATTTCGCTCCACTCTATACCACCGGTCATAAAACATCAATATAAGCGAATTCGGCAGGCTGGTTTGACGTGAACGTAGCCATAATCGTTAATTTATTCAACATTACCTCAGGTCGTCGGCATAATTAATTAATTAATTACTAAAAAGTATCTAGTTGCGCAAGGGAAAATTTGCAACTTCAGATCCGGACTCGCTGCGAACAAAAAAAAAAATTACTTACTTTTTTGCATTTGATTGTGGTCGTTCATCTTTGCCTCGTATCCTTGTTTGTTGATCCCCATCGTATTCCTCGTCCAATTGGGGTAATCGTCCTTGCCGTGTTGTCCGCACTGCAAAGAAAATGCGGTCCTTGAAATTATTTCGATTGCGTAACAATAGAAAAAAATTAACGCCTCCATCATCCAATTAGCGCGTCAATTAGCCAGCAAAACCGCCCCTCCCCCTCGATGCAATTTGCGATTTTCACATAGTGGCTACCACGAGCGCTTTCATCAGTCGATATTGTAAAATTTCTATACATATCCCTGTATATACACCTATACATTTTTTCCCGGGCTGGAAGAAACTGCAGGGCAAAGGGGCGGTGGGGAAAAAGAGGGGGCCCGACAAGCGTTGTCTGGTTGCCATGTCTACGGCAAGGTCATGTACTCACCCACCCCTCGCCGCCGCCGCCACCGACTTGATGTAACGACCCCCAGACGATGTTCGGCCGCCTCCTTGATTATTATTGATAATATGAATTTTTTAGGGTGTTGCGCGCCCTCCCGCCAATTATTGCGCTCATCATTAACTCCCCTCCCCCATTTCTGAATTTGCCCCAACCATCCTCCCCAAACCTACGCTGCTCAACAGAGTTATTTAGAGAACGACGAATGGCCGGTTGTTGGCCGAGTCAAGGGCCAACACGACACGACACGAAATTTTTGAGACCATCCCGTTTAATTCTCGGGGTGATGAGAGGTCACCTCACTCTCTTCATTTAAAATTAGTTTTTCCTTACCTCCAGAAACATTTTTCTATTTAGTAATAAGATTAGAATCTACCTTGGATTCTAATAAAAATTACTTTTATAGGTCAAAGAGAAAGCGTATAATGGCGTATATAACTAAATTTAGTTCTCCTCTCTTCATTTTCGATTCCGGACTAGTTGGCATATTGAGTGCCATTAACGTTAAACACGATCGTTGAGCTGGAGATTTAAAAATTCTATCATAATTTATAATACCTAACGAAAGAATTTTCAATTCCTTCTCTTCCCATAAACTTTCCTATGTCTACCATCATGATATTTAACTAAATTGGCATGTCAGTAAATTAAGGACTATGAGGGTTTCTTGAAATAAGTTACCAATTAATATGATATTAATAATAAACATAATTTTAAAAAAGAAATGGAAAGGAAGAGATGTCGCCGCAAATGAAGAAAACAAATAAAAATGATACGAAGACAAAATTAGATAATAAGTAATTATTGTTTTGACATAGCTCCACTAAAAGGACACAATCTTGCCAACATTGATAAGTACTTTAATTAAGAGTCCAATAGTATTTCTAGAAAAGTGAGGAAGATCCCTATCACCCGATCCCGATCACCGGACTATTGTTGCCACCAAGTTGTTGGGGTTGCTTATCATATCGGATCGTTGGATAGGTTAATTCTTATTCTTCAGGACAACTAATTCCAGAATAGCGCCTACCACCTAGCATCAACGAATTGTAGACTAAGACTAGAGCTAACTGCTAGTTTTAGCCTACGGCAACTACCGCAAACCTATTTTTTTTTAACTGAATTTAGTCCTTCAGACATTATCACATTATCACTTCTTTACTGATTATCCATTCAATTGTAAAGCAACAGTAATATACATAATGCGGCAGGTAAGAAACTGATTTGTCAAATTTAAATATTTTATCCTAAATTTAATTTTATTTACAATTACAATTTAACATTAAATTCCTACTTTTTGCTTTCATTTCTGTACATAAAATGTTTTTTTAAATTTCTACTTTATGGAAATAAGAGCGCACACAAAACTCCATCGTTTGATACACTTATTATTGCAAAATTTTGTGTGTGTGAAGGGGGAGGGGGGTACTAAAGCAAATTGTTCAAATGGCCCCCGAGCCGAAGTTTTTGATGTGCGTATTTTAATTTTCAGAGCGTGTAAGAGCGCATACAAAATTCTACCGTTTGACACCAATTGTGTTAAAAAAAATGAAAGTTGTCAAAAAACGTTTAGTTCACCCCTCTCCTGCGTAAGAGTGCGTTACAGGCGCATTAAGAAAAGATTGAAAAGATACAAATTTACAAATTAAATTAAAACTTATTACGAGCTTAATAATTTGAAACCTCTACGGTGATAAAAGTATGGAAATTATTTGGGACGGCGGTATGCAAAATGCAGTAAAATAACCATAAAACCAAAAATGGATTCGAACCGTTAAAAAAACTGCTAATCGGCAAAAACTAGTTGAATAAATAAGCGATATGTAATCAATAAATTATGATGAAGCACATTAAGCCAGTTGAAGCTGATGGATTAATGAAGCACGCGTCTTGTAAAATGTGTGTTGAGTGGAATTAATTATATAGATGCAGAAAAAAACTGCAGGTGCAAAAACAAACAACAAACCAGTAAAAGTCAAGTTGATATTTGAACAATTAAGCAGCCTAGTCTTTTTCATTATCTATCTACATTAATAGAGAAGAGCATCAAGTAGGCCAGGCGTGCATCCTGAAATCACAACCAACTAATCTAGTGCCGGCGCAAGACGTGACGTAACGCATCAAACCATCATTACGGCTTCATAACAAAAACCTCTTTCGCTGTTAACCGTGACTTTAGTTATTGAAAAATAGATAAATTCCAAAAAAATTTGATAACATAAGATTGAAAGTGTGACGTCATTGAAGCCTCTATGAAAATCGATCGATTTTAAATAATAAAATCGCGTGTGCGTCGTCTGATTATTTTGGGGATGGTTTTGACCCTCCGAAGGGCACACGCGCTTCTCTCTCTCCCTTAATAAATAATCGCGCTACGAAAACGGTATTTTCGATTACAGGGTGGACAACAAAAATTGCCGCCCCTTCTTCAATAGGGTAGCAACTTAATTTTTTTAGCGGACTACATCGAGGTTATTTCTAAAGTAGGACTTCCCGGAACGATCGAATCTTAAAGGAGATGGGGGGCTATCGCGGCCATCTACGTTTAAACAGTCAGATCAAGAGGTGCTCAAATTTTATCAATATAGACTGATAGACTTAGATTATTGTCCCATTACTTATTAAAAACGCAAAATCTTGAGGGTTTCTGGATTTTGTTGCATTATACAGCGAAATCAATTCGGGATTTAGCAGTCTGGCTGGATGTGGTCTTGAGTTTTAGGAGCACACGTCAAAATTTGAATCGATAACCAATATTATCGGCAATTTCGAAGCTTATAAGAAACACAATTATGCTGCTTTTTTTAAAATAAACTTTCTTTATTTTAATAACACCTTCTGATGCTAAATACATAAGTTTTGAATATTTAAAATAATATTGGTTGTCTATAAAATGTTCTATAATAGTGAGTTTGCGCAAATTCACTTGTTTGATTCTTCCCTTGTAAACAAGCAATTGTGCTCCTAGAGAATAAAAATATTGTATAACAAAAGTTCAAAACTTCAATAAGAATATTAAAGTACCCACATCAAAATTGCAGAGAATTTTAAAATTAAACCTACAGGTTGTCAAAAATAGGAATATCCGTGGAATTTCAGACGGAGTGCGCACTTCAAGGAGCGGGGAGAGTAAGCCCGCATTCAAACCCTGTACAACCTGTCCACCGCGCATCGAAGGGCGCGGTTTTGTCTGAAAATCCACGGTTATTCCTATTTTTGACAAGCTGTTTGAGCTTGGAGATTGAGATAATAATATAACGGAAATAAGAAGCTATTTACTTATAATAAATGTAAGAAAAAAAAAGTTTTTTTTTGCCAGCACAAAGTTTATAAAAAATGTAGAGTTTTAAAGTAATAATATTAAGTATGTATATCCCTTTCGACAATTGCCATAAAACAAAAAATTAAGATATGTAATATACAGGGTGACCCTTGAAAGGTCCGCACCACCTTGAAGGTGCGTTATCTAGGATTAGTGTATAGTACCTACTGGAAAAATGCTAAAAAATTCTTTTCCCACAATTTAGAAACTATAAGCAATTTAAAGTTAGGAAAAGGCAACATCATTGTTATCTGAAATTGAAATTTTATTTATACTCAGAAAAATTGTGCAATGTTGTTTCCCTACAAACCGCTTGTTACTTTTATTAGGTGTATTGACCATCCTGCCATGTTTTCCCCATTGTTATATAAGAAATCTTATTTTATCATTTTAAACTTTGAACGTATAAATTCTCAAACTTTTCAACTTCGAACTTTTCAAAGTAATGAAGTATACTCCAAAATATTTTTTTTTAAATAACCCTGTGTACAACCTTATTGTGCCTTCCTTAAAAGGCTATAATTTTGAAAACTAAATGACATAAAAAAATCTAAATAGTTTTCCAGCATTCTACTACAATTTTAAATAACGCACCTTTAAAGGGGTGTGGACCTTTTTGGGACAGCTTGTAGAAACATTTTGAAGAGTTTCTTAATTTGCATTTCATCCTTATTTCACGTAAATGATTTGATAGGCAGAAAAAAATGTTTCAATGAGAAAATGAAGATATTATGTACCTACTACAAAACAAAGAAATTTGAAAATAAGCAGTTGAATAGTTCTGCCTATCAATATCACATAATTGAGGAAAGATAAAGTGGTTGTAGAATAAATTTAAAACAATCAAGAATTTCTTCTCATTTCTACAAGATAACAAATTAAACCTCTTATTTCACCTACTATAAAAAAACCTTGTTATTGTTATTTTTGATTTATTCAAATGAAGATAATTTAGTCACAAAGTCAAAATTTTCGATTTTCAAAAAATCTTTAATTTGTAGATTTCCTTACAATAATATTTATAGCCCAATATTTGATTGATTCAGACATTATTAAATTATGCTTCATAGAAACACTCAAAGGTTGTATTCACCAAAGTAATAATTACAATAGGAAAGAAGATACACACGGGATTATTGCAAGACCATAACAGTCAATTTATTTTAATGTTTGAGTTGTCACTCAAGGAACGGTAGCACATATTATTGGAATTCAATTGCTGGTTAAATTGGAACATTTGGAACTGGTTCTCACTAAACTCAAATTGGGTTCGTAAACGGGCTGTTCGCCCAAGCTTGGAACAAAATCATGTGACCTTCTCTAAGGCAACTTGATCATCTAAAGGTGTTGGCCGCGGTGGCATAAATACCGCAGGCGGCTGTGGTGGTAGCGGCGGCGTTCCGTCGATCCCCACACGTCGTGTAAACAACATAAAAAGGACGAAGGACCCGCAATCGATGTCCTGCCGAATAAGAATCGACGTGCCGCAGGTCAGGACTAGACGAACAGAAGAGACGTACCGCTTAACGAATCAATAATGTTAGACAAGGAGAATCTGGAAGAGGGGAGAACCACCATTCCACCATCGTCGTCGCGACGCCTCTAACTTCAAATGTGCGCGTGCGCGACGCACACCCCCTTCTGCAAAAAAAATTTAACGACCAGACGGAGAAAAGGGGAGCGATTTTTTTTTGACGCCGTCGGAACGTCCCGTTTAATTTTTGTGTTTTTTTTTGGTTTTGGGAGCGGGGGCTCGTTGTACGTCGTTACCCCGCGCGACCGCCGCCCCTGGCCTCGTCTAAAAATTTATTCTAGAATGTTGTGTGAAATCGACGTGCCGATTCTGTGTGCGGCACCTAGACGGAGCCCCCCTTCACGGGAAGAGAAAAAAATAAACCGCCGCCACGAAAGGGGTAATTGGTATTTGGATCGATCTGATGGTCCGGGATGTGTTGTGACTAAAATTCAGATGGACACGGAGTGAGTCGATGAAAAAAGCGCAACATAAAGCTGGAAAACTAATGTAGAGAATTTTCTACAAATAAATTTCTTCGTGGAAGAAAAGAGAGAAAGTTTAAAGATTCTTATAAGTAAATATTACATACACAAACTTGACGTTGCTATTAAATTATCTATTGTTAAAGAATGAAAAAACCTTGAAAATTTTGAAGGTTGGCAATCCTGATTTAGGTATATTATTGTGCAGAAGTACGATTGCAGGGTGCATTTTAAAATAACCCCAAAATATAAAGATGTAAAATTAAAGCTTGCAGAAATAGACTTCCAGTTTTGCAGTTAAATTTATTTTGTTACGTAATGTGTAAATGTGCAGTTTAGACCATGACAAAAACCCATACTTGCAATTGTTTCCCATAATGCACTATTGCCAAAAATGGAAGAAAACTTATACTCATAAGTCAGCTACCTAATAGAAAACCAAATTTAGTTGTTTTATCCTTATTTCCTAACGTCTCGCTTTTTTTCCATCTATTTTTTGTGTGGTCACACCCTTTCTACTTCTTGCTAAATACTCTGCCTTCTCCGAAAAATGTTTTCCTTTCCTTCATTTAGTCTACTCGATTCTTTCTTTAATTTTTTAATTTACCATTTTTCCATCTTCTTGCCTTTACTAAATATGTACTATTTTTTTTGTCATTTCTTCCATTTTAACGTCTCTTTACTTTAAAATTCCAAGGCCCAGTTGTACAATCACGAGTTAACCCAAAGTCAGCTGACTCTGGGTCAGTTGCTAAGTTATAAGCGATTTGATTGGCTGTACCTTAGCAACTGACCCAGAGTCAGCTGACTCTGGATTAACTCGTGATTGTACAAGACTTTTTCCATTCTTCTAAAATCACAACTACCATCCTAAAAGCAAATTGTACTATTGCTATTACGAAACTCAAAAAACTATGATAGCACTGTTTTGGGTGCCGTAATAGCTTTATTATCGAACCAAAGTAGAAGAAACCACATAAGTAATCCCCAAATCCTTTTTTCCCCAAATCAACGAAATATTTGTAAGAAAAAGATATTTTGCGTCGAGAGACTCGTTAATCGTCGGATGTAGTTTTCCAATCCCTATCTGTCCTTGTCTTTTCTTATCAATCGCATTGTATACCCCGTCTCTTTCTTTATTAAACACAGCCGTAACGATTCCGGGAAGCTCCAATTACTTGTCATGTTTCAACAACCCGACCCACTCCAACCTCACTTAACCAACAATAATAACAAAAATAAATCAATAAGTGTTCCTGGTATATGCCTGCTACGATTAAAATAATAAAATTACAAAAATAATCAAGTAGCCATTCGATCTCTCCTCTTGCCGACACCACTCGAAGATTTCGATTTCGAGATCAATCATTATTACTACTACTCTCACAAAGGCAATATTGACATTAGAAACAACGTTAAAAATTGTAATACCGACAAAAAAAAACAAAGGTCGGGGTAGACCATCAGGTAGACGGACCAACGATTTATCGACCCCGTTTCTTCAATTATTGTCGTTAGTTTCACCCTTTGTCGTTGGTTCGCCCCCATGAACCATAATTTTTTCGTAATCAAATTCCGGTTTATTAATCTGTGGATGTTAGGTAGACGATGACGGTGGCGTAATTTTGGACAAAAGACTAAAAGACGGTCGCGTACGCGTCGTTTGTTGGCGGGTATTAGCATTCTCTTGGTGTTTTTTTCTCGGGAGACAAATTCATTGGGTCCGAAATGATTTACGGGTTTCGGTACGAATGAATTAGAATGTCAATACGTGCATGTGTGTACACCTTCTATAGTATACCGATAAATCTCCGGATAAAAGGCCTGCTTTTTACTTTTGTCAAGTCAAGGGGTACGGTGAAAGGGTGATGGTCGAGAAGGCACACGAAATCTTATTATGCGGCATTTAAGGGCTGATTTCTTAATAAACAAGTTGAAAATTACGTGACTAATCGATTAAAATATTTTTTGATAGTATCTATCTAGATCACGGTGTTTGCAGCAAATACCCATAAAATACCCAAAATTAAAAATAATAATAAAATAGTAATAATAAAATTTCCACCCCAATTTTCTTTTGCAGTTAAAGGTAAGATCAACTTTTATACAATTTCTTACACATTTTCTGTTCACAAAATATAAATTTAATTAATTCTTCTCTTAAAATAAACAAATAAAAAAATCTTCAACTGTAGAGTAGTGAAAATTATAAAATCTTTAGGTACTATGACTACTTGTGAATTAATTTCTAACAACAGTGGTGTTTCAGTAATACTTGTAAAATCTTTGTAGAACTGTGTAGGTATAAAATTTTTAAACATAATTTATTATATTTGAAGTTCCTCATAGCTAGTCTTGAAGTCAGTACCTAGTGTTGTCATTATATCTACATTCTTCACCTGAAAGTCTTCTTTTGGTTTAACCACCAATTCCATAAAATAATAATGTCCATATTTTTCTATCTAAAAATTAATAAAAAAAAAAACAATTTTATTATAAGAATCCTTTTCTTTATTCCACTTTGGTGGAATTTTCTGCTAAAAAGCTATTTTCAATTTATTTAGCACTTTTGAAAACATTGTTTAAAGAATGGCAAAATTTCTATAGACCAGTAAAGAAAAGACCAAGAAACTAAATGAACAGACCACAGGTTATTATGAAGGCACTAAGGGCCGGTTTTACGAAAGTCGGATAAGCATTGGAATAACTATTCCGGAATAAGGGCCGGTTTATATAGCCTCGGTCCACAGTTTATACTTGGATTTATCCGATTCGATTTTCGTAAAAGCCCATTTATCCCGAGTTATTCCGGAATAGCGTTATACCTGGCATATTCTCCTTTCGTAAAACCGGCCCTAAGTCAATTACCACATAATACTATTATAATTTCAGTTATGAATCAGTTTACAAAAAATCAAGGTTATATTAACCACTTTCTTTATTCTTCGTCGAAGACACGTGTTTTTTTTCTTTGTCAAAATGCACATTCCAATCATAAGATGACTATTTCAATTTAAAAAAACCAAGAAGATACTTTTCGTCCTAAAATCAGTACCTAAAGAATTGTATGTTTATTAATTAAATTATGAGCAATAATTATTGCTGTCTTATAACTTTTCTATATTTCAGTCTAAATAATTTTTTGTCTCTTTTCAATAACTTAATTTTCTTTAATTTAAGCTCCTTCATCAATCTCCTAAGTAATCAATTTTTGAAATTACTATAAGCAAGTTCAAATTAATTCCAATAGAAATAATATTGATTAATTATTGACTAATTCTTAAAAATAAGTATTTTGGAAAAAAATTGTGAGTAATCCTCCAGTTTTGTAAAAAAGAATAAAAAAACTGAAGATTTAAATTTTCTTTAATTTTTTTTTATATCTATTCTTTACCAGCTTCGGAACTCTGCATAAATATCTGATTTTTTATTACAGAGTGATGACTTATTATTTGTTAAAATTTTCATAAAACAATCTACAATCAAATTTATTTAATTTTTAAAGTAAGCAATAAAAGTTGTTGCCACGTTTGTATGATTTGTCTTCAAGAAATTGCTTTCGTAAATAAATTTCTGAGTACCAACATCAATAATATCAAGGATTTCAATCATTTTCGTGAAGAAAATTGAAGAAATTTTGTCAGTTTCAACACTCTAAAACTTCACATAAATAAATCCATTCTTCATCTGTCAATGGTAATCTGTTATTTGTTAGAATTAGTGTAGATAAAATATTTGTGCAAGTTGCAAATTTTTTATTCAAAATAAGTAGGGGTAGAAAATTCTCATTTAAGAAACCTATGGGCAATAAAGTGTAATACTTTTTCAATTTTGTATATTTATGTCTGAATAATTGTTTCATTTTTTCGTTTTCGCCATTACAAGACGTCTTCAGTCATCTTGGTGAAGAATATTGTTCAATTTTACAAAATTTCTTCTTATCGTTTTACATTTAAATTTGACGTTCTTCTATTTTCTAATTTAATCTCCCAAAAACTCTAATCTTAATATGTTGAAAAATATTGTTACTAGAATTAGGTATGTTCTTCACATTGTGCTTTACTATTGTTGAACTGCCAATTATGTTAATGAAATTAATAAATCTATAACTGTATTTAATATACTAAAACAGGTAAGAAAAGAAATTTAAACCTTTAGTAACAAAAAAAAGATGTCAAGTGAATAAAAAAGAAGATATTAGATTCCGGATAGGACGAATCATAGTAGTGAAAAAAGAGTTTAAATCAGGGGAGTTTTTTCGGTGCAACTTGTTTGCATTCATTTTTTCAGTTTTTTTTTTCATTTCACTCTCATGCACTTTTAGTAAATAATAACAAACAAAAAAAAAACCCTTCGACCTGCAGCAGAGTTAAAAAAACACAAAATGTATTTCTTAACGCTTTAAAGTAGCGAAAACACGTGTTGTTCTTCAAACTGACGTAATCTGGAGCATTCGTCAAATTTTCAATGCACAAACGGAAGACATTTTTTAGCCGCAAGTCGATACGGCTAATCATTGATGAGCCCAGAAAAGCGTCTGTTCCTGTCTGTTCGCACCGCAGCTTTCTTGATTCTACGAAAGCGGACACATGTGGCTTTTAGAAACCCCCGACAATTGCCCAGAAAAATACTGAACGTAAATTTCAAATCGCCGAAATAACCGAATTAATGCCACTTGTGATTTTGGCAGCTATTGCGAGTATTGAAACGGAGATCGCATGGATCATGGTTTTACGCATAGAATTGATCAAGGGGGCTTTGTCCCCCGGTTGTGTCGATTGTTTATTTGGGCGACAATATCGCAGCATCTTTGAGACACTTACTGGGACCATATGTGCTCCAATGTTAAATGACGGAGATGGTTGAGAAAAAAGTGCTTAAAAAACGTCTAATTTCGGATTTTTAATGAGCTGGAGGGTGTAGAGTTACGGCGGCGACATAGGTCCTCAGGGACGGACTTGGGAAGATAACACAATCTGTTGGAAAGGGGAGACTTGAAATAAAAAAAAAACTCCTTTACATAAATGCGTTAGAAATTGGGGAAATTCAAACCCTTTTTTCATTTTTTTTTTTAAATAAGTAAACTCGCTTTTAGTAAACCATAACAAAATGTGATATAAATGAATATTTATTTTAGTTAAAATTTAGAAAAGTTGAATCATTTATTTTTATTTTATCTTTAATTGCGAATATACCGCGAGCTTCATTTGAATAAGCTGCTTTAAAAAGATTGGTCCATTCAATATTTAAAATATATCGATGGTTAACCGTGTTTGTTAATAGTAAAAAAAATATAAATTATTCTTATATTGAGGACATTAGGAAATATAAAACATTCCTATGTCAAGATATCTGAAACTTATTTACAATCATACAGAGGCAATGAAGGTTACATCACCATTATTATTTTCTCAAATTTATTTGTGTCTTCTTTTATTATCAACTTTTATTTAGAATCTCGGAAATATTTACTTACTTCTTAATTAGTTAGTTGACTATTTTAGTTATTCTTATTCATAGCACGATTTAAATCTCCGGGTAATGAGAAGGAAGATGTGAAGGTAATTATTGAACCTTGTTTTTCAGTTATGTTAAAGTTAGTCAAGTGTCATTATCGAAAGCAATTCAAAGTTTTTTTAAATTTTCCTTAATTAATAACAATAGAAATACTAAAGAGACAAATGAGATAACACAGTACCTAGGTCTAATTAAATTTCTCATCGAAGTAGGCTTTGGCACATTTTGCCTTTATAAAAATACATGTGATCCCAACCCAACTGATATTTTGAGGTAAAAATCATAAAAGTTGTTTGTTGGTCAGTAAACACCATCTTGTCAATTTTTGTACTGTTAAATGAGAAATAAATATGTAAAGCGCCGAAAGCAGAAAACAGCGGTTTGCTAAAATTAAATTAGCGCAAAGCTTGCAAATGGTTGACATAGTGAAGGGGGGAAGGTCCGTTAAGTTGTCCTGTTCTTTTAAACAAAATTTTCATCAAAGTATATAAGCTCTCAATGCGCTCTTACGCGCGCTATAAATTACTGTATGCGTCATTATGACAAGAGAGTTATTAACCACTTTGTGTGGGGGAGGTACAACTTATCGCATTTTATGACAACTTTAACATTTTTAAGTAGAATTGATGCCAAACGATAGTCTGTATGCACTACGCGCACTGCAAAAATTAAATTACGCGCGTCAAAGATTTCGGCTCTGGAATCTTTTGATTAAAAAATTTGAAAAATTTACTATGCCCCCCACAGAATTGGTTGTTAAAATCATTACCAAACGATAGCTTATCGTTTGCGCTTTTAATTGCTCCAAAAATTAAATTATGCGAGTCAAAAATTTCGGCTCTGCGGCTTTCAGGTAAGGGCGGATACGACTTCGTAAGAATAGTGTTTTAAAAAACAATTTTGTTTGGGGCGACAGCAAAGCTAACTCAGCTCAGGCATAACTCGTTTTTTCCAGAACCTACAGATAAGAAATTTAATTAAAGATAGGTATTGTATATAAAATATATTCTATGCAACTCCAGAATGTAAGTTTATATAAAAATTTAAATATCTATTATGATTTGGATTTCTTTTCTTGATCGTATTTAATTAAAATTAGGGGGTGACAAAATATTTTTGAAAAGTCATTTGCTCTAATCGTAGAAATATGGCGATAAATACATAAGAAAAACAATATAAATACATATGTTATTGACAGTTCAATTTCATTGCCAATTTTGAAGAGTGTGCAAAACCGGGTAAGTACCTATAAAGTGTCTTTTCCACATTATTTGCTTTTTTTAAAAATTTCACTCTTCAAATTAAAATGAGACCACTGAATTTTTTTTTTACTTCTTAGATTTTTTTTCTCATCGTAATTAGAATCAGAGATAGAAAGAAATGCTTGCATGCAATAATAATATTTTATTAAATTACAAATTTAAGCTTTCCCAAAAATATCATAGTTAGGTAAATTAGGTTGCAAGAATTCTCTTAAAAGAAATAAAAAAAAATTGTAAAATACTTCAAGAGAAGAAAAACTATGCAATCTTAAAGTTGCAACGACATAAAATGGTGCGACAAGATTCAAAGGCCAAACTTTGATCAGACGTGAGATTTCTGAAAATTCGCTATCTAATTTTTTCCTTCAATTTACGCATCTGTTTAAAATTTCCGGGAAACCAGAAAATCTCCAATTACAAAAAAAACGAGAATTTAGTAGTTTTTTATCACTAAATCGAACAAAATTATATTGTATTTATTATCTACTTCTTCCAAGAAACCATCAGGATTGCTTATTGATAACTACAAGGTTTCTCGTCTAAGAATGGTGAAAGTCAGGTTTTTATCTCCCTATCGTCCCGTCGCGATCGCTGATTGATTGAGTCCTCAAAATTCAGCAACCAACGTCTCGTTACGTCATCATCCTATCACACACTCCGAAGAACAAGCACCATCATCTTCTTTTACATATTATTCAAATAGATGCGTCCCGTCCATGGCAAAAAAAAATTACACCAAAATTCCCACTAAAGAAAAATCACGGTTCTATGCAAAGTAAGGAGATTAGCCAAAGTAGTTAGCCCCTGAGGTATTTAACCCTTCCAGTCTCCTTGTCTTATAAGTTGCCCAAGACCCTAACAGCAGGAGTTCGAGTAAAGGGGTTGTCATCTGCATAATCTCCCCATTATCATATCGGATGCGTGTTTTGGTTTAACTACAATGCGTTTCTCTCAACCCTTCATCTATTCGAGTGCACTCGACTACAATCTTTTTTGTCTTTTCACCGCAAATTTTTGCACAAAATCAGCAAATTTCACCGGTCCTCCCCCTTAAAATTTACAACAAACATCTATTTATCAAAGAAAAAAATAAGTAAGCAATAATAACGCTACCGTATAAATGAAACGAAACTAAATTGCCAAAGGGATAATTACCGGATTGTGTTACCTGTCTTTGCCCCTCAAGAAATAAAGGGTGGATTACGCGTCTGCCGTATTCATTAGAGCCTTTGAGATGATGTATGCAAAAGATGTGTGTGAAAAAAACCACAGCGGCCTGTCTCTCTTTCCCCACCACCATTAACCGGAAACGAATCCAAAGACGGGGATGGCAAGAAAAAAAATTACGTTCGTTAATGTTTTCAACCCTTTACCGGGCACAATTTTTTAGGAGGTCGCGTAAAAAATTCGGGGGATTGTTTGCATATTCGTTGGGTATTGTCTTTTTTTTTGTTAGTAGGTCGGTCTTTTTCAATGGTAGTAGTTACGAATGAGTTTTTGCTGACGTGACTAAAGAACAATTTTATGATTTGTGGGGTTGAGTTGATAAAAAAAAATATAGCAAACCTTGGCAATATTTGAATATTTAAAGAGATTGATAATAACACAAATTGCTATAGCTAAACAGACGTCCCTGGTAAAAATCGATTTTTGAAAATAGGGAAAAAGTATTTATGGACACTTTCTGATGCTACTTTAATGACCTTGAACTTTGCGTAAGTTACCTAACAACAGCCATTGCAGGGTCAAACCCGTCATACTTTATTTACCTGTTGGCTGATATGCTTGACTTTCTTTCATCAGAAATAAAATTCAAAATAGTGCACTTGTAAGTACTTACCTAAACTGGATAAAATTTTATTTAAGTTCTTTTGTAAGTAGACACTTTTCTGGACAATTTTTTAATTTTTTAAATATAATCGGCTTTACTATATCAACTTGATGAAATAAATTTAATGTTAATGTATGATCTTGCAATAAAAAAATTTAAACACTACTCATAGCTGGAGAGCGGGTGAGCAAGTTCACAATTTCACAATTTTCACACTTTTTTTATTTGTGGAAACCATGACCAATACCAAAATCTTATAAAATACAAAAAATGATAGGAATGAATATCACTTTCTTAAGTAATAAATCAAGCATCTTATCAAGCATGTCATTCAACAGGCAAAAAATGACCTCTTTTACCCTACATAGCTATTCGTTAGGTGACTAAAAGCCGTTTTACACGATCAATAATTAAAACAATAATTCTAGTCATAATTATTGTAGCCACAATAATACATCTGGCCACAATTGTGACCAGAATTATGGACATAAAAAAATTAGAATCCTATTTTAATAAACAGAAATGTGACCAGACTTTGTATTACACGATGTATAATTATTGATACAATAATTACAAACATAAATATACACATAATTATTAATCGTGTAAAACGGTTTTTACGCAATATGCAAGGTCATGAAAATGGCACCAGAAAGTTCCTCCTATTCACATACGTATACAACAAATCAGCCCACGCATTTAAAAGTTATTAAAATATACTACCTTTTTGAAAAACTTTGAAGCTTTATATTGCCTTAACGAAGCACTTTTAAACTTAGGTAAGTTACTTTAAATCTTTTTATGTTGACCTAGGAAGTCTGATGGTTAGTTCATTTATAGACCTTTACAGAACACCCTGCATACAAGGTGATTCATTTTGAGTGGTCTATAAGTATCTCGAGAAAGAAAAGAGATACTGACTTGAAAGCTTTGCCATGGTCCTAGCGAGATAGGATCTATTCACTAAAAATATTTTAAAAATGGTGGCACTTCCGCGTATACCGGAAGTTGGCATCAACTTTGTTGTTTTAAATAGAATACTTCCCCTTTTAATTTTTTTCTGAATTTTATGAAGAATTTAAACATCATTTTGTTAATTACCTACTTATACCTAAAATCAGTATTTTTCAATATATTCAAATTTTTCTGAAAAATTCTACATAAAAGTGATGTATAGGTAAAAAATTAAAATCTCAGCAACAGTTGATAAAAACATGTTGAATTTTTTATGTAGGTGAAAAATAATGTTGAAACTTAAGATGGTTTGATAAAATTTCCAAAATATTAAACTGTAAAGTTTCTAACGAACGACATACGGCGACCTTACAAAAACAGTCAAAAGTCATTTTTTTTTAAATGGCATGATACCTAATTATATACATCAATTGGTAGATAAAAGTAATACCATTGTAATACGCTTCTACAGATGCATTATGTGTCTATACCTAAAATGTATGGTTCTATTGATATTTGGCATATTTTATTTTATCGAAGAAAATTCAATAACATCGACTTCTAGGAGGCTTTGACTTTAGCAGTATTGTTGACAAAATCAAATTGTCACGAGTCTGACAGCTGATTGTCGCAGTTCCTGTGTTTGGCGTGTAATAATTAATTGTTGAGAAGATGGCAAATAATTACTCAAATTTGAACATTTTGAATTTATTTATCTTAACATTTGATGTGATAACTTTAGATAATATTCTCTCTGCGTGTCAGCTTCAAAATGTATATTGTGCTACAGCAACGTTTGCGCATTAGTTTTCACTTCATTAAAATATTTACTATCAAGTGAATTTTTTACCAAAGTATTGAATTTTATTTTGCAAACAACCATTTTCACTATAAATGTATAAATAGATTGCGGAACTTTTATGAAAACATGCATTTTTAGTTAATAACCTAGATGTGGAAACTTTAAGGAGTGGCCGAGTTTTTCATTATTAATCGTATATATTTGTTTTAAAAATTTAGTGCCTTTTCTTTAGGCGGCGACACCAATTGGTATGCTCAATTTGTAACTCAACAAGTTATGAGAAAAAATATATGATACAAACTAGCATAAAAAGAACTTTGAAAGCTAGAGATTAGTTAAGTAGGGTTAATCTTAAAAATAAAAAAAGCCGATTTCTTTCAAGCTTTTACCATTGTTTATACATCTTAAGATGTATAAACAATGCTTTTACTTTTTCTTCAACGACATGAGGTGGCAATCAAAAAGCACGTTTTATGAGCTAAAAAAAAAAAAGTTACCCCCATGGGTTTCTTTAGCCGTTCCGCCGTCCGAACATATATATGCATAAATAAATAGAAATTAAAATCTGCTCCATCCACTGAAGAAGTGGTGGTTGGTACTTCCCTATCTCCAGCGTGAGATAATAATCCACGTACGTACAATAAAAAAACTATAGGAGCACTGTGGAAAAGGTAAAACTATGGTCCGCATCTGCATATTCTCGCCGGCTTATATGCCGAACCGGTGGCGCGGGGTCTTCCAAAATCTGCATACGCACACACACCGTCCCGTTCGTATGCTAATCTCAAACGTGACAAAAATGGCTATTAACGATTAGACAAACGGAAGATAGATGATAGGCCCCGTTCATTTATCGTGAGAAACACAGGTACCGAAGTGCATGAGTGCAGATAAAAAATTAAGGGGAGACCGAGAGAAAAAAATTAGGAAAGGGGTGAAGCCGAGGCTTTGTTTAAATGCGGACGGGCCTCAGGCGATATGCAAATGGCCAACAGTCTTTCCGTCAACTCTTTTTCAATTTGTTTTTTATTAGAGAAAAAATGAATCTGTCCTTTCCCGATTTTGAAATCTTTTAAATTATGAACAAATTTATCTTTTTGTTAGAATTCAGGTATCTCTTCATTGTAATCACAATGAGAAAGAAAAGCAAAAACCCCGAATAATGGAATTATCGAAAAAACAAAAAAAAATAGTAAGACAAGATGTTTTTGGATGGATTTTGGCAAGTTTTCTAAAGATCTCAAATAATTTATATGTACGGGAAAAGAGTTTATTTAGAACCAGTGCCTAAACAGATTTAAGCTTAAGCAATCACCGGATTTAAAATAATAAAAACCACAAAAACCACATTGGAAGAAAGAATATAAATGATTTTTTCAAAACTTAAATTTTCTGCTATTTTTAAAATCAACTGTAGAACAAAAGAGGGTACATTTTTTAAATTTTGGTGCACATTTTTACCTGACATTTATATTTATACCGGATGTTTATTTTGAAAGGAAACGGGCATTTTCTGCTAAACTATACACTTTATGAAAAAAGTTTTTAGTGGAAGCTATTGTACAAAATACAGTCTTCTCAAATATGCTTTTCAACATTTTTATTCACTTGTCTTTTAATCAGAAATGATATCAACTTTGTTATTTCAAATGGCAACACATTATTTTTTTACCAATTTCTGGTAGATAATTTAATTCTAAATTACTTGATGATGTGAAAAGTTCTTACGCCGACATAGAGGTAAAACATAAGATAGAGCGATTATGGAATTATTGTTGAACGCAAATGTCATTGACATTGACAGTGACAAAAAAAAATGACGTTTCTGCTCGATTTTGAACAATAACACTCCGTTAACCCTGTTAGGAGATGTGTTAATGTGCATAGAACAAAATTGAATGCAGTTCGAACATTTATTTTAAAGCCATATTATTTGCATTCAACAATAATTCCATAATCGCTCTATCTTATTTCTTACCTGTGTCTTGGCCTGAGAACTTTTCACATTATCAAGTAAGGCTGTGCCGCAAATTGTAATTTCACATTCAGTCATTTGTCTCAAAATTTTTCTTATACAACAACCCGTTTGTAATACATTGTTGGATTCAGAATTAAATTATCTACTAGAAATTGATAAAAAAATAATATGTTGCCATTTAAAATAACAAAGTTGATATCATTTCTGATTAAATGATAAGTGAATAAAAATATTACAAAACATATTTGAGAAGACTGCATTTTCTACAATAGCATCCATTAAAAATTTTTTACCTGAAGTGTATAGCTTAGCAGAAAATGCCCGTTTCCTCTCAAAATAAACATCCGGTATACACTTTATGTAAAAAGTTTTAGATGGAAGTTATTGAACAAAATACAGTCTTCTCAAATATGCTTTCCACCATTTTTATTTACTTGTGATTTAATCAGAAATGATATCAACTTTATAGCCAAAGTTTTTTTTTTAACCAATTTTTGGTAGATAATTCAATTCTGAATCTAACGATGTATTACAAAAGGGTTGTTGTATCAGAACAATTTTGAATTCAAAAATAATTCCATAATCCCTCTATCTTACTTCTTACCTGTGTCTCGGCATGAGAACTTTTTACATTATCAAGTGGCTATGCCACAAAATGTGATTTCACCTTCAAAATTTTTTTTATACACAACCCCTTTGTGATACATCGTTGGATTCAGAATTAAATTATCTACCAGAAATTGGTAAAAAAATTATGTATTGCCATTTGAAATAATAAAATTGATATCATTTTTGATTAAATGACAAGTGAATAAAAATGTTGAAAACACTGTATTTTGTGCAATAGCTTCCATTAAAATCTTTTTACATGGAGTGTATGGTTTAGCAGAAAATGCCCGTTTTCTCTCAAAATGACCATCCGGTGTATGTCGTATGTTTCTTGTAAAACCTAACTTTATAAATGCGTCATTTCGCGGAAAGCCTAGTCATTGATCATATTGCCGGCAAAGGCTGTAATCATTCCTATGTTTGACTAACATTTTACAAAGTAAACAGTTAAGCGATTACACATTACAGCATTTGTTTAGTCACTTTTGGTAGAAAACACAGAAGCAAGTAAACAAAATATTCTGATTTGAACAAAAACTTAGTTCCATTTATTTGGATACAGATAAATCATACACAAATAATGAGTAGGACTTACATAACTAATAAAAATTTATTTTCTGCGTTCAGTTATACCTACTTGACATGACTTGACCTAACCTGACCTGACTTGGTTCGCCAAATAATAATCCTTAAATTTTTCATAAAACAAATTTTTATGGTTATACATTTTCAATAAAAAAAAGTATAAGTATTACGGTCCAAAATTCTATATGTACACAACATACGTTCATGCATTCAGCAAATGATTAAGCAAACGTCCGTCAAAGACTGTAACGTGTTAATCGCTTAACCGTTTACTCTGCTTGACGCGAATAAAAGAGGCAATCCCTGAAATCTATATGTACATACTTGGTCGTATGGGGTATAATTTTATGATTATATCGTAGTATTAGTTATGTTATATATTGTTAACTTTTTTACCTTCCATTATTATCAACGACTTTATTAGCGTTAAGGAATTTAAGGAACTAAACGCATTTTCTCTAATTTATAACTCAATAAACGATTTTTTACACATCGACTTTTTTACGTAATTTTTTTTTTTTTATTATTTTCGTATTTTTCTATTGTTACCATTGGTGATTTGAAGGACTCACCTCTTGGTTCCAGGACATGTAATGCGAGACAGCCGGGTCCATATGTTCGGCCATCACGCTCATCCAGTGGACGAGGCCCTGGGCGCCCTGGCCGCCCACTCCCCCCGACTGCGGCCCCGAAGGGCTGCCACCCGATTGGGCGCCGTCCCACCCAAAAGCCTTCTGCAACAACAAGGAAAAAAATTATATTATCGATTTAACGACGCAAAAAAAAACAAGGAAAAAATTCGTGCCGTGATGATGGAATTTGTTTTGTTTTCATTTTCTTTATTGTTTTATCATTCGTACAACAGGGCGCGGCCCGTCCCTGTACTCTAAGCCATTTTACCCGACGAAAATATAAAGGAAACAATGCGGGATCAGGAATTCCAATGTGGAAGTAACAATGTGGCCGCCTTGACGGTCAAATATAAAATGCGTTTTACGATTAATACATCGATTACCAAAAAAATAATATTAACAGCTACTGTTATTATTTGATAAAGATATCACAATACTGCCAAAAAAAATGGATTTTGTTTAACAATTTCTATCATAATGACGTAATGGTAACAGAACGGTTAAAAAATAACAAGTGTTTTTATTTTCAGAAGTAGATTATTTCTTGCATTTCTTTAAAATGCTAAGTATCTTGACGCTGTTCTAGGCGGTTTATCTTGAAAAAGTTTATACACTTTATAGAATAATCATATGATCTATAATACCATTTAGAACATGTTACCACACTCAAAATAACAACATTGCAATAAAAATTCAATTGACGTTGTCTATCTACACCTACCTTTTTCTTAATAGTGTTTTAGGACTAAGGAAAATCAAGAAATTATGAAAACAAACTTTGACTGCTAAATCAAAGCCATAAATTATCTTTGCAAAAAAAATATACTGTTAAAAATGAAAAATTGGCGTTAATAACCTTAATTTTTATAACAGCTGCTTCAAAGTTATAATAAAGTTAAACAACTTTGTAAAAAGTAAATTAACCAAGAGTGAAACAATGGGCCGATTTCAGTGACTCGTATTTTTAAATAGAAAAGTCACAACATAAGAAAGCACCTAAATGCCCACGAAAAACTTTACAAGCCCTCAGAAAAAAAAATATGCTAACATTTGATAAGAATTTTTCGTAATACTTGATTGTTATTTCATTATAACGGTAGTGTTTCCATGACTGTTATTCCATTAATAACACAGCCACGGCCGTTAACATTTAACAGCCATGGCATAGCCGTTAACGTTGCTATACAACGAAAGCACTACTTGCGCAAAGTTTTAGTGTTTCTATGACTGTCATGTCATGGATAACAGCATCAAGTTTGTGCGCTGAGTTTGACATTATGGTTATAAATAATTTCACCAAAAAAAGATATTTATTTCTTTTAGTATCACAAAAATCATAAAACAACATACGACTGATAGGTATCAACATAACAGACTCGAATAATTTATAGGCTAGCCTAGCACCTGGATCCTACAACTTCCTCGTCTGTTATAGTATAGTATCTACCCATATCGGTCTAGTAGCTACTGTTATATGCATACTACAATTAGTAAACCATATTTTATCTGCCTCTCTTAGAGAGTTTACCCGAATTTAAGCAATTATTGAAATTATTGGAATTTAAAAAAGTCTCAAATTGTTAGAAATTTTCTAATATTGTTGTAAATATGTAGAATGATTTAGAACATTTAAGAATAATGTTATTTTTTTTTCCTTGAACTTATATTAAAGAAATCTAAATAATTATTAGTCACTGGTTAGCAGATTAATTTAACACCATTGTTAAAAAATAACAATAACAATAAAATAAATAACAATACCAAAATAAAACACTTATTGGTTACCGGTCAGTTGATTAATTTTTCACAAAATTTTAACGGTGGGCTTAAAAAATAATACTAGTGTTAAAAATAACAAAAAATATTTGTTAGTTGCTTCTTTAGTTAAATTTCGAAGAAGTCAAATAACAACTTTTAGTATCTGTTTGAAGTTTACATGAAGAATAAGTATCCAACTGTCCGTTCTCACCTGGTCAAAGTCTCTGTCCTTATGGAACAACATGTTCTTGTAAACGTTACTTTTATCATCGTTACTCGACAACACCGCCTTCGCCAGTAAAGTCTTGTAAAACTGCGTCGGCAACAGTAACTGATTGTTATTATAACTGTCGAGTTTGTTAACAAAATCGTTATATTTCAGGCACGGCTTGTAAAGGGTGCTGCTGACAGCCGCCACCTCACCGCCGCCTCCACCACCGCCATCGCACGAATCACTCGAATCCGAACTGTTATTGTCAATGGAGGCGGCATCTTGAACCTGTCGAACCGCCGTCATTACTCTTTTTTCTATTTTTAACAAATAGCAAGAAATAATAATTTAGTTTAATATAAGATCTACAGTTTAATCTTATAGGAACTTTAAAAACCAGGAACTTGTTTTTGTCAGTTAGAGGATCAAGTCTTCGGCTTTGGCGGCGGCGACGCTGCCGCCGCCACGTGACGTTCCATTGATGGCTCCAACAATTAAAACACCAGCTGTTAATGAGTGGTGGGGGTCGTCGGTACGAGCGTCGCGGCGTCGTTTTCCCAAACCCGCCCCCGCGCGCCTCTCTCTTTCTCCCACTACCAACTTTCTAATTTAGCAGACACTTATGCGAAATCAACGGTTAATTAACGCCA
This sequence comes from Schizotus pectinicornis, assembly GCA_951805265.1. Taxonomy (NCBI): domain Eukaryota; kingdom Metazoa; phylum Arthropoda; class Insecta; order Coleoptera; family Pyrochroidae; genus Schizotus; species Schizotus pectinicornis. Next base: position 1,370,947 of record OX638210.1, read on the forward strand.
TCACTAACGCTGGACACTGACAGAGGTGGTGGTGGCGTCGCGACGCATCCGGCTACGACGTCGTCCGATGCACTTGTTAGTTCAGAAGTTTTCCGTCGACTGAAGTGAGGCGCCCGTCTAGGAACTAGGTTACAGAAATAAGAAAAAGAAGTGCATCGGAGTAGCGCCGCCGAAGAAAAAATTGTAAAAAAATGTATGTACATACACGCGGAAGTAAGTATCGAGCGGCATAGAGTTTAATATTGATTGGTTATATTCTCGGTGGTTATTGTGTGGGAGTGCATAAGGAAGAATGCGACGATGCACATGGGGTCGAGGGGTGATCAGAAGGGCGAGAAAAAAAACGTCCAGTAAGAAGGCGCCTGTTTCACGTGCCAACTTTTCCGGAGTGGGGTTAAACAATTAACGACGCCATTGTCTTAATTCTCAGCTAAAATCATTAATAACAACAAAATCTTTGATAAAACTTTAACAATTACAATTATAAGTGGGAGAAAGGGGGAGTTATAAGTTAGAGAGCGCATGACAAGAATACGGTAACAAAAACTTTATATTTCCAAGGAAAACACATAAAAATATATAACATCGGCGAGAGCGCGCGCGATGCACTTTATTTGCGGTTTTTTTCGCTCTTCCTGGGCGGCGGCGGGTGGCGGCAGAGTAAGGGGGTAGCGTACGTACGCGAATAAATTGTGTAGCGCGACGTTCGGTTCTAGTTTTGAGCTCAATCGAGTTAGCTTTGCCACCACAACGCCGCCATGACAGTAAGGGTAGAAAGAAAATATACCAAGATTGTTTCACAACTTTTGAAGAAAGCTGGTGAGAGAAAATATGCTGTTTTGCCGCCTAAGCTAAGTTCACCAAGTTAACATTCGTACCAAAAAGGAGAACAGGAAACAGGTGTATATTACTTGGTTAAACTACAACTAGCTAGGTAGAGCTAATATCATCTAGATATAACTAAAGGGTTTATTTAATCATCAAGAAATAAAATACAAAAAGTTTAATCATACATAATATTATAAGAGCAAGGGATTTATCCTGAATAAATGAAAAGGTTTGCACAAAAACTCGTTGCCTAACAGCAAAAATCACGAGCGCCACAGGACGTTGGGCCGGCTTAAAAATCCTCGAGCTTCGCTCTCGGATTTTTAGGCCCTACGTCCGGCGGCGCGAGTGGTTTTTGCGACGGCGACGCGTTTGAGTGCTAACCTTGAACATTTATTCTGAAGAAATATCTTGCTCAAATAATATTCGACAGATTAATACATGAATGAAAAATTCACAACATCATCGATTTTGCTTGAAAAAAAGCTACTAGAGTTTATTCGGAATAAAAAGCTAGTAGCTATTTATTCGGAATAAAATGCTCGTAGCTATTTATTCCGAATAAAATGCTACTAGCTTTCTTTTTTCAAGAAAAGGCTACGTGATTGGTTGAAAAATGGAAAATGAGGCAATCCTATTGGTCAAAAAAGTATGAATGTATTAATCTGCCTTAAATCAGCAGCAGTTAGTAGGCAGTAGTTAGTAGGTAAAAGGAATAACGCCAGATAACGAAAGAACGAAGAGACGAGAAATAAAAGATTCAACAAAAACTTTGGAGAGTTCTGGTATAATTAAGTCTATATAGAACGTTTGATAATAAATAACAAAGAGAAAAACAAGTCAAGTAATACAGGTACAAAAAGAAGACTCTTGTAAATTTTTTAAGAATGAAAAAAAAAGTGGGACAGTCTGTATATGTATAGACATCTATCGATAATAAAAAAACATAAAAAAGCCAAACGCTACAGAATGTTCCGAGGAATGTTCTCAAAATTCAAGACCCACAAAGAAAAGTCTATTTTCTAGTGTATACATATGTATAATGCGTTTAGATAAACATTACATATATAAATACAAAAAAAAGTAAGAAAAATATACAAACAAGAAAAAAGCTACAAAGCAATAATCGATTGAGGTGTTTATCAGCCGCTGGTTGTAATTTATACGAGTAAGAGTCAAATTTGGAGAAGGTAAAAAGGGTCAGAAAGATAGAAACAAAGTACATAGAAATAAGTAAATGAAGAAATGAAAACACTGTTAACCACTGTTGTAATTTCTGATAAGCAAAACCGAAACAATGATGACTGTGCAAATTAAACAAATTAATAAAAACATGCAACTGCAGTTTTCTTTCCGCTGTTATTTTCTACTACTAACCTACCTAAAGAGATTAAGAAAATCTCTTGTGCTGTTTCTAGATGCAGCTCGTGAGAACCATCCACCGCTTCGCGCCCGTTAAATATTCATCATCACCCTTTCTCGCTAGTTTTGTTTACTTAAGAGTCATTAACCTCCGCATGTCTAGTGTGTCAAAAGTTTGAATATAGGTATCGTTATTCCCGTTCTTATCCTAGAAACGTCCCATTACAAGGCACACGATTCCGCGGACCGTTTACCGTCGTCCGTAACGGGACCCCTAATTCTAATCCCAAAGACAAGATGAAAGAGACGATGACACATATAACCCCTATAGAAAAAAAGGGTAGGTAAGTTATCCATTCACTGCAACCGCAGCAGTGCGATTTTATTTAAATCGCGACTAAATATTTAAGTAAATAAACAAGACGAGGGATTGAGAGGGGGCGTACATAATCGGGGAAATTGGCCGGTGTAAGTTTGCCGAGTTGAAGGGGCGGCGTGTGAATTCCGGCCAATTTGCATAATGCGACATTAGTTTTTAAAACCATATAAGGACGAAAGAAGAAACGGAACTAACTGTGAACATAATAGCAGTAGAAATGTTTATAATGTTTTCGAGAATAATAATTGTTGAAGCATATTGGTCAAATTTATTATGTATTGATATTTGTTCTTGGGGCAGTAACCTTCAGAAATATGATAGAAAAAATAAGTAGCGTATTAGAAGAGGCCCACTATATTACCAAATCTATGGAAAACAATGCCATAAAAATTAACACCAACACGCAACTCATATCGAAAGTTAGCAAAATTTATAAAAGAAACTAACATGGTTTACCATACTTACTAACCAAAAGAACCGCCTACAGGGCGGTTATGAAATATATGCGCCACTCTGTAGAGGTTGAAGAGGTTGAAACCATTGCCAAAGAGTTACAGAATTACAGTGTAATCGACCTTACTTTTGTGTTAAATGTGGTGAATCGTATGCGTAAAAAAAGTAAAGAAACTTCAGCAACTTGTGCACTTTGTGGAAGACCCTCGGAAGGACCATACCCGGCTATTTATAGAGGATGTGAGTACTACCATAAATTAAACAAAAATAATAAAACACTTACGGCCGTAAAGCAACCATAAATTCCCGCAACAAGCACAGAACTTTGGACATACAGAACAAATGAATACACAACAACCATTTAATTATACAGAAGCTCTAAAAGGACATGACGAGTAAATGATCAAACCCACCAAAACTTCGAAGACCTATTAAGCAAATTTCTAAATGAGTTTAAAAACATATTTATTCAAGATATACAGCAAAACAGTATGGCCCTGCCCATGGCGAATGAGTAGAATAAAATAGTGGTCAAATTGCAGAATGGAATGCAAACGCGAAGACAAAATTAACATCTTAGTCCAACAACATATATGATAGATGTACCTAATGTTAATAAGTGAAATCCATTTCACAAGTAGGACGTATTTTAAAATTCCTTAAAACACAATTTATCAGACATATCATCCTGACAATACCGCTCATGCTGGTTCGGGAATTCTATCAATTGACCATTATGAATTACCCAAATATGAGTCAAAAAAAATTAAAATACTACTGCCACCATGACCCAATCTTAAGAAATAGTAGATTACACACCAAGGTGGAAAATGTTTCATTTCTGTCGAGAGCTAAGATAGCTTACCGATGCCCGTAGGGCCGTGGTGAGCTAATGCTCGAGAGAGAAGAAAATTTCCACCGAGGTTTGTATACTATTTTATTCGTAATCATTTATTTTTGGCAAATAAACCAAAATTAATTTGTAAAATTTTACTCTGCGCCATCCGAGCCATTTTCGTACTCAAGCAGGTTAGGAATGGGCCCATTCCTAACCTAGAAAGGGGAAAGTAAGGTCAGGAATAGATTGTCAGGAATGATTAACTTCCCCACTTCTTAAAAGGTTAGGAATGGACATAATTACCTGTATGATTGCGAATAAAGTCATTTTCAACATTATCTTCAAACATTTGGACCACAATTTATTGTATGAGAAGATTGCAATTCTAAGAACATACTGTGGGGTTTCAGATTAACCAAAAGAAGAGAACTGGCAAATCTTACAATCGAAAAAAATTATCAATTTCCTACAGCTGGCGCTCTGACATATACTGGCCAAGCGAGTATAATAAAACACCATATCTGTTAGATTTCATTGCCACCAATATCTTCTTCATATACTGATGTAATAAGTAACTATGACTTATCGTCAGACTATTTACCGATAATAGCAATCATTAGTGAGACTGAATTATAATGATTAAAACCGCAAAAACTATGTAACATTAAACCCAACTGACATATATTTAGAAGTAAAATTAACTCATAAGTAAACTTAAAAATAAAACTAAAAAATTCACACAAATTAAAAGAAGCAACAAAAATATTTATAGCAACTCTGTACGATGCAAAACACGAACACTACACTCAAGCTAGAAAGAAGAAGAGCTAAAGCTAAGTGGCAGCAATAAAATCCTATATACCTAACCAACTAAGTTATCGACTAAAATTGAAACTAAAAAAAAACTGTAATACAAAATTTATGGAGTACATTTTACATCTATATAGCTACTACAACTTAGTTTGGCGACCAATAAAATTCTCCAGAAAACCGATAGCAACATATCCAGTATGCATAGTCACCAAATACCTATAAGGACCTTCGGCTAAAAGCAATGAAAAAAAAGCAGATCTATTCGCCCAGCACTTAGCTAATGTCTTTACTCCCAGCACATTTCAGACAGTATAAATAAAAACTATTCAAACAATATTATTGAAATATACCTGTTAGTATACCGGATGTTCATTTTGAGAGGAAACGGGCATTTTCTGCGAAACTATACACTTCATGTAAAAAAATTTTAATGGAAGCTATTGCACGAAATATAGTCTTCTCAAATATGCTTTTCAACATTTTTATTCACTTGTCATTTAATCAGAAATGATATCAACTTTATTATTTCAAATGGCAACACATAATTTTTTTACCAATTTCTGGTAGATAATTTAATTCTGAATCCAACGATGTATTACAAAGGGTTTGTTGTATAAGAAAAATTTTGAGAAAAATGACAATATGAAATTACAATTTGTGGCAGAGCCTTACTTGATAATGTGAAAAATTCTCACGCCGACACACAGGTAAAAAATAAGATAGAGCGATTATGGAATTATTGTTGAATGAAAATGACATTGACATTGACAGTTACAAAAAAATGACGTTTCTGCTCGATTTTGAACAATAATACTCCGTTAACGCTGTTTGGAGAAGATGTGCATATGTATGAAACAAAATGGAATGCAGTTCGAACATTTATTTTAAAGCCATATCATTTGCATTCAACAATAATTACATAATCGCTCTATCTTATTTTTTACCTGTGTCTTGGCGTGAGAACTTTTCAAATTATCAAGTAAGGCTATGCCGCAAATTGTAATTTCACATTCAGTCATTTTTCTCAAAATTTTTCTTATACAACGACCTCTTTGTAATACATTGTTGGATTCAGAATTAAATTATCTACCAGAAATTGGTAAAAAAATAATGTGTTGCCATTTGAAATAACAAAGTTGATATCATTTCTCATTAAATGACAAGTGAATAAAAATATTGAAAAGCATATTTGAGAAGACTGTATTTTGTACAATAGCTTCCATTAAAAACTTTTTTCATTAATTGTATAGTTTAGCAGAAAATGCCCGTTTCCTCTCAAAATAAACATCCGATATACCAACAGAAGATATAGAACTTTGAACTTCCAAAGAAATCAAAGAAAACATCTCACTACTCAACAATAGAAAGGCACCTGAAATAGATTAGATAACGTCTAAAATGCTTCAAGAAGTACTACAAAAAGGGTTAGTTATACTAACTTATATTTTTAATGCCATACTAAGATTCCATTATTGGCCTAAAGATCTAAAAAATAAAAAATTGAGAAATTATTCTCATTCCAAAACCTGCAAAAGCATTGGCAGATGTTGTCTCATACAGACCAATAAGTTTATTATCTACAATTTTGAAACTAATAGAAAAACTATTACTAATCCGTATAAGAAAGAGGATCCTAAATATAATCGTTGAACATTAGTTTGGTTTTCGCCCCGAACACTCAACAGTGCCATAATGGCCCTATTAATCAGGTTATTGATGCAAAATAATATTGTTCAGCAGTTTTCTTGGATGTCATGCTTTTCTGACATAATAGGTTATTTTACAAAATTTATTAATGAAACCAGCCCCATACTTCAATCTAATAAAATCTTACTTGGCGGCGCGAACATCTCAATAAGTTAGAATTAGCCCTATTGCGTATCCAAGATGTTTGGCCTAACATAGGTGTTTGATATTAGAAGGTGACCGTCACTTCAAATGTAGACACAACCGGTCACAATCTAATGATAAACGTAAACACCAATTTAAAGCCAAACATCTTGGATGCGCAATGGGGCTGATTGTTATGTCAACCATACTTACGGCCAGTTTTACGAAAGTCGAATAAGTAGTGTTGGAATAACTATTCCGGACTAAGGGCCGGTTTAAATACCCTCGGTTCACAGTTTATACTTACCTGGATTTATCTTATTTGACTTTCGTAAAAGCGCATTTACCTCGAGTTATTCCGAAAGAGCGTTATACCCCTGTTATAGGTATTGTAAAACCGGCCCTTATAGAAAACTCAAGTGAGATAAAGAGATATTCTTGCTGCAAATACATCATCATGTTAAAGCAGAAACTACAACAAAGGGTAAATTCTAATTGCTGTTCAATAAATTTATAAAAAAACATTTTAAACAGTGCTAAAAGTAGTTTATTTGAAATAATATTTCCAGTAGGTATAAATATCACTGATGTCTCTTATTTTAGTAGCTGGGTGTCTCAAAAGATCAGCATCACCTTATCTAAAACTATAGTAGAATGCTGAAAAATTTTATGTGATTTAGTTTTCAAGTTATGGCCCTTTAAATAAGACACAATTAAAGTTCAAATTTAGGGGTAGTCACCTACAGACGGTTTTTTCAAGACAAAAGAAATATTTTGAAGTATAGTTCGTTCCGTTGTTTAATTTCACATAACAATGTCGCCTTTTTCTTAACTTTAAATTGCTTGTAGTTTCTAAATTAAGAGAGAATTTTTTTTGCAACTTTTCAGTACTCTACATTAATCTTAGATAACGCACCTTCAAAGTGGTGCGGACCTTTTGGGGCACCCTGTAGATTTTTTGCACAACTATACTCCCGTACATATACCTATACGTATGTACGAGAGCCAAAATTACTCTACCGGATGGATTTTTTCAAATTCTGTTACCATCATTCAAGCAACATTATCTCTGATGGAGCTGGAAAGATTTTCCATTATTTGTTTGTACCTAACGTCTATAATTGACGTTTTAAAGTTGATACAATTACAAGTCAAAAACTTGGTTACCTTAAAGGTAATATAAAGCTTTAAAAAAACCTTTCGGATATATCAGACATTGTACGTTTGAGGTGTACAAAAATTTTTGCAATTTTTCAGGTATGTACCTAGTAAAAGCCATTCTTTAGGCGTGAGTGGTAAGAAATCTAGAATTTTTGAGAATGGTGGTTCGCGCATTTTAGGGATTATGTATATTTTGGAACCAATATCAAAATCTTGAGGTTCTCTATATCTCTTCATAATTTAGTTAGTTGAAATGAAATTGTTCGAATACGTCAGATAATAGTTAAAATATTTTAAGTAAATAGATACATTCCTACCTTAGAAAGTTTTACAAAAATATATTTATGGTTATCATTGTTAACCACTTAGTTTCATATGACGAAAATGAACATTACTGCAAATTGTAAGCAGATTAGCTATGCTATAATGTCCTTGATTTTCTTGAGATTTTGGCAGTACACCCCTTGGCAGTTCGCGTCTCGTAAATAAGACTGTTTTAATAAAACTCGGATTTCTCCCGTAAATTTTTTATCATCGTCCGCGCCGTGCACTGTATCGCCCGTAAATCGTCCCTTTACTCCTTTCTGTCTCGTTCCCTCTTCGGTGTCCCCCAATTCGCTTTCCTCCTCTCTTTTACGTCCGTCTGCAGGATGTCTAGCCGGTCCTATCGATTCACCTTGGCGTATTCCGTCTCTGTCTCACCATTCATCCTCGTCTTCGTCAGTGCGTACATATGGATTTTGCGTGAGAGAGTGTCCCACGCAATCCTCTCCCGGCTCTCTACAACTCTCTAATGTCTAATGAAAAATGGAACGTGATGGTGGCCTATGTGTACCTACCTATATACAGAGTGTTTCGTTAATAATTGTACAACATACTGGAGAATCCTTGGAGCAAGATTTGAAAATTTAAACCTAAAACAGCTAGCCTTACTGAGATACAGGGTGTTTTATTTGAACATTTTAAAATTATTTTTGCCCATTATTTTGATACCATTCAATATTTTTTTATCATACTCGCCAAAAAGTTTGAGTCCTGCAGGGCACAAACACAACTATGGTAAAATAGAGTTTCTCGCCATTACCAGAGGCGTACGGAAGAGGCGTAGGAGTAAATCCCCCTCTCAAAATTCTACGTCATTGATGGAATCACTTTTTCGACTATTATTATTCAACTTTTAGATATTTCTTACGAAAATAACGATACTTACTTTACAACAATAAAGTAATTATTTTTCAAGATAACTCTAATAAAGTTAAAGATAGATTATTAATGAAACACCCTGTATAATGATATGTACCTTACAGGTTTTATTCATTATTTATACAAGAGCTATTTCACTTTTTTCTTTTTGTTTAGTTTTTGTAATTTTTAATTTCGACTGGATGTTGCCGGGGTGATTTTTACTTGATTTTCATCGAGCAATGAGTAGAAACAAAAAAATGTAGCTGATGATGCTGCTGAATCGGCGAATGTTTGATGTAGCAAATTGGGAAAACGTAAAGCTGCTTTTCAATATTTAAAAAAATATATTGCCGCCTTCTGGGATGCGGACTGGAAAATTTGACAAATGGAAAAACAACTGAACTGGAATCTCCATATATGATTTGATATTTCAAACGTCTTAAAGTCTCTAATTAAAAAATGAAAAGAAAGGAAATAAAATCTTTGATGTTGGGAGTGACACAATATTCGCCGGTTCAATCATATCGACTTAACCTAAACAAATGCTGAGGTTGATGTTCTCAACTTGCTCGTTTGCTAACGCGTGTGCAACATGGTGACATTAGTCCACTGTCGCGGAAGTGAACTAATATTTAACTAATTCTGATTCCGCCCTTCCATTAATTTTTACAATACTAACAGTGCATTGTTTTGCATACTCAAACAGTTATGGCTATAATTAATTGGAAGTGTATGTAAAAAATGTAATAGTAGGAAGTACTTATCATAAATATGACTTTACTTATAATGTTGGTTAGACCGAATATACTGCTAGATCGTAAAACATGAGCTATTCTTATGATGACTAAAAAATTTCGATCACGTTGGGAAAGTTAAAGTTTGAAATGACATAAACCTTCAACCTATGACAAGTAAATTCGGGCCTAATCTAACTACAGAAGAATTTAGATTATCTACGAGCGGCTTATAGAATTTTCTTATATAAGTTATGATGTAGAACGGTGTTTCCTACACATTAAGGGCCGGTTTTAAAAAAGGAGAATATGCCAGGTATAACGCTATTCTGGAATAACTTGGGCTAAAGGGGCTTTTACGAGAATCGAATCGGATAAATCCAAGTATAAACTGTGGACCGAGGCTATGTAAACCGACCCTTATTCCGGAACAGTTATTCAAATGCTTATCCGACTTTCGTAAAACCGGCCCTTAGTTAGAATAATTAATTTAATCGGGGTTCTACTCTAATCATTCAAAATATTGAGTTAAATTGAAAGTGATTTTATAACGTTGTTAGGTTAATGGGGTACTTGCCACATGTTCAGGAAATATAATATTTAGAAAATGTAAGTGATTTCATTAGACTCCTATTTTTTTTATTTCTAGAGTTAACACCCAGAATTTCTGGAGTGGAAAATTTGGGACGTAGGTGGCCAGGGTGCGGCATAGTTCTAAAAGAAATTGTATGATGACGCCACTCAAAAATCTCACATCTCAGCCCGCCGTCCAGCCGCCGCCAACAGTTGGGATCAGGCAGAGAAGTGTGGAGGTTGTTGCTCAGATCAATATCGATATTCTTGTGATTATGTCCGAGTCATTAGAACAACGTAATTGTATCTGAATACGCTTTACACATGTGGCGCACTCTAATGGCAGCGCAGTATAGTAGACAATATAATATAGGTGTGAGTTTTAGATATGGGATAGATACGTCATTAATAACAACACTTGCAAATATCAACAAAAATATGAAACAGGAAAATGTGAAAAAAAAATTTAAGTTTCTTTCTGTTATTTGCATACCTACATCTAGAGATTAAATTTTTTTTAAGCAAGTACCTCAAAATGTAATGTAATTATAAAATATATTGTTTTAATTCTTATTATTATTTTACAAGATATTTTAGAGTATTTGCTCATGTTCAATATCAGTCAAAGTAGGTACTTCATTTAAATTTAAAGTGTGATCATAATAAGTAACATTAGTTACTCATCTAAGATTGTTAAATTTAGTGCAACTGGACATTAGTATTTAGTGACTCAATTGTTACAGTTGAGAATTCTTCTAAGGTATCATTCAAATCATGGTATAGTTTATTAGTAGTATTGGAAAAACTGTACATTGTAACATTGATGTAAATAGTTTGCAGTCAGTTTGTGACAAAAGTGACCAATGTAAGGTCATGCAAAAACTACGATCTTAAATTAAATTATAATGGAAGTGGGTTTGTTTGTGTACTTCGATCAAGTGTAAGATTGAAGTGCCATCGGGTTTGTTGCACCTTTTCGTTAATAAGCAGAAAAATTTGAAGCCTGTTCAGATTAATTACCCGCGTTATAGCAAGCTCATTACTCATCGTTTATTTATAAGTTGTTCAATTAAGATCTTAAGCAGGACGCTAAAATCCCTTATCGCTTTCTTCCTTTTCCATTCGCATAATCGGCCATCATCATGAGGGCATTCGATTAATTAACAGAGTATTGCATAGGGGGCGTCGCGACGTTCCCTCTTCCTAAAAAAACGCAAAAACACCATCATCGCTTCTCTCGGTACAGCTCTGTTATTTCACCAAATACAAAAACAGACGAATTTTTTCAACAAATCGCAATCGTGCAAATAAATCGTCATTATACTGGCTCGTTCGTGTAAGTGACGTTACGATTTGGACGGCTGACGCCGCGGCGGCGTTGTTATTTTTCCATTTTTTCGCGTGTTTTCAAAGAAAACAGTCCGACGATAACGTTGGGAGCGCCGCGTAGAGGTCGCTGGGGTGCCCAAAGGCGGCACATTTTCGACCTTAATGGCAGACTATTTGTTTTTTTTTCTTTTTGAAACATTTATGACGGACAGAGCCGTTCCCAAACCCTCTTTGGTAGTTGAATAACAATGAAATGGGGGGTGGTGATCCACCACATCGGCAGATTCCATCACGACTAGGTCAGTAAGTTATCCGATTCTTACGGTCATTTAATCAATAAAAAAATATTATTTTGGCAAATTTTACGAATTGTCGTTATTAGTCACTAAAATATTAGTAGCAAGTTTCTTCATTGCTTCACTATGATTGTTTTTATTGGATTTTTTCTCGATGTTATAACGGGTTTAGAGAAATTGTTATTGGAATAAATAGTAGTCACATTGACATCAGTCACTTGTGAAGAAGCAACCGTAGAAATTTATTTTATTTACTGTAAACTATAAACTATTCTTCTACATTGTGTATTTAAAGGAGTCACTTTTTTACTTTTGCAAATAACTTACAACTACATTCGTCCACTCTACATACAATTCACATGTAGATTATTATTAGATATTATATTTTGAGTTACCGGTATAAAAGAAAATTAAGAAAAATGTTTAATTTTTTTCTTATTACTTCATAAAGCAAGGTAGACATATTCTGAATAGTAACAATGTACCTATGGTCAGAGTCTCAATAAAAGTTGACTTCGTTTCATTACAATCGCATTCTTCTGATTCTCCACAGTAGATTTTTATAATTTTGAATTCTGTATTATTAAAGCAAGGGGACTTGTCCGCTTCACGGCAATATTTACCACAAAAGTACGACTCATATTGAACAATGGGCCAATGTAACTACTCACAGAATCTTTCTTACCTAAAATGTAGATATTTATGTGATCCGACCTATCAACAATAGGTAAGTGATACAGTTTCATGTAAATTTATAATTACCTGATGCGCAGGAGGCCCGTAAATTTACTTGACTTCTTAGAAAAATTTTTTGAGGATAATTCTAGAAAGTGACTGATGCAGCTTTTTAGTTACTAGTTAAAAATTTGCAATAGCTTTAAAATCTTTGAAAATAATGTCGTGTTTTGCCCGGGCCGAAATTATTATGTTTATATTCACTTGTCCGCTTCACGCCGATCTTGACTCCGAATACGTAATTTGATAAACTCGTTGTCCTCGAAGCATTTCCTTATACCTGAGGGCACAGTCTCTTTCTATGTAATTAACATTAGTCCGTACGTCGGACGCACTTAGATCTAAAGGAACCTCATCTTTCGTGTTCTCTTTGACTATATTTATGGGCGTTAAGGTCGGTTTATACATGCCCTACAAATAGACACCTTCTTTCTCGTCCCTCTTTTCTTCGTTTCCTACAAACCGCAATCAAAAACCGTCGACGTCCAACGTTTTCCCAATGTCGATCGTTACTTATTGAACATCGTATAACAACACTATTTTCGTAATTGAATCCGTTCAACGCCCGTAATTGGTAATTGACGAATTTGCAAGAATCACCACCATAGCAGTTGACTCCATTCAGTTCAGCCAATTAAAAAAAGAAAAAAAATTCTCTAACCTTACCATAAACTGTAGGTAGATGTTTCAAAAAGTTTCGCGGGCGGTTAGATTTATAGTTTTATTGGGTTATTTATCGTGAGACATTAGTGCTGCTAATAATTTTATTAATGAGTGAAGATGCCAACAGCCAAATTGCTAAATGTATGTTTTATGGAAACTTAAAAATTTAAATTAGTGAAGGTGCTACTACTTAATCTTCTTGTCGTTTCCTTATTTACAGGTGATGATCTATCGCACACAGTTTGCAGTTTCTAGATTTTTTTGTTGACGTAACTGTACTTTTCTGAGATTAGAGCTGACGTTGGAACGTTTCACTGCAATTCACGCAATTCTATAATTGGCTGAAGTCATTGGTATTTGCCTTCACCAAATTGACATAACACGGTATTTTAGATTAGTCGGTAGTCAAGCTACAAGTTTTATTCACTAGAAACAAGATTTTTCATTTTAATGATATGCATCTACCTACCATAGATTAGACGACTAGTGAATCTAATTTTGTAATAAACAAAATTGTTGTAAGCGACCCCTTTAGTACAAATACAATATCAATCTAGAAAATTTTGAATACTAGAGAAATTTAATAATAATTTATTTTTTCAATAATTCGTAGTGACTCTCATTATAAGCGCACCTTACATAGTGAACAGTTAACGAAACTACAATATTACGAGTTACTTACTTTGTTAATTAAAACCATGAATCTACAAGAAGTGCAATTAAAAGTTTGAGTGGAGCTTTCAGATTCTACCGCTATCTGCCATAGTCACTGTGACTAATGTCGTTATTTAAATAGTTGTTATGAGATTGCCAACATCGGAATAAAAATTAAAATTTTATATAATGTTTTTTGAAGTAAGAGATGATGGAAAAAAATTATTTACTACCATAAGGAAAATGACAACTGATAAATATCAGATGCTAATAGGTACAGATACAAATAGGTATGTACAGTCGCCGTCATTGAAGAAGCCCAGGGTGAAGCAAAATTCATTATAAATTACGTTACATTTGCATCCAGGCTAAACCACGGGGTACAGTTTGTTTGAGAACCGCACAAGTGAACTAAGATTAGTCGAAATAGAGCGGCACATTTCAGTTTTAAATTATAAACAGCTTTAAACACACCGTAAGTTGGAATGAATTTTACTTCACCCTGGGCTTCTTCAATGACGGCGACTGTAAGTACACCCAGCCAATTAAGTAAAGCACAAATAATTTACTTTTCTCACGTTATCATCAAGTGTAACATAGAAAAACTTGTAGGAGATATTAGAAAAGCACAGGGGATCACAAATTGTCAACTCTATCTACGTTATACTCGATGATAATGTGCTAAACGTAGATTATTTGTGCATTACTTAATTTGCCGAGCGTACACTTAAGTTCATATATTTTGGTGTACTTATAGTGTAAACCGCACTTGGTACAGTGGCGAGCATAAAATTAACACGTCTTGTGAAGCGAAATCGGCAATTTTGAAGTTGTGTAAAACGGTTTGTAGAAGTAACTGTGTCAACAAAACCTGCCGGTCTGCCGTATTGGACCCAGGAAATTCTTATCGCCCACTGGTGCTCCGGGTAATAAATATTTATTCGGCTTGGAATCTAATACACTTACCCCAAAAAGGTCACCCACCTTCCTAGCCCGGTAACAAATCACCTGGAAATAGGTGGGTTGCAATGCCCTGCCCATCCTACCGAATGGAGTTGGTTTACACTGGGAAGAAACATCGTGCCTTTTTTTTGCTCGCCACTGTACCTACAGCGTTAAAGCCGCCTTATCTGCAGCCTACTAATTAAGAGTTAATGGTTAAATAGAAACTAGCTATTTATCCAGTTAAAGGACATTTACAGTTCATAATACGGCGAAATGTTACTTAAATAACTTATTGAATATGTAAAATGATAAGCCTTTATAAAATTTAGAGAAGATGGAACTACACATATGAATAAGTACCTACAATTTTTGGTGCATCATATACAAAAATATGGTCTCATTAAAATAATCTTTCTTTAAGTTTTGCATACCTATAGAACTGTGGTCTCTACACCTATAAGAGTGATTCACCGTGATCGACTAGAAGAGCGACCTCGAATTGGGCACCGTCTCCACCTGCTCCTTAGGTCCTATACACGAATTGGGCACTCTCTCTACCACTTTAAAAAAAGTTTTAAGCAAAGGTAGAAATCGCACCGCCGCCGTTGGTACCCAATTTGTGTATCTCATCCAGGGAAATACAAGTTGACCCTCCATAAGAATTAAAAAGTGCCCAATTCATGCACGCTCCATTAGAAGTATCTCAAGAAAGAACAAAAGAAAAAAGCTACAAAGCTGAAAATTTAGCCATAGTCTTAGCGAGGTAGAAACTAATCACTGAAAATATTTTCATAATGGTGCCACTTCCGTATATACCGAAAGTTGATAATTTTATTTTAAATTTTTCTAGATTTTGTGAAGAATTCGATTATCATTTTGTTAAAAATTTTCTATAAAAACCTAAAATCAGTATTTTTCAAAATATTCAAATTTCTCTGAAAATTTTGACAGAAAACTAATGTGACTAAAAAATTAAAATATCAGGAACAATTTACGATAGCACGTTGAATTGTTTATGCAAGTGAGACATAACGTTGAAGCTAATAATCGTATAAAAAAATGACCAAAATATTTTACGGTAAAGTTTGTAATTAACGGCATTCGTCAACCTTACAAGAACAACAAAAAGTCATTTTTTTTAATAGCATGACACCTAATTAGGTACATACATCAGTTGCCAGAGAAAAGTAATGCGCTTTTAATGATGTCAGATGTTTCTATGCCGAAAATGTATGGTACCTGAGTATGGTTCTTTAGATATTGGCCATTTTCTTATTTATCAGAGAAAATTGAATAGCGCTGACTTCTAGAAGGCTTTACCTTTAGGAGCTTCGTACCTCGTTCTTTTCTTGAGATACTTCTCATACCTATACGGTCACCGTGGATCAGCCTGTATACCTATCTACAACTTATAACGCAACCCATATAAATAATATAAGCTTTTGCCAATGTTTCGACCTTGACACCTACTTGAGTTACTTTATTACATTAGTCACTTTAATGGTAAAATAAAGTACCTACCCAGATAGTTATCAATTTAGATGAAAAAGCAAAATAATCTTTAAACGCAGTTTAAAGTTTTGAAATAGTTTTTTAATAAATCTTAACAGAATATTTACAGTAATGTTCAACAAAATTAGTTCTGTAGTCACTAGTCCGTTTTGTATAATGTCCCAGTTGAATGTCATTACTTTGATTAGATATAAATTATAAATCATCTGATTAATAACAACGCAATTATTCGTAAGATTGTGTCTGTAGGTAGGTAAGTATCTATGCAACATTGCATTGCCAGCTTCAACGTCATTGATGTAAAGTTTCCTCTATAGCTTTTTGACTAATTTTAGATCTGATTGCATCTGATTAATTCCCAACCGCCGGCACTTCCAACAATTATGCAACCTTGGTCCATTGTCCACCATAAACCCAAACAGCATCCGCATTGATTTATAATTTATCCATTAATTTTCTTCCATTGCTTTTCCTTTCTTCAGCTCTCCTGAACGCCACCTTCGGTCATATAGCATCACCCCAAATTCTCGACGATTAACAGTTGCCGGCGTCGCGACGCACGACGTTTCCTATCTGTCTTCATTGCAGCCGAACAAACGACGCGTTATTACGTTACTATGAATAATCAAGTCAACCATGGACAGGTGGCACAAGAGAGTAAAAGTGAAGGTCAATCCGGTGTCTCGACGTCGCTTTACTATTATTATCATTAAGTACCGTTGTCCGTATTTGTGTGTGTGCGTTGGTTAATTACGTTAGAAGAAAGGAGGTTTTACGATGATAAGTTAACCAGGCAATTGACGACGCAATGACGCACGTCAACAATATATTAAAGAAGATTTTTAAAATTTACAACTTTGACAAAAACTTTGAAAAGAAAACTTTTACTGGCAAAATTTGAACTAAGAATGTATCGCAATGTTAAGACAACAATTTTTAGGCTAAGTATAAATATAAATAAATGGTTAGGAGAAATTCTATAATTTGCCAAAAATTTGGAGTGCTACAGTGTTGCCGTTGTTAACAGAGATAATTTAGATTTTTTTTTAAACAATACACTATAATATAACGCATCCGGTTGGCCCTTAACTTTCCACGGACCGAACCTTCGCGCACCTCGTGTTCCGGCCCTTACGGCCGCACCCCCTCCCCTTACCTTATACTTGCTGAGAATTTCGTCGGCTAACCGAAAGTCTTCAAAAAAAAACTGCACTGACGCGTCGCAAACTTTGAACCTTTGCGGCTACATCTTGCTCTGAGGTTTTTGACTACATTCGAAAAAGCGTCGCGATGCCCTGATCAACAATCGTTTCTTATAGACCGTCGAACGAAATTAAACGCGTTATTGTCGACCAACTTTCACGTGCTGGACGTCGCAAAGATGCGCACAGCTCGTCGGCGTCCCGGCGCCGACCGGCGCGCCAACATTGAAAATCGCGCTGAATTTTAGTGATATCCACCGACAATCACGTGGTCGTTTGACATTTGTGGTGGCGAGTTTATCGACGAGTGACGAGTTTATGAATCCCTTTTGAGGAGGTAATGGTGGTGGGGTGGTGGTGATGTTGCTTTTTTGGGGGACAGGGAAGGGGACTAGTAGCTGCCTCTCTTCGTGTTTTGTAGTCCGTCACGTAGCAACAAAACAAATTAGGAATGGATCGTAGTTGCCATGTGAGGGCTAAAGGAGTGTGAAAAGGATTTAAAGGGTTTATTGGGGGCGCGGTGTGATATACTCTGGTGACCATCATGCTAGATTATTTTTATATTTTAGGCGGATGATTCGTACGCCCAGCTCGTAAGATGTGACTATGTAATTTGCTTGAAGCATTTATTATTAAGTAGATAGGTACCTACAGAAAAAAGTTTTAGACAACAATTATTTTGTAACTGCTTATTTGATTTACTTATGGCATTAAATTTTGTTAACGTCATATCTTCCCGGTATGACGTCATTACATCATCAATATTTTTTTAATGGCAAACTATAATTGTCAAATCGAAATTGCGTAGATTTTCTTTTCTCTTTTTATGATCATCATACGTTGCACATAAGAAAACTTTCTAAAAAAATCAAGTTTAATGTAATTCTTGCCAATATATTTAACGCACATACTTTTATCACAAAAATTAAACACGTGATCATTTAAAACAAGGTTTAACATTAGTTTATTACAGAAAATGTTTAAATTGTTTGTAATTTGTATTTTTGTTACTTTAAGCAGACGCATTGGTATTATCAACCATAACCTTGACAACTTATTACATAATATTTTCAAAAACTGCACAAACAATTCTTTATGTTTTGTTGTATAATAATTTGTTGTCTTATTATTCATACATGTTTTTCAACTTTATCGTATGTCAGGGCTTTTATGTTTGCTTTATAAAAAAAGCTTCTCTTATTTGATTTTTAAGCCATATGCCGTTAGTGAAGAAATTGATTAGGAGCTTATTTGACGACAAAGTTTATGTTCAAAACATACGCAGTCATATCGAGATATTATTAAATATCAACATAATTGTTATTGATACATTACACCTCAAAAGTTAAAAATATAAAATTAATTATTAAATAGAAGAAAGAACTCAAAAACTCAAAAAAATTATTATCATAATGTCCAATAGACAAACACGAATATTAAAACAATTTTGCTACTAATGTTAGAAACTTTTTTATTCTTTCATATTATTTGTTAATATACAGGGTGTTAATAAAAGAAACTTTATAGACGTTGGTAGATGGTAGTGTAGATGAAAATAAGAAAAAACACTAGTAAAGTCACGTTTAATAATCGATATTTTTTTATTCAAAGCTATTGAGTATTAGTCTTGAGTTTATTAAAGTTTGATCCTTGTTTACATGCCCCTATCATTTGCCAAAGTGTTTAAATTTTTTTAATTAATTAATATTCTGCATAATAAAATGTTGAATAACTTTTTAAATTCTTTCTATTTTTTTGTTATTGCATTTTGTGTTTTTTTTTTATTAAATTTTGTTTTATTTTTATATTGGATTTTTAGGATTTTAAATTTTTGCTTTTTTTATTATTACTTTATTATCACTTTTATATTTCAATTTTTTGTGATTTTACTCAACAACATTTTCACTAGTTTTATTTGATGCTCTGATTTTTCTAACTATAAATTTACATTTCTGCGTTACTTTGCGTACTAGAGGATATTTCCATTTGTATTTCGTTTTACTGCAAAACTATCTTTGGTTTTCTTTCCTATGTGTCTTTTAGCTTTAGTTTAGCTGGTTTCCTATTTCTTTCAAACGTTTTACATCTTTTTACAATGTTTGTATTTTCAGTTTTCCATTATTATTTTATGATACTTATTTTTTTTAACAAGCGCGTTTTTGGTTCTATCGTGTTCATTTCTGAATATTATTTTACCTTATTTTACACAATTTTTTTAATAGGTACGTATTTAATAGGTTTTTATTGTTATTATTGTTATTACTTACCCACATAAAGTTTACCTTGAGAATTTTGGAGTGTAGCTGTTTCATTATGTACTTCTTCAAATTTCGATCAAAAACACAAATATCTATATTAATAATGACACAAATTACCACAACCATCAAAATTATCAAAACTATCTAATTTCCACATATGTAACTTGTAAGCTAGAAGGACCATATTCAATTTTCAAAACGTAAGTATTAATAGCGTTCTTGAGTTTGCCACGTCAGTTCTTTATTAAGACAACTTGTAAAAAAACTTTGAAAAAAATTGCTTTCTTGAGGCAACAATCTCGTCCTAATTGGGCTACCAGTCTGAATCCTTGCTCCCCTTCGGCGTTTTATATAGGTATATACACACAGTATGCCTTAGCGGGGGCGTCGAATTTGATGAAGACGTCGGCGGCGGTTCAACCTACCCTCCCGTCACCCCCGGTGCGTCGTCGATTTGGCACGGAAATCGATAAGGCCCGCCGAAGCCCTGCTATCAGGTCCCAGCGCTGGATTTCTTGACCTACATTAAGCCGGCACGTGCTGGGGGCGGCTGATTGAACTCCAAACAAAAAATTCAATATATTTATAATATCAACATACATGCTAAACGTTGATGGCTAATGGTGGCAAACGACATTTACAAAATTCCACCTTCTATCATTGATTTCCTACGAAATTTGATGTGTCGAAAATTTGTGTTTTGTTGTTGCGTTTCCAAGGCTTGCCCTGCCCCCAGACGGTCGTTTCGTTGTTCCCCGTCTCGCCTTAAAGGGAATGGAACGGGCGAAAGTTTTTTTAAAGTTGCCCTGTCGGGGTAAAAAACGACGCAAGCGGGACGTCGAGGCGGCGACTTGATGGACGAAACGAAAATAACGATATGTGGTTATGTATTTCGAGCAAAAAGATGTCGCCTGACTTATTTGACAACCGTGGAAAGGCTTGTAGGGGACGTTGTTGAGGTGCGGATAGGGGATTGCGGTTCAATAATAAATTTGGGCTATTTGGGGTAATTTGATTCGACGACCCTAATTCCAACTCCACAACAATCTCTACGGACTACACAGAAACGTATTTAAAATCTATAAAGCCCGAAATAATTTTTTTAAACTCTATTTTATTTACAATTAGTATCTACAAGTAATAATTGTGTAATCTAGATACATGAGCTGCAGGAACCCTCCCAGGGGCCAGTTTCTATCATTGAATGATGACATTTATACCAATGATTTAAAAATAAAGTAATAAAAATATAATATAAAACCAACAAATTCAATTCAGATAATAATAAAAAACACTACAAAAAAAATACCTACAAAATAGCTATTTTTAATTTAAGCAGAAGGGAATAAGTACCTCCTTAGATTTACTACTTAAATTTAATACAAATTTTTCATACAAGAATTACCGAATTAATATGTGAAAAATAAAAAGCTCATATTAGAGATAAAAAAAACATTTCTATATTCAAATCATATAAACATCAATTAAGAATCTTAAGAGGAACGTCTCCGCTTTATCATCTGTGATTGTAGAACGTCAGCAAAATGCATTGACGTGAGTATTTGTATTAGCAGGGGCACGTATTGAAAAGAGAGAAAATGCATTTCGTATTTCCAAAACCGCTCCGTACAGGTAAAAAATATCTAACTTTTGTTTTTAAAATCTGATACGTCACGATAGAGACTCCGGAGGATGATGCTTTAAAGAAAGTTAACATGCACGTTAATATGAACAAAATACAAATGTTTACTTTAACATTAAATAAATTTCCAATTTGACTTTAGTTTGCTGTAAACCTCATCATCCCCCATTCGTTATTGAATATTCTAAACTGAAGGCTAATTATATTACTTAAAATATGCGTGTTGCTTTTGCAAATTTCAAAATACGAATTTGGTGCTTATTGTCGTTCTCTGTTCGACACTCATAAAATGGGTTATACCCATCTGCCTCACTTTACGGCTGCACGAAATAATGTAGTGCAATTACTCTGCAGAATATTGAAAAAGATCTCGCGTCAAACATTATGAATATTGTCTTGAGTCATCATACTGGCGCGCGAAAACCAGGCCCGTATTAATTCGTTTATTCAGTATAAAGTAACGACGTGTGAAACAGTAACCTGGTGTCAAGCCAACCCTGGATTAAGGCGCAGCGTATCACTGTGGACCAGCTGCGTACTCAATGCATGCGCGCGGCGTCATTCCATTAAATTAACTGGGTTATTTACTTGCAATTGACTCATTCCATTTCTTTTTATGCAGTGATCTAAAATGAGAGAACTAATCTCGCCACGTCAACATGCATACAGTGAGAAAAAACCACATGTGATAGACGGAAACGTTCCTCTTAAGAGAACTAATAAAATTGATGAAGAAAACAAATAAAAAAAGACAGAAAAATACTAAACTAAAATAGAAGAAAATTACATTATTCAATAGCAGAACAGAAATAATAAAACATTATTCCTACATAAGTGTGTTAAAAATTTAATCAACAAGATAATAGTAAAATAAAAATAGCAAACTTTAATTAACATTTATGTTAAGCAGCTCTTACAACAGTAAAGGATTAAACAAATAGTAGTTATAAATAAAGTGCTGTACTATGAGGCGCCGTTTGTGCCATTAGTACATAAAATTTTTTTTTAAATAAAGAAATAATACATATTGTTATTAAAAAAATATGAATACAAAAATAAGGATAAGGAATTTTGTTTATTTGAGTTTGAACAATGAATTATAGATTTATTGCAGACTAAAAAGTAATTTTGATTATAAAATTATTTATATTATTGTTTTCTTCAAAGTTTATATTTTTATAAATTTCATGTTGTACTAAAATACATCAATGGTTGCATAACCACTACGATAATGTATCTTCTGTTAATGAGATAAGAGGTAAGTTATTTCAAATTTAATTACATAAATATTTGAATAATTGATGGGTTTCTTTAATGATTGTATTGCATTTTAGATTGGATTATCATATAACTTCTTATGTCACAAAATTTACATATTTACAATCACTAAATACTTCTAAACAGGCACCAAGCACTTCAATTTTGAGTCACTTTAGTATACAAATAACAACAATTCTATAAAAAAAATTTAATCATATAAAAAGTAAAATAATAAAAATTAAAAACGACAAATTCTATATGTGAGTAGATACAACAATTATAATACAAATTTCTAGAATTTTAACAGAAAGGCTGCAATAAAGCTGCAAAGTAGGTACATATAAAGATAATAAAACAACCAGATTTCAAAACATATGGTATACAATAATGTTATATACATTTTTAGTGGCCATCAATTATAATAATGACTTGAAGCCAAACTTAACCAAAGCTGTGAAATTAGAAGAAAGTAAACCTATTAGGCTTTAGCAGTTGTTTCCTAATTTCTTATAATTTATATCAACCTTTCGTCTTCCTCAAGATAACCCGAAAATTTTTCCAAGTTTTCAGAGAGTTTATCTTCTGAGGATAGCCATAACACGATTCAAATACCTATCAAGAACATTTTTAACAAATTACATCGAAGGAAATCCAAGAAGTTTGTTCAAACAAAATTACAATACAATACAAAAATAACGTCAAAATCATAAACAATTGAGAAAGAAACAAAATAAACAGGTTCTAAAAATTATATTGTATGTAAATATTTCAAGACTAGATTAGAACAAAAAAAAAAACACAACAAATTTAAAACAGTTGACCAAATAGAGAAATAACAAGAAACAAATAAAAATTAAAAAAAAAACAATAAGTTGGTAAAAATAATTAAAATGCGCAAAATGTTGAAAAAAATGTAAATAAATATAGTATGTAGGTACCTACTTAGATGCGAAACAACAACTTAGAAAGCTTAAAAGTCACAACTAAATAACTAAAAAATATAAATTTTGAAATCATAAAAATATTGAAGGTAAAACATAAATAGTAATTTTTGTATCTAGAACACGAAATGCCACTTTTGCGTTCAAGAATGGAAGTTATTTTGCCGAGGTTTACCGAGGTAAAATATCCATTCGAGAACGCAAAAGTATTTCGCGTTCGAGATACAAACAAGATTTTTTCGAAAACTGCAATACAACAAGACAATTTTGTTATAAAACACTTCATTTATATTTGAAATTGTTTGAATCGTGTTTAAGTCCAGACGGTTTAGGTGCGGTGTCAATCGTAACGGTAGCGACGAAATAAAACAATAAAAATCAGTTGTTTTAAAAATTAGTTCTATTAAAAATTATTATTCTAATTCGTGTTCCAAGAGTGTATAATTATTCAAAATGAGCTGGAAAAAAAAAGAGCGTTTACCAGAAAAAATATGTTATGTGTTTAATTAATAAAGTTATAAATGTAAGTTGAATAATTGGCAAACTATTTTGACATTTGTTTTACGTTCTAGAACGTAAAAGTACTTCGTAGCTAGGTGACAAAAAAGGCTCACTTTGTCAATTCAAAATTCAACGTAAATGTCAACTTTTGATACTTTTCAACTTTTCAACTTTTTGCATTCGAGGCGTAGGTAGTATTACGTCCATAGGTATTATTAGGTACTAGATATTTATTTGTTTATGAATCATAACTATATCACTCTCTGACTGGATAATACCTATCCCTAATTAGCTTCTTCAGTCTCATCATATCAATACATACATTTGGCGGTCATAACAAAACGGCTAAACTGCCATCATCTAAAAATTCGTGGCTACAAACCGCACGACCACTTTTTATGAACCACGCCGACATATCAGTCCGTCAATGTCGGGAGTTCTTCAAAAAATTCTTTTGTCGTCGCGACCCGTCCAGCTCGGAAAACACTCTTTTTGCTTTTCGAATTCGCCGACGTATATATAAATTTTTTTTGACGCGACTCATTTTGGAGATGCACCTTTCAGTAATTCAGCTGTTTGTATTTCGGGAGGCGTCTCCGTTCAAAGTCGAAAAATTTACGACCCAAATCGATCCCCTGAACATCAATTAAACAACCACCGCTGACCTAGGAATTCAACCGCGGCAATCACAGTAATTATTGTTAATATCAACAGACAGTTGCTAAAGTTCGAAATTTTAATTTTTTATTTTTAAAATCAAATTACCCACTTAGAAATAAGATCCCTTTGTTTGAAGTGGCAGAAAAAAAATTTCCTTATGAAAACACTAAAAATTGTTGACCCGCCTACGTTCCTTTCGTGTTTCTTTTTTTCATATTCTTTTTTTTAGTTTTTTTTTCTTCGTCTGGATCGATGGTGCGGACGTCGCGACGACAACGCCGCGTTCCGGACGCAGCGCCGAAATGTTCGACGATTTCGGTTACCCGAACATTCGGCGTCCTCTCGTGGCGAAGAGACGAACTAAATTTGGGGTTGGTTGTTAGAATTTCGGTGAGGCGAACAACCCCGATTAGCGATGAAACGACGATCGGTCAGTAGGGGGCGCTGCCGGTGACAAAATTTATTTAGAGGCGCGTACTTAATTATATTTTGTATTATAACGGTTGACTTCATAACGGTGGGGCAATTAAATTAACTGATAGATGTAACTATTTTTAATTACATCTAGCGGTTAGCATGAAGAACTTATCTACTGGATTTATCGCCTAAACACGCAATATTATAGATGTAGAAACAATTATTATTATTAAGTATATGTACCTACTTATTTGTCTAGTTTGATATGTAGGTATATGCATGTATGTACCTACTTTATGAATAAAATGATGAAAGACGACGAGAAGATTGCGTCAACAGTAAATGTCAAGAACCACAATAATTGTGAGCTGTTCTTGTTCAAACCGTTTTTAAAACTACCTATTATATTAGTCTATTAATGTAGTGGTGTCCTAGAACCTACAAAAAATGGAAAAATTGTAGAAAATTACAACCCTCATTAAACTGCGTCTTTATAAACTCATCATCACCCTCATAAGTAAGTTTATATAATTACGCACAACTAATACCAGCTGTTATAAGAAAATCAAGATTTATTAAATAATGATACCATCAAGATACCGTCATGCTGGTTACACTTAATTCGAAAACGTCAATCAGTTTGATCAACTATTTATTTGCAACTTTATCCTTACCGCTTAGGGCGCTCATTAATTGTTCACTTTATCAAATGCTTAGGATAATATAATAAATTTTGTATAAAACTCAATTTTTAATTTACAGAATTGAGTGAAGCAAAAATAGAGTAAAATTGTTCAACGTAAAACCATATTACGTAACAGAAAATAAAACATTCATAGGTACAGCTTGGAGAAAATGTTTTATCGTATCGGGCGGCATTGCGGGCCGTGTATTAAGATTATGGGTAAGTGTAATGACTGCAGCATTTTCAATTCTTGAAAATAAGACGTCTCGTTGCGACAACTGATTTTTCGGCAGGTAGTTTGCAGTCGCCCAATCTGGTTGTGCGGTCCCCAATGTCGCCCTACAAAACAAAACATATTCTCCAAGCTGTACCTACCTGTCTGGAGATTGAGTGAGAGCAAACTAATATTAGCAATTATTCGTGAGGCTTAAAAGACTCCATTAATTGTTCAACTTCTCATTACGGTAAACGTAGATTAAATTCTACAAATAATTTATATAGCTTAGTAAACAAATTTTTTAACTTCAAATCGTTCAACATAATAACATGTGTAACGTAAAGTGAAACGTACAATCAGCTTTACTGAGTATCCAAGATGTTAGACCTAACATGGGTGTTTGCCATTAGAATGTGACCGTCACACTTCAAATGTAGACATAAGGTGAAGGTGGGATTTTGTTATTAAGCTCCGCCCAGTTTTAGTTACCTAGAAGATTCCAACACAATACACACTACATAGTCAGCAGCACCATCAAAATGTTAGGGTTTACACTAGATTTGAAGTGGGAGTCAAAATTTTATAAAATGCAAAAGATGATAGAAATACCTAAACGTCTCTCGCGTCAATAAATGCCACTTACACGGTAGAACTTATTCAACAAATCTTAGTGAAATTGTGTTTTTAAAGTGATTTAAAAAATAGTTTTTTGCAACTTATTATACCTACCTACTGCTTTAACGAACCACTTTCGGAAATAAGTAAATTGCGTTAAATAATCCCATTCTGACCTAAGAAACCGGTGTTAACAGAGTGTTAATAAAGGAACTTTTCCTACTACTTTTCTTTAGTTTTAGTTTTTAGTTAAGTTTTTTCAGGTTGGGAGTTGTGAGTGTAAAGTTATTAAAACAAAGAATAAACGTCAAAACAAGACGGTACACTAATAATTTTGAATTTGACATTTAATCGTGGCTATACGCCACTCGTTTTCCTAAACTTGGATTTGTACATTATAAAATGCACCTTATGTTACTCGTTTTTTAATCCTACTATTACAGATGTTGGCATCCATGTAATAGTTATACCAGGTGTTCCAGTCGTACTAAAACATAGGAAAATAGCATGGAAAAGTTATATTTTCTTAAATTAGGTATATATCTTTCCAGATAAAATTTGGTAAAAACGAAAAACTCCACGCGGATCCTTAAAACGAAGGGCACGGTTTCATGTTAGTGAAATTAATGGTTGGAAAGGCTAAAAAATAAAAAAAAATTGCTTTGATCCGGATTTGAACCTCGGATCTCATGTTCGGAAGAAACGTTCTGACCCATTTACCATTTACCATTTAAAAAGATTTTTATTTCTATTAATGATTACATAAACGCATATACACGCATATACACGGTACACAAAGGGTATTTTAGTAGATTTCCTATCTACAGGAGCTTTACATCTACATTGAAATAAAATTGGTAAAATTTCCCACAGAACAATTTCCACCCTCGACGGGCCCGTGTTGCGTCCTCAAAACGGAGGTGGACTGCCAACACATGGACTCACGTCATGTCGGGTTTCCATTGTTAATTGAGAAATTGGACTTTGCAAATTGACAGCTTTGTCGACCAGAGGCCGCGAACAATTTGAGTGAAGTGGTGGACATTGAGGTAAACATCTTAGGAAAAAGTTTAAAAACCTAAGTTTTGCTAATTAAGAACTTATATAATAAGGGTGTGTATTTTGACGGGAGTGGGGGAGGGGATAGGTTAGGACTACTATGTACAATCGCGCAATTATATTTTATAATATTTACAGTTACTTTGCGCCTAAAATCCCAAAAGTTAGGGGATGGTTCGTAATCTAACTTAAACTAAATATTTACAGTTTCAAAGAAATTTTGCAGTAATTCAGATGATTTATTCATTAAAGAAATCTAAATGTTGATAAGGTAATTTATGTTTTATGACAAAATTCAAGTTATTACGACGGAGTTCCGAGATCGGGTTAGTTAGTGGACTGTGAGTCATCTGAACACGGTAAAATTTTTCCGAAATTGAGTTTGTAAACTCCCTCAAAAATGGGAGATTGGCAGTTTCATGCAGAATATTAAGTCTAGTATATCTATCTAGTCCTGTTATGAGGCTGAGATACTTGTTTTGGTGGGTTTGCAATGAACGAAATTTAGTTTTTGAGAGGCTGCCCCAGACGGGGGCAGCGTATGTTAAAATGGGCCTAAATATCGTGGTGTAAACCGATCACCATCCTAAACGCAATACTTACTGATCATTTATAATTTTATACTATACATAATGGTTTTAATACTGATTATTTTACTACGATTTTTTCTTAAATTTTGACCTTTGATTAAAGTTTTTCTAACTATCAATTTGACAAGAAAACGTTCCTCTCTTTTTCAAAGTCCTTCGTTTTTACCCAATTTGATCAGGGAAGATATAATTTATTAAAATAGGAATTAAAATTTTCCATGCTCTTTCCCCATGTTGTTAATAAATACCTAAATTCAGTGTTGCTTTCCAGACCATTCATTATCTTTATTAAACTTTTATGTAGACTTTGTATTAAGTTTAATGTTGCTTTATAACAATGTTAATGTTAATTACTTTTTTAATATCTACCTTTTACTTTTTGGTTTCTTTATTTATTTATTAATTTATTTGTTGAAACAGCTTAATGCGTGATTATATTATTTGCTTTACCTATACAAAGTTATCAATTTACGTCATGAACGACAGACGACAGATTTTCAACAGTTTTTTTTTAGGAACTGGATAGATTGCATAAAGCGCCAAGTAAATCGTTGACCGTGTGTAACAGAAAGTGGACAAGTCAGTTGTAGGTACATTTTATGAAATTGATGCTTTGTAGGTTATGTCCAGATGCCGTAATTTTACAGAGTTTCAGAAAATATGGGATAAATGTGTTGTCTTTATTCATAAACTGGACAGAAGTAGTGTCCAGATCGTGAAAAAAAAATTAAGATTACACGATCTGGTTGGACCAAGTTCATGAACTGGATGTCCATTTCATGAAATTACACTAAATGGGTGCGACATATACCTATACTTAACATGAACGTTTTAACATTTGACCGATAATGCGATTAATTAACTTTCGTTTCAAATTGTCACGCCAACGTCTGTTTTCATTTAATTGCATGTTGTATTTAATCTTCAAATCTATATCATTTTTTTCATTTCTGTTCCACTTAACCTATCTACAATAGTTAAACAAAGCTGCAAGTGTGAAGACGACCAGGAAGATGAGCAAAAATTAACAGAAAAAAAGGTGACACAATGCAAGTGCATAATACCTCGTCGCATTGAACACTTAATGACATGTAATAAAATAAAATACAAACGTTTGTTGTATAATTGAGTTATTACGCTCGGAACAATAGGTCCATTATCAATAAATGCCAAAGTTGCCAGCTTGCATTATTAGCCTTAACGTTTTAAGTATAATTTATGATAATTATATATTTGTCTAATTTTACAAGTAACAAATTGAAAACGCATTACTTCTTCATTGTCGACAGTTTCGTAACGCAGCCTAAAAAAAAGTTGAAACTATTTTTGTCTCAGTGATGGCAGATAGCAGAGTTTCAACAACCCAACAATTGTTTTGGTTTGATGAGACCAGAGACCACCTGCCAGTCGACTGCATAAATTTTATTTAAGTACGTAATTAGGTAGGTAGGTACATATACCTACCTACTTAATATACCTAATATACCTACCTACCTATAGGTATATTATACTTTCTGATCGGGACGCTTCTTCCGATCATAAGTTCAGAGGTTCAAATCTCAATCAAGATAACACTTTTTATTTTATTTTTTTAGGATGTTTTAAGGTCTTTCTAACCATTAATTTTACATAAAAGCGTGCCTATCCTTTCAAGAATCCGCGTGAAGTTTTTGTTTCTCCCTAATTTTATCTGGAAAAATATAATTTAAGAAAACATAATTTGCCGTGCTATTTGCCTAACAACCTCGATTAAAATCAAGTTTTTTCCTATATCCTCCAACTAAGTAGGATTGGACCGTAAAAAAAATCAAAATTTTTTCCTTGTCCAACATCAGCAAACCACACCAACCTCACTTTCCCCTACTTCCCGTAACTTCCAAAAACTCGCCAAACAAAAAATAATTGACCATCGAACGCTAGCAACCAAAAACCACAACAGGAACAAAACAACATCAGGAAAAACGGGTGGGTCCGATGGGCGGTGTTCTTAATCGTCCGCCACCCACACGGCCAATGGTGCAACGGCCACTCGACACGCCCCTCGATGACGTCACGCAGGTGTGCAGAGGTGTCGAATGACCCCGACCGACCCCGACTGCACTAGTTATTTTTGAAGTAATAGAAGGAGCATCAGCGTCGTCGTGCCGCTGGTTTTATTAGGCGCACGAGCACGGGTAAAGCGATGGTGATAACCTTGATTTGTGGTGATAAACAAAGCGATAATTTCAATAGTTTTTGAGCGAGTTTGAGGAAGTTAAATGTTGATAGGAATAAAAACAAATGCGTCAAACAATATTAAAGTTTTTACGCGGAAATCTCAAAGACATAAAAAAGTGTAAACAAAATAGAACGTTTTTATGAAATCACATTGCTATACTTAGAATTTCAAAGTCAACCAAACTTGCTGAGCGATCTTCGGGTTAAACAAAGTAAAAAAATTAATTTCTTACATTATGTATAAAAAAGTTTTTTAAACTAAAAAGTTAAAACTTAAAAAAAAGAAAAATTGAAAGTTTAAATATGTACAGCTTGGAGAATATGTTTTGTCGTGTCGGGCGGCATATGGGGGCGGCCGCACAACTAGATTGGGCGACTGCAAACTACCTGCCGAAAAATCATTTGTCGCAACGAGACGGTTTATTTTTTAATTGAAAATGCTGCAGTCATTACACTTACCCATAATCTTAATACACGGCCCGCAATGCCGCCCGATACGACAAAACATTTTCTCCAAGCTGTACCTACCTACCTAATGCCTACTTGGATAAACAATAAAAATTAATAAACACTGAAGGAGAAAAAAACTATTATGCAATAAAAAAGAAAAAAATAGGTAAGGTAGATATAGAAATAAAAATGAAAAGTACGGAGAGAGTTAAAAAATTATATATAAATAAATTAAAACTAATTACTTTCTGAAAATAGATTAGATATATAAAATGTAGGTGCACTTAGGTAACATACCTAGGACCTTTTCCGTATTGTAAAAGTGAACATATGTAGGTACAACCTGTCCATCTAACCTTAGGTGAAAGGATCAATTTTTACAATGGTCACAGTAGCTAGTAGTTGCTTTATAGGCGTTTATTTTTGAAAGTATAGTCGTTCACGGTTATAGTGGCTATAAACCACTTTAAAAAACCCACTTTGGTATTACATTGGGCAAAAATATCGTTTTTTTCTGTTCTCTCCATTGTTGATACCACTGTATAAATTTTCATTTGTTTCACATATGATTATATTTTCATATCTACAGTTGCGTGATAATAACTTTGTACGGCATTTATAACTTTCTGCCACCATATTTGCTTATATTTTGCTACTACATATTATAACGAGAAATTAGTATACCTACCTACTAGCTATGTACTTAATTATACAAAAATATCCTTCATTACTTTTTCAGTGTAATTTGCAAATAATCTTTTAGATCATTGCTAGCTAGGATAAGCTAACTGCAGGTAGGTATAATAAAATAATTGGGAAAACATTAAAAAGTTAAATTAAAAATGTCTTGTCTGAAATATCTGACCTTGAAAAGAAGTGGAGTGGAGGGTATATCATTTCCTGAGCGTTGACAATAAAATTATATGTCTAACAGAAACTTGACGATTATTATTTTCTCATTTTATAAATAAACTCGAACTCACACACTCTCATAAACAGGTACCTACATAGTATATAGGTACATACTTATATCAGCTACTGGCGGATGTATAAATGCTTTCGAAATTTCTAGTAATTATAGCGACCGCAAAAAAATAAAAGCGCCGGTCCTGATATGGGCGTCGATTCATAATCAATTCTCTTCAGATTGCGTCTTCGGGGACCAGATAGCTTGATCTGACTCGCTTTCGTCGACTTAATGACCAGAGCCGGAGGGCCTAACGATAATGTCCGCCCCCATATCATTTGTCCACGTCCTCGGGACGGGAGAGAAACCGATAACGGCATTAAGAATACCGGCCCTGCGATCATCGACGGCGGTGGCGTCCCGACGTCACCGTTTCCGTTCTCTTCAAAATTCCAGCATTGTTCCAGAAAACGACGTTGATGATGCAAGATGGACCAAGAAAAAAAAAACGTAAACCCGATTCAAGGTTACGCTTCCGGCCGCCATATTACAGAAACAGTTATTACGACATTTCCTCGTGCCATCGCCAATTTCTTTTTTACTTTGTTGATTATTTACGATTTTTTTATCTCCTGAGCGGGTACCCCTTTAACCTTCGTTCTTTTCGCTGTAACCCGAAATCTATTTAAAGGAAACGAGCGACACGTGCGGTTGTGACCTACGGGGATTGCCGAAAATAAAATTGTTAACTCTATATTTTATACAGGGTGCAAAAGTTTTTCAAAATGATAAAATGGTGTTTTTTTCTTGGAACTAAATATGAAATTCTTTCTTTAAAACAAGAAGGTGTAAACGGTGCCACACTTGCGGGACAACCGCTTTTTGGCGCTTTCTGACCGCCGGTGTTTGCCGCAGTCTGTCGCGGTTGGGCCGCAATGACTTAACACACGTTTCTACAGTTAAAATCCATAAAAACAAATTAAATAATAAATGCACTTTCCTAGAGATAAATTGGGTGTTTAACCAGAATTAATTCAATCGCTATTTAAAATTTAATAACTTATCCAAACAAATTATTCTGCAACTGTACGTAGGTAGGTACACTCTATTACTTTCCAGAATGTGATAAATTTTTGTTAATTGCTTTTTTCTTAATTTTTTATTATAACAATTTTAAAACTATTTAACTAATAACTAACAACTTAAATACTTGACGCAACATACGGCTTCTTATAGCCTATGTCACGCTTGCGGCACAGCCGCGTGGCGGTGCCAGATAAAGTACCTACCTATTGTCAACAATTATGTTTAGTGTATTCTGGACATGTCGATAGTTCTAACTTTACCATCACAGTTTAGTAGAATTTTTCTAACAACTCCACGATCGGATAAACCTGCCAGAATGTACGAGTTGCAACAAGCGTAAAATCGACTGTCGACTGTATGGGCTCAACGCGGTATGATTGACTGAGTGTAGGCTTACAGCAAAGCTACGCCTCTAAACTTCAATCAAAAAATAATTTTATAACGTATAATAGCATAAGACTTATGCTTATGCGCTAATCCTTATGTGAATGAAGCATGCTTCGTTTATATAAGGATTAGTACGGTGCTGGCTGGTGTCGTTGTAGTCTAACTAGATAAAATGCGATCATTCGAAATCAGCTTAATTTTTGTTAACCTTGGTGTATAAACTTTCATTAAGATCTAAAATGGCTGTATTCTTCTTATTTCTATTTTTAAATTCATTCTTTCGCTTGTCCCAAAAGGCTGGAACACTTTGCAACTTTTGCGCAAGCTTGTAATGAAATTTACGATCAAAAACCTTTAGGATTATTTGATTATTATTACTGACATAACAGTTGGGAGTTTTTCAAGCAATAGCATAGTAAACGTGCGGTTTTGTGCCGTGCGGCATTGGTGCCAAAATTTGGAGTTTGAAAACCTCTACACTGCAACGCAACCAATTCGTACTGGTACTGCACTAATTTTTTTATCTGAATGCTCCCATGTGAAACCATGGGTTTAATTTTTGCGCACCACCACACAACGCGGCACCACACAACAAGAGCGCTGCACAAATCTTTACATTAGAGAAAATATGAAAATTGTTCGCCAAATAACTAATTTGACAGCAGATTAGAGAATATTTTTTAAAAATGGCGTCGGTTATTTTTGCTTCCGGCAACTTTATTTTATTTTAAATGGCAATGTAGGTAGGTATGGTATACTAACTTTTAATTCAGCCTGACGTATGGAATTGTTGTGTTTCTCTACAAAAAAGCCAATTATGTTAAAAAAAATTAATAACTTAGTTAAACAAAAAAAACATTTTACTTCTAAGCTCCGCCCACTCCAAGTTATCTGAAGCAAGGTGCTGGAATTCAGCCCAACACAGTCAGCCCTACCGGTCAAATTCCAATGGTTTTATTGACTGTCTTTTGTTTTGAATCCAGACCCCTGTTTCAGGTAACTCGGAGTGGGTGAAGCTTAGAAGCAAAGTGTCATCTTTGCTAAGCTAAACACAAATTTTATTTATTTATTTAAAACTAAACGGCTTAGGGCCGGTTTTACGAAAGTCGAGTAAGCATTGGAATAACTATTCCGGAATAAGGGTCGGTTTCCATAGCCTCGGTCCACAGTTTATACTTGGATTTATCCGATTCGATTTTCGTAAAAGCCCATTTACCCCGAGTTATTCCGGAATAGCGTTATACCTGGCATATTCTCCTTTAGTAAAACCAGCCCTTAATGTAGAAAAAAAGTTACTTTTGTGTAAAGAATAATTCTGTACGTCGGGTTAAATAGTAATATTAGGATGTTGTTATTTAAAAAAAAAACGGTAAAAGTCAAGATAAAGGAAACAATATTACCCAATTTTGAATAATTTTTGCGATCGTTAATGGTGCACAAGACTGTCACCAGATTTCGGTCATCTTATCTATGAAATTTGCTATCTGAGAATACTTGACATTGATATTAAATTTGTACGATTACGATACAAATGGATATCTTTGGTTGAATGACCCATATAAAATATATTACAGAATGACTTATGATCAGTTCTTATCGAGTTTTGCGTGCGTCCACCGGTTACAGGAAAAGATAGCAGGCCGGCAGGGCGCCACCTCGTCACCCGGATATCAATCCCATTGAAATGTCGCGAACCGTCCAGCTACAGACAAACTTCCAATATCAACCATAACAATATTAAAAAATTACACTAATTATTAAGTCAATATTTTACATTAACTCCTCAAGATCTTAATCCAGTTGACTTATTATCTTGGTCTATTTAAAAAGTTAATTCTTTTGAGGCTTGCATGATTTCTCACCACTACAGGCAACAATAATAGATTCTTAAAATAGCAATATGAATCAAAAACATTAACATATAACGACCACCTTGCATACTTTATCACCATGGTCTTAGTTCAATTGAACAAAAGACCTTATTGGTCGCAGTTCGAAAAAGCTAAGAAGCTAAACAACCCCTCTAAAATTAAGTTCATGCAATTGATTCATTTCGAAACTTTTGCAAAGAAAATAACAGCCAAAAATTTTTCTTATAAACATACAGGCTCTCCCAGAGAGAGCCGCCGGCGCTTAGAAAAGTAGGTATTTCTAATAGAGTTAAAAATTTGAAATTTGGCAAAAATAAGCTATAATTAAGGTACTACAAGATGGCAGTATCGGTTTTTCCAAATTTTTTTTATGTAAATTTTGACTTTTGATCGGGATTTTGTATCAAAATGTTCACTTCATTTTTTATCAAACTCTTTGAGACCACCCACCATTTATGTCTCTTGTTTTAGCGGAGCTTTACCTACTTGAAAAATACCTCAATTAAGCCATAAATAAGCGTAATTGTCAAGAAAATTGACTGCTTGAATAAGGCCGTCTTGTCATAAATCTTTCAAAATTTCTAGAAACTCCTTAAAATTACAATTAAAGACACTTCAACTAAAAATTTTCAATTTTTATCATTATGAACGTGTACTTGTCATATTTTCGAACGTAATAAATGGTAAAAAAAAAAATTGAAAATTTCTGACTAAAACACTTTATACCTACCATCCGAACGGCGTATGAAATTAATTACAAGCCAGGCAATGACGCCATATTGTAGCGCATTCATTAGAGATTAGGGGGAGTCCGGGCAAAGTGAACACCTTAACGTTTGATGAGTTATAGAAAAAAAACCAATAGATATAAAAATAAAACAAATAATCGATATGAATTAGTCTTTATTAAAGTTTTTAATACAATCAACAAAAATATGCCAACATCAGTATTTTAATTATAATTATAAATAATATTGGAAGGTGTGCTGCTATCCACTTTGCCCAGAGCACCGGGTAAAGTGGATAGGGCATTAGAGCAAAGTGAATACAAGTAGCCGTGTGGTTCCGGCAGAGTAAAATACATGAGGACCACTCCATCTCTTCCCGTGGATGTCGTACGAGGCGACTAAGGAATACAGACACCAATATAAGATCTAAACAGCCTCCCCAACCCGTCAAAGCTTTTATTTATCAGCGCAGACGTCACAAAAATATTGGCCCTTTCCTTCATATGCTGTGCATATGTGGATACCGTATCTACTTTGCCTATGATTGCTTTGCCCTACTAATACTTTTTCCCTATTACCTAACCTAAAATCATAAACAGTGACAATACACCAACGAAAATTTCAGAATTTTTAATAGAAAACATGCGCTTTAAAAACACAATTCTACAAAATGACCAATTAAACTAATATAAGAGTTATTATAGAATTACATTCCTTGAAAAGTCGTAACAAATATTCACTTTTTTGATTCTTCAATCTTTTTCTCGAATGCGACGTGACCTCGCGCTAGCTGTGTTTGCATGCGACTGAGCGGGTCGGGGAGGGACTCGTGGCACTCGGTCGACGTACTTGGCCGAGTCATTTGCGCTTCGCCCGGACTATCCACTTTGCCCGGACTTCCCCTATTTCTGCCAAATTTCAAAATTTTAACTTTACTAATAGAAATACGTAATATCTACATTTTTCGGATAGGTACCTGCGGCCCTTCGCCGCGCTCACTTTCCGCTGTTGTAATAAGACAAACTTATGCCAGACGTGCTAACGTTCCGCTATTATTCTGTACGCACTGTTAAGCGGACAACGACAAAAAAATTATTTCTTAGTTCGTAAATAAACACATTTAAGTAATAAACACAGTTAGATGTTAATCCATTCTGCATATAATAAACTTGTTTAATGTGCTACGCATCTGAATTGGAGATATGGAATTACTTCTATAACAAAAATAAAAAATATAAACATTTTTTGCTTTTAATCAAAAGCTTAGCGCAAAAGCTCTTTTTTCTGAATTCACTGGTGAAAATCGCATTAAAATCGAATGAAAACTTTTAGAGAAATTTCAAGACCCGTCAAACGCCTACAAATATCCATATGAGTTTTCATCTTTCGCATCAGGATTTTAGTAAAGATAATTTTTATAAATATACATGCACATGTCCATAGATTATGATTATGCAGAACTTTGTTTGGACTTTCCCTTAATTATAAAAAGTTGCAATTTATTCCAATAACCAGAGAGTATCTGCTGTAATTCTTCATGATAAGCAACCGGTGTCGGCTACTCGGCCACCCCGATACGGGTGAATTTAAATTTTGTTGGTGTTGCGATAAAGCGGATGAGGTCTTAAGTATGATGCAATGTAAAGATTATCGCGTCCAGCGTCGCACTTCATCATCGTGTATGCAAATCACTAGTCATCTGGTTCTTGGCTATCATGATGGTGGTGTGGTCACTAATTGCCCGCTGCGAGTCCAAATTGATACGTTTTGATGCAAAACGGAGGCTTGATTGGCAAAAAAACAACGCCAATCCGGCCCACATATCATGACGTACCAACATAAGTTATTGTAACATCCTCAAAGCTGCTAATTATCATCGGATCATGAAAATTCTGTTCTGGTGTTAGATGACGTGGGCAAACAACAGATTAGGTATAGATACGCTATATGTCATGCGATCTTCAAAGATCAACATTAAATAGTAGGTATATATTAGACGCCAATATCTTTAATTTATCAAAAGCTTTTTTTTAAGATGTTTGAATGGAGAAAGCGTTCCCGAGGAATGAGGACAGTCTTATATCTCCCCTATAAGTACATAAGAAAGGCCCAACAACATATCCGAAAAACTACGGTAATACCAACTAGGTATAAGTAAATATGAATTTCAATGTCTGTGTTGGTTTTATGTGAAAAATAAACGAGTTTAAAGTTTAACGGGTAGACATTACTTTTGAACTCGGCTGTACATAATAGACGTGGGTTCACCAGTGCTTCATCTCTCATTTCTTTTTATTCAATGAATGAATAAAAATGCGGAAAAGAGAGCAAACATGTTACCCGCGTCGGAACTTGATTTTAACAAGATTAAGAAATCAGTGACTCTAAAACCAAATCCTCAAGGAATGTTTTGAAAAAGCTTTATTCATTATCATCTTAACAAATTATTATTAAACTGGTTGAATGTATCAACATTGAAAAGTATCTACCTATAAAACTAAATTATGGCACACAAAAAAATTAAAAACAAAAACTTAAGGTAAATATACGAATTAATAATTTGAATTTTTCGGGATGATTAAATCAAAGATGTAACTAAGATGTAGGTAAATGTACAAATGTTGGTTTGAGATCCACTGCTTGTCTGAAAGCGCATCGATTACTTCATAACGCTAACGGCGCTAAGACCAACGTCAGGCTATGTGAC
This sequence comes from Schizotus pectinicornis, assembly GCA_951805265.1. NCBI lineage: Eukaryota > Metazoa > Arthropoda > Insecta > Coleoptera > Pyrochroidae > Schizotus > Schizotus pectinicornis. The sequence goes on from OX638210.1 coordinate 1,409,637, forward strand.
CGTGGCTATATTTGTTTTTTTAATTTTATCAAAGAAAATTGAATAGCACCAACTTTTCCTTTTTATACATTGACCTAATACTAATATAAATGTTCTCACTTAATTTAGTAACAATATAGAGCGATTAGAGAGTTTGCGGAAGGAACTTTGTGCGATCTCCGACAGGTAACGCGTTTCACCCCTTATTGGAGGTGGGAAAATCCGGGAGTAAGGAGCTCTTGGACGATACCCTCACCAAGAGGCTCCACAGGCTGTTACCTACGACCACACCACGGTTACGACCAGACATTGGCAACGACGAGATCGCTCTTGCCAATGATCCAAATGTTAGTTAACTTGTTAGGTATGTGTTATTGTGTTATTAAAGTAGTTTTAATTCAGCAGCCTATCAGTTATTTATATCGATAGTAGCCTGCACAGACTTTTATATTTGTTTACACGGTATAAAATTGTATAAGTCATTCATATATTGAAATACTTTATATGCGCCAAGTTTTGTTATGTTTACAACTGACAACTGATTTGACGTAAATATTACCTAAAAGTTATTCTGCTAAAATGTTCCAAATGAGAAATTTAAGTGCTCTCGTTTTATTTCGAAGCATGTGAATCCTAAACTAACTGAAGCATAACAAACTCTTTCCACCAAACAAAACATAACCTTACTTTTGTTTGTCCTTTTTATCCATCTTTTGTCACGCATTCAAAATCAAATTTTCGAGTTTTCTCATTGGTTGATGATTGGTATGCTTATACTTTATCCTTATGATTATAAACTATAACAAACGCCTTTATAAGGAAAAAGTACCCATGCGCAAATCCACTATTAAAACTATTTGCTAATAAGAGTTCAACAACTCAACTTTCCAGCAACTGGCAGTTGACCTCAAGAAACCAATATGAATAACTTTGCAGATTTATTTCATTATGTAAAAAGAAATCTCAATATTGGCTTTATTGAAAAAAAAATCTTTATTATTTAATTTCGTAATATGTAGTGAAATTGTGGATTGAAACCACAGAATTAAAATTAAGCAATGTTGTTTAATATATCCCATCTCTTCGCTGTTGACTTATTTCACGGATCTCGTTTATAATAGAGGAGAGCCCGAGGCTTGCGTTACTCCACTTTTGTTTACAGCTTTTTTTTCATTGAGTTTTTTTTGGGTGTTTTGCCTAGCATCGTCTTCTTTCATATTGTCGAAGCCGCTTCCGACATTAACGTGGCGACAACACTTAACGGCCGAATCATCTTCGTGCGCGTGGAATAATCATCATTACGGTCCTCTCTCCTCGCCATCGTTTCGAATTTCGTCCGAACGCAGGAAATGTAGATATTTAGAGCTAATGACACGAAATAAAAATAAAAACGACCCCACTATATCCTTTGATGCGGACAGAAAACAAGACGGTCAGGGCTACTGAACTTCGAGAATTACTCTCAACTACATCTATTTCACCATAAAATCATTCGAAGCGAATAGTTCGCCTGAATAAAACGAGAAGAGATTTTTAAATCATAGAACCATTAACAAGTACCTAGAGATCTCTGCTCTACTCGCATCTGATCACCCTACTGTAAGTTGCAGCTAAGTTGAGCGGTAGGGAAAGGGAAGAAAAACGGAATATCTGTAAGCTAGCATACATGACCATCAAGTTTGTAGGCGATTCGCATTTTAGACCGCTCAAATTACTTACTCGCTTACTTGCCCGGTTATGTTACATTTGATTTTCTCCACATATTTTGTTCAACACTAACATTTTCATTTTTCCTAACTTGAACTGCAACATGTACACCTTCATGGATGGTCAGTTATGTTATTAACACGTCGGAATACTAGAAAAACCAGTTGTTGTTAATAAATAATTTCATGAACTTGAACAAAGTTCAATAGTTTGCCTGACGGTAGAAATCAATCGGTAATAATTATCGCCAAACAAAATCGACTGAACTCAATTTCGAGTCCGGTGTGTAAGCGGACCGGAAGCTCTTGATGCTGCTGAAAACTGGTTTATGATGATGACCAGTAGAGCGTTGCAATATTAGATGCAAATCTTCTCGTCGTATCTATACCCATTTTTATGTATACTTACTTGCTACCTGTATGGGGTGGGTTCTGAAAAAATTAAGTTACATGCGACCCGACAGGTGATTGAGCTGGTCGAGTCAGCCTTGGAAACGAAGTACTTGATCGCTAATTGCGGAATTCTCCGTGATCTTGGGCTTTTATCGAGGGCATAGCGGTCGACGTTCACTTGTTCATTACCACGAAGTCAATTAAAAATTGACCCGAGTCGGCATCTTGCATCTTCTTTGGAAATAAGAAATAGGCTTATCAACAGCAATTTCAAAAAAGAGGTTGAACGTTTGAGAACCGCTGTTGCCTTAGCAATTGTACAACAAATACCTATCAAAAAGATGTCAATTGGTCGAATAATAGATATAAGAGTCATAATCGATTTGCATTAAATTAAATTACATTGATAGTTGACTAATTTGTCTATTCGGCTAACCCACTAAAAGACTAAAGTAATAATAAATTTGTGCTGCAAGCTGCTGTCTTAAATAATTTGTAATATAAAATAAAAAGTAAAAAATCTGAATGGCCCAAAGATATGTTTTGATCCACATTTTAGAATTTATATATTATATAAAGTGTGTAAGGTCCAGTCGCGCCTTTCCCCAATTATCAGAATCCGGATCTGGACTCGCATTAGCCTTCTAGATGTTCATCCGTTGATAGTCGTCGCCGGTTCCGGGAGGCGGGGGCGGCGTACCGGAAGCGACAGCACCCTGATGTCATGACAAATGAACCGGCGCCGCCGCCGTCTTTTGTGTTGCCACCTAACGATGACGTTTTCCTTTATTTTTTCCCTTGTTTCATCTCTCTTCGCCGCCTTCGCGTCGCATCCTCAACATCCGCCACAGCAGCCACACCATCGGCCATCAGCAATTGTTTTTCCACCAAACTTCGTTTAACCAAGTAAGTAGGTAACTATCTCATTGAGATTCTTACTAGTAGGAGTATCAAAGTCGGCGGCAGCGCGGTTATGCACCCACAGAACATGCGGGTTCGATAAAAGGATAAAAGGAAGTTGTAAACCAAACGCCGGTGGATCGCGGAACAAATGAATGTTGCCGGCGAATTGGTTTCGACAAGCCCGCGCAAATTCCGACCCCGTTTTTTTTCCCTGGCGGCTTCCCAGAAACATTCACGATTAGAATTTAGAACCGCTAACGACCTCTAGTGGGTAATCGCCGAATTGCAGTCGAATTTCTACTTGGCCCGCTCTCTCCTAGGCTTTTGGATAGGAAAGTTCAGACGTAAAACTAAAGACTGTTGCATCAATTTCAACTCGCCGGTTGCTTCGGGTATAGCGGGCAGATCGTAGCAACTCGGTTGTGGTGTATTTCATCTGCCGGCGCAAAGTTATACCGGAGCAACTTTTGCGCCGGAATTTGCCACGACCTTCCTAGGCGATATAGCGGCAGTTTAGCCAGTTTAGCGCGGTGTTAGTGATAAAAATGGCGGCCGTCGATCAGCTGATTGTAGGCATTGCCTTCGATCTTTTCGACGATTCAAGTGATTTCGACGGTGATGACGGTGAAATTAACGTGCATTTCCGACGAAATGTGTTTTAGACCTTGGATATTTCCGAGGCATTACTTTTTCAACGTACAAGATTAAACAGACAGGTGTTCCAGTATGTTTTGAATTTGTTAACCTCAAAATTGGATCAAAACGAACGTAGCAGTACTTCAACCGTCATTATTACCACTCGGTGAGTATTCAATTGATTGTCGGCCCGGATCTGCGCATTTTTAATGTATTTTCCGAGTTTCTAGGGAATAATCACGACGCCTGCATCTGGAATAATTTGGCTGTACGGGCCGCGTTAGCAGAAGGAAATCAAGACTTTCCTGTTGGCTGGTTAATTGGAGATTCGGGGTATCCGCAAGAACCGTGGCTGATGACGCCTCTACGTAATCCTACAACTGAGGCCGAGCAGCTCTACAACTCCGTTCACATTTCTACAAGAAATTGTGTAGAACGAACCAACGGAGTACTCAAAAGTTGCTGGCATATTTTGGACAGCACTGACATGAGGTAGACTCCTGGAAAGATTTTGTGGTGGCTTGTTATGTTCTACACAACATATGCCTCGACTTCAATTTGGAAGTAGAGGATCTACAAGATCATCCCCTGGCCCATGTTGGTCCCCAACCAGGAGATCTCGGCGCACCCTAAGATAATTATTGTGCCCAATTAATCGAACAACATCTTTCATAGTTTTTAGTGCCCCCCTGTGCTTATAACATTAATTAATACCCCTTCCCAGTGCTTTGTGACATGATGTATTATTAAATAAAGCTTTCACAATCACAACCTGTTTTTGTCCTATTATTTAAATTTGAGGAAAATTTGGCTTAATTATTTGGGTTAATCATTGTGGAAATGTGATAGCTAGAGAGGTAGATTCAAAATAGGTACTGGAAATAGATGAAAATGGCAAGAAATAAATCTATTTTTCGAAGTTCCCGTGCATCCTTTTACACTTTGTTCAAAATCCAACATTTTCTTTTATAAATTTTTCGAAACCCTAGATTTGTACACCATACTTTTTTATTCGTTTGTGCTTCCTATTTTTGCACAAACAATAATAAATTATTAATTGTTGTTGGCATTATTGTTATTTAAAATTAGAAAAGGAATAGGTCTTTGATAGATTTAAATTTATTGCTTAGAAAAGGACTTAAATAAAACAATCAATGCAGAATATTATTACTATTATTCTAATTAGCATTAGGTATATCTGGAGTTCATTTGAGTGTACCTAACACCAACAGTTTGGAATACAATCAAGCGAAAGTTGGAAATTTTCAAAATTATCACGGATTTTCAAATTTTAAAATACAAAAACTACACAATAGTTGTTCATTCACATTCAAAATCATTATGCTTACGTTTTATCCCCCATTTCGACGATTTCAAAAGATGATTTTGAATATTAAAACAACGAAAATCCAAAATCGCGTCAAAATTAAACGAAAGAAACGTCAAGTTGCGTCAAAATGGCGAAAATGCGAAAGCGCGTCAAAATTTAAACAAAAGAACGAAACGTCAAGTTGCGTCGACCTTGCTTCGCTGTGAGTTATACCGATGCAAGTCTGGCGAAGCAGTGACATAAGGACTTGAAATTCGGAATAAGAAACGAAGCAGAGCCGGCGCAACTGACCGTAGCAACGTAACTTTTGCGCCGGTATTTTATTCCGGTCGCAACTCGAGATGAAATTGACACATGTGGCGACAGAAACAGTTGAGAAATTGTCGCGTCCCCCACTATCGAAGATCATCGACCTCCCCTCGAGCGCCCATTGCGCCATCAATCACCCCTCGTCGTTGTACTGTCAATTGTTTTAATTCGACTACCGATGGGCGTGGTGGTCGGTTTTCTTCTCCCACTTTCCGCCTTTCTGTCTCTTGATGCCTGAAGATGATGACGATGACAGAAACAAAAGATTTCGGTCGCGGATGATGCGATCGGGCGGCACCTTTGGCGGCGTTTTCGTTTAGGAATGTCGCAAAGACTACGACGACGACGACGACAACGGGCCGAACCACACAAGGAGAGGTTATGTTAGGTTGGCAATATTGTGTGTGTGTGTGTGTGTGTATGTTGGACGTAATTAACGGGAGCGTTGTTCCATACGGTCAATTAATTAAGTGGGATCGGTCCGCGATCTCTATCTCGGGATACGAATCTGGGCCTGTTTACTCAATACCTTCAGATCGGCCGACTCGATTTTTACTAGTTTAAACACGATTTTCGCGATACGTTTTTATTTTCTTTCTATTTTCGTTAGAATAAGTTTAATGATGGGTCTCCTGGTCTCTCCGTAGTCGGTTCTATGATATGTGTCTTTCGCCTGCATTTGTTAGCGAAAAAAAAAACAAGAATAACTATAGTACATAATTTTATAAAACAGGTAAGATCAGCTGTAGAAAGACTATATTTTATACCGGATGTTCATTTTGAGAGAAAACGGGCATTTTTTGCTAAACTATACACTTTATGTATTTAATCTAAGCTTTTGCACAAAATACAGTTTTCTCAAATAGGTATGCCTTTTATCATTTTTATTCACTTGTCATTTAATCAGAATTGATATCAACTTTATTATTTCAAATAGCAACACATATTTTTTTTACCAATTTCGGGTAGATAATTTAATTTTGAATTCAACGATGTATCAAAGGGGTTGTTGTGTAAGAAAAATTTTGAGAAAAATGACTGAATGTGAAATTACAATTTGCGGCACAGCCTTACTTGATAATGTGAACAGTTCCCACGCCGACATACAACCCTTTTGTAATACATTGTTGGATTCAGAATTAAATTATCTACCAGAAGTTGCTAAAAAAATAATGTGTTAGGTACCATTTAAAATAATAAAGTTGATATCATTTCTGATTAAATGACAACTGAATAAAAATGTTGAAAAGCATATTTAAGAAGACTGTATTTTGTATTTTGTAGCTTCCGTTAGAAACTTTTTTTAAAAAGTGTATAGTTTAGCAGAAAATGCCCGTTTCCTCTCAAAATAAACATCCGGTATACCAAAATCTAAAAACATCTCGACTCTAATAACATAATACAAAAAAAAAATAAGAAGGATATGCACATATTATGTTGGGTTCTTAATTTATCTGTCAAGTTTAAATGTTAACGTGAAAATGTCACCTAATTAATCTTAATATTACATTACCAATTTTCAAAAAAAATGTTTAAATTAAACATCTTCTTATCCAGTGACATAGTTAGAAATGAAAATTTTATGACCCAGCTGAGATTGCTAGTAGAGAAACGGTACTGAAATCTAGAAACACTTGGAGGTAATACACTTATAAGACACCTAGAATTGACAACTTGATAACCGATAACCGAAGCACACAATTGTGTACCTAGCAATTGTGTAACTTGACATTAGTGGTTATACATAAATAAAATATATTGGTAAATAAAATAGAAGGGGGTGGTGGAAGTAACATAATTGTCATCGGAGTCAAACATTCATGAATCATTCTGACAATATTTATAAAACAGGTGAGATTATCTATAAAAAAATGACAATAATAGTCTTACATGCTTTAAAGAACAAGTGACTTAAGGTACATTTTAAGGCAGGAGCCCCAAGTTTTAAAAACAAGTCGCACAGCGGCGACTTTTGTAATGAACGAATGCCATAATTGTTTTATAAACGACTTGTTTATCCTATTGTTTATACTTTAGACCAATTTTAAATAATAATCAATCTGAAGACGGTAAACAAGATTGCCCCTTAGAGCCGACCTCGGGTACCTACTACAAATACACGAATGCAAGCAAGCATTTCAGTCTTGGTTTGGTCGAAACTCACACTCTAGTTCTGTGGACATTTCTCAAGTCTTGGTCTTGCCGATTTCGTGGACCTCTCTCAAAGTCTAGGGATTGCCAGTTGTGTGGACATTTCCCAAACTCTTGAACTTACCAGTCTTGAGAACGTTCTCCAAGTCTTGATTTTTTTAAGTGTAAGAGGAATTTCTGTTACTCTACCCGTAAACCTTTTCCTGCTGACCACATTTTCCAGTAAAAAACATTAAGTTAGTTGTACAAAGTTTTCTTTGGCAAAATATTATTCCTCCTTGATTATGCCTAGGTACATAATAATATATCGGTCTTCAATCATTCGGAAAATTCAGTTAAACTCTAAAAAATTGTTTTTGATTAATTGAATTACTGCTGTGACTCTCATTGAATTTAAAGATAAGAACGTGAATATTCCTCTTTCTTACAGAAAATATCTATGTATGATGTAAATGAGGTGTATGATAAAGAGTGTTTCAGAGTTATTGACATTATAAAATTCCCCTTAGATTTAAGAGATTTAGAAAACCAATACGCTTTAAATTTTACACAAAACGGTAAAGATGAACCAGCTCTTAAAAAAGTATTATCTAGCATAAATATGATACTTCTAAAAATTGTTAATTGCTTGTTAGTTTCTTGGCCCATTGATGCTTAGTTTTCTTAAATTTAGTATCAATATAAGATACCTAGAGCAATACAGATTCTTACATCACCATCTCATTTAACGTGTCTTGAATAAGGGGTGTGATGTGTACCTTATGTAATACGTCTATGAAATATTTTTAAGCCAAGTTAAATTTATAGGTAGTTGGCAACGTCTATATTCTTCGATATTACATAAATTTGTATCGGGCATTACCGTTTTGTAAACAACTAATCTTATGTTTATGATAAATATTATGAGAATGATGCATTTGACTTCATAACTTAGTAGATGGGTTGTATATTTATCAAATGGTTTAATTGTTGGCACAGTTTGCGTTTTCCTGTCAATTAACAGGGTCAACGTTAAAGATGAGATTGTTAAGAAAATTAACAAGAAATGTATCCTAATTATGCTCGTTTCAAATATTTAATCTCTAGCTACAAAGTTAACCTAAAAGTAGGTACATACCTACAGAGATGTCTATAAATGTACAAATGTATAGAGTAATTGTCAAAAAATAGACACAAATAAAATACTTTAGTTGAAAACCCAGCAGTGTGTCGAATGAAATTGCAATGACTATATAAATACCCTATTATTGTGTGTTAATGGTCCTTTTACAATTGCGTATTATGCTTCTACCGTTACGCCACTAATACTCAAAGGTCACCATTCAACGTCAATTTCCCCCGTTCGCATCCATGCGATAGGTGTCAACGAATCACACTAAAACTTAATCGTGCGACACGCCACTTAGCGCCCTCATTAAAAGAACATAAACTTAATGACGTCACAAAATCCCGCGCGACCAGTGGATTATTTTTTTCTTTTTTTTTTGGTTAGTTTCTTTTCGTCGGCGGCATTCACTTGTTTGGAAGGACTTAAAACAGAGCAACCCGCGAGATAGCGATCGGGGAAGTAGTGTCGTCGTCTGCGAAAAGCTCGTAAATCTGGCAACAGCGACAAGTGGGCCAACGTATTGCCGATTTCACTCGCCAGATAACGCCACCACTTTATATTGTAATCGGGGATAAACCGCAGCGTTTGCGGATTCTTTTCTTATGTCGCTGTGTGTGTAGCGACAAACAATTTTTTGTTTCGAGATCTCGAAAAAAACGTATGAGAAACAAGTTTTGAAAAGTCATAACTTGATTAGATTGTGGGAGGGGAAAGGACCTTTTCCCGTTTGTATGTATGTTTTCCGGCAACTTATGCGGCACGCGCCGGTTGTTCGGACCCCTTAATCGTCGTGTGTAAACAGTGTCGACATCTACATTGCTAATTGGGGTCGAAAAGGTTCTTATTAAAATTGACGCGGGTCAGATGGGGGGTGCTATAGGTAGTTTTTCTTGTTCTCCCCGCTGATGAGTAGGTAAACATGCGAAAAGCGTAAGGGGAATTTTAATTTTTCCTACCTTGCTTTGGGTGGCGTAGTCGAGGGCTAACATGCAGTCGTTGTAGCCGTTTTCCGTTTTGATGGTGGTGGTCATGGGCCCGCATAGTTGGCCAAGTTGGCCGCCCACGGAGTCCCGGTACCAAGGATACATTCTTAGTTCTGAAAAAAACTATGTTAAAGTTTTGTTGATCTTTTAAGAATTTTTGTTAATTCGTCCAAATGAAGCAAACAGCTTAGAAAATACAACAAAAGAATTTATTACCAAGTGACTACTTGTTGCATCAACTTGCATCGAAATGGGACGAAATAATAAGTTTTCTAAATTATTAGAAGTGGGAGATCTTAGAATCTTAGTATTGAAAAGTTTCATCAACTCACAAGACACCAGATTTAAAAAATAAGAATAAAGAATTAAAAATTTAAGTAGGTATATGTTCAATGGTAAAAACGTTAAATTGTTAAGTGGTAAATTTTAAAAAGTACATTATAAATAAAAGTTTGTGCAAAACCTCATGTTTGTGACGAAAAGCCTTAATAAAGAAAAAACAAAGAAGAGAGAAGAAAATATCCAAACTCACGTAGGATGTAGGTAGACAACAAAAAATCTAAAAATTATTTTCAAATCAGAAGGAAATATATTACATACCTACCATTATAATAGAACCAAAGAAAGAAATAGAGTAAATAAGATACACCTATTATAATTTTGAAACTTATGAAAATAGAACGTAACATAAAATGATTAAAATATAAAAATTTAAAGAGCTTTAGGATGAGGAGAAAGATAATCTGTCATAAAAAGTTTAAGACAAAAGACGATAGTAAAAATATTTACGAATACATAAAATAAAATAACAGTAAAATAAAGACATAAAGAGCAGTCAAATATAAAAGTTACAAGTGAATTAATAATAGAAGAAAAAATCGAAATAAAAATTTTAAAACAAACATAGGTATAAATAATGTGAATGAAATCTAAATAATAAAATATCATAATAAAAACTTGAAAAGAAAATCAAAGTAAAAATTAAAAATAATCAATCAATCAAGTATTACAATAATTAAGAAAAATAGCGAACAAGAGAAACAGAAAACCAAAAATATAAAAAATTAAAATTTAAGTATTAAAAAGAATTACAAAATAAAGAGTCAAAGAGCGACAAACAGATATATTTTACGTTCAAAATTAACACAAAAGAATAAAAAGGACTATGACAATTTTAAATAAAAGAAGAAATAGGTCTATGAAAGAAAATTTTCAATAACTCTGTAAGAAATTATAAAATAACAATAAACGAAGATATGAAAATATTTGGAAAACTATTAGAAGATACGTACCTACAACAGAATACAACAGAAAAGAAGACAAAAGAAAACAAAAGAGTCGCAACAATATTAAAATTAAACAGTTAAACAAAAAAGACGACTAAGTTTTAAAAGTAACAGAAGAAATAATATAGGAGAAAAGAAACGTTACGGTTTTACAAACGCCGGAAAAGTTTGGGAATAAGGGTATTCCGGGAATACCTAACTATATAGATAAGGAGCGGTTTACATACCCTCGGTCCACAATTTACACCTGCGTTTATCCTATCCAACTTTCGTAAAACCGGCTGTCGTTGGAAATTATTAGAAATAAGCAATTGAAAGAATAAATAGGCAAAAATCAATTTGGAAACTATATGCAATTTAAAGTTAGGAAAAAGGCAACACTGTTATCTGAATTGATCTTTTACCTATAGATACTTATGTATAATTGTGTAATATTGTTTTCTTTAAAACGTTTATTACCTTTGTTTGGTGTATTCACCATGCTGCCATGTATTCCTTATTGTTATATTAAAGATCTTATTTTATAATTTTAAACCTTGAATGCATAAATTCTCCAACTTTTTCAACTTTGAAGTCTTCAAAGAAATGAAGTATACTCTAAAATATTACTTTAGTTCTAAGTAGGTACCTCTAAATTTAAACTTTAATCGTGTCTTCCTTCAAGGGCCATAATTTGAAAACTAAATGATGTAGAATTTTTTACATAATTTTCTAGCATTCTACTACAATTCTAGAATATGCATCTCCAAGGTGGTGCGGGCCTTTTGGGACAGCCTGTATATCAAAAAATAAAGTAACAATAAATTTTTTTTAAATCACGTTGATTTATATTACAAAAGGGAGATCTTTTGGCGTATAGCTGACATTTGTCGCTATAAACATTGTTGCTTTATTATCTGGTGGTCACTTTTCAAAAAATCAGCCTGTATATAGTTTTTCGGTAGCGTGTCGGCACGTTGGCCTGAGGCAAGCTTTCGTTGAAGAGGAAGCCTCCGCAATTACGCATCGCCATCCAATTGTCTTAACGAGCGGAAAGATTAGGTATGTACTACCGTCCGTCCGTCTATCAACGGACGAACGGACGTACCACGGATGATCGAGCTCGGTTGCACGCTATTTTCTATATAGACGTTGAGTCGAGAGGTAGTACCATCGGGTCGGACCTATTACTGCCCGGCTTTATTCGATTTTTTGTCGGTAATGACCGGTCATCCGTCAGGTACGTCGAGGCCGACGGACCGTGTGTGTCGGTTGCACACTCCTCTTCTCTGGTCCCAATAGTAAACGACACGTACACTCAACGCATTCCATTCATTGCTCTCGATTTGGATATTCATTCATTCATTCGTTTGTTTGGTTCAGAAATTGACAGAAACGAGCGCGATCTTAATTGAACAAGAGATCTTGAACCAGGCAGAAACATTCATGACTCTAAGGACAGTACCGCAGAGGGCTGAGATCTTTAGTACTACATATATTAATATGTAGTTCATATTTTTGCACTACAATCAACAGTAGCATAATTGCGTCATAACATAAGGCTTTTTTTTTTGTAAAAATAGAAAATATACATTTAATAGCAAACGTTCCTCATTTTTTACAGAATCTATCTTTATAGCAATACTTTTTTGAAAGTTATGGCGTCAACAAAAAGTGTTCCCCTAATTCTTTTGAGCAGTGTACCTATATTTATTTACATATTCCGTTATTTACTTCCGTGGCAACTGTTTACTTGAAAAGTAGGTATTATTTTGTCACTAATAATTAGACACAATTGGTGCGATTCTGTTTCGAAATTGTTAAATAACAACCTTGCTAGCTAGCCATGTGCTATGGCAATCGGCCTTTCTATTGGCCAGCACTATGATAATAACAAGTTATAGCAACATTGCTAGCCTAACCATTTTTAAACAACATTGCACTAAATATTGAATTAAAAAAATACGATTAGGTACCTACTTTCCAAAAATCAGAAAGCTTTAGTCACTTAATATTTGAACTTAAAATTTTTATGATTAAAATTTGTTAATACATACTTGTTATTATTAATAAGCATTGAATGTCAGTAAAGTTACAAATAATTAGTATGCGTTTCAACAAGGCCACGTGCGTTAGAAATATCGAACAACAATGTTGTAGATAAGAATGAATTTGTATATAGGTAACCTTTACTTACATGTAGGTATGTAAATGTATCAAGAATATATGTATTGGTTTCATTTTTAACCATCACTTTCAAAATCTTTAATTAACTGTCATTAATTGACTTTTCTGCTTTTTACCCTTATATCGAGGTAGAATTATATCTATTGTCAGACGAAAATTAGTTCACGCAAAGTATTAAAATTTGAGCTTAGCCCCACTGAAATTAGCAAAGTAACAAATAAAGAATCATAAAATTGACCGCAGTGTACCCCAGATCGGCGGCAACAGCTCTATAAGAGCTAAAACTGTAAAGCGTCACGTAATAATTCTACACCGAACTAATTCAACGTTGCAAGCATAGGATCATAAGTTGTCGATTAAGATGCCAAGCAGACTAATTAAATCTTCTTTAAATTTCTTAAGCTATAAAATGCAGGTATTCACATACTTACAGCCGTATAGAAAAGAATAATAGTAAATTTGATTAATTAATTATAAAATCAAAGTTTTACACTAGAACCAAATTTTAAGATCGTTAATTTTTAGAATACTACTTTTTAGATCTAAGGAAATACTCAAGCCCTCAAAATCTTTGGTTTAAGAGATCGTAGCAGACGTCGGTATTTTAAATTGACTTTTTCAACTTTGTTATTTAGGGTAAATACTGGAATTTTATGGCAGTAACTATATAACTAAAGGATTTCTTTATAATATTTAATAAAATGTATTTTCCTAACGCCATTACCTTTCATGCTACAGTGGTATAAAGTATAGAGCAATATTTAATAGAGAAGTTCATTTCGCCTGAAAAAATTTTAGTTTCATCAATTTCACTCATCAACTTGGCCAAGTTTCTCTAACCCTCGTCCAGTTCCAGTAGGTACTGGTATAAAAGATAAAGGCGGCCTGACCAAAAAAATTTAAAGTTAGGTAGGTTCTTTGTACTTTCGCTCTTCCATATGACATTACTTTTTAAACCGATAGTATCATTAGAGTTCAACGTTAAACTGGAATGGTACAGCTTACCTTTAGCATTTTCTCATTTCATTTACATCCTTGCTCCACAGGTATTTACCTTAAATTTTGTTTTTTCTTTTTATGGGTACCTACCATTATTGCTTTATTTCAAACACCCTGGTTTTACCAGTTTGAACACATCTGTTGAGTTTTATTTGTTTTAATTTTATTTCTTAATACATAATTGTCACTGCAATTTAACACGTGTTTTAATTCAATTTCCTAATTATTAAAATAATTTTACAATGCGCTCCTTTTGCGGTAAAATAGAAATATCTTTTTTTTCTAATGCAAAACATAGAAATTGTTATACCATTTTAAAAACTACACTAAATGAGCCATCTTTTGGAATAACTTGCCAAGTTAGCGTGGTATTTTTTTCAAAAGTATGAAGAGTCAAAGTTAGGTCATAAAAAAAAAATCATGTATCAGTCAAAAATCTTTTCTTCTTTCCCAAAGATCTGGCTCTAGTAATGCTTCTTTGTCCTTTGATCAATGACAGGACTATTTAGGGTTACGTAACCACATTTAGAATAATACATTATGGAAATTTAAACTTGTGACACTCTAAAAACTGATTTAAGGTGTCAATTTTTACGAAATTCATAAAAGTCCCAATATCTCGAAAACTAATGACTTTTTACTAGGGTGATATTATGATATTCTGATCAGTAATGAGCAGAACCATCAGCCCTCCACGGGGTGACGTTAAGGTTTGGGACAGCCTGTATAGTCGAATGCATTGAAACAGTTTGGGCGTATTTGCAGTTATAGAAATGTACAAAAAGAACCAGATGCGACTGGACATTTTTAAAACGTTAGACTGTACGCGTGTAAAAAGACTATCGTTTAGTATAAATATTAATTAAAAATCTTGTGTGATAGGGGCTAAATCAAAATTTTTATAAAGCCTTCGGGGCCAAGTTTTTGATGCGCGTACTTTAATTTTTGGAGCGCAATAAAAAACGTTATCGTTTAATAAAAAAAAGTTTACAACTGATAGAAGCAAAAAATTTGGAACTTCAATAAGGTTAGTCAAAACTGTGGAAGCTAAACTATTAGACCTAATAAAAAATTAACTGCTTCTTAAACGAGTAATATTATAGAATTCCGAACCGTCCTAAATCTTCGTTACCTGGAAATTGGGTTTACATTTCAACACACAAGACGAGATGCTGGTAGGTTGCACACCCGGCGAACTAAGTAGGTAATGCACAGGGGGTGAGCAAATAATTTACTTTTCTTATCATCAAGTGTAACATTGAAAGACTTGTAGGAGACATTAGAAAAGCACAGGGGGTCACAAATTGTGATCTACGCTATACTGGATGTGGTAAACGTAGATTATTTGTTCAACCCCTGTGCATTTCTAAATTGGCCCGGTGTACACTATAAGAACCATCCTTTAGGTAGAAACGATTTTTTGACTATTTAGACCGTCTTTAATAAACGTTAGTAGCCGTGCATCAATAGAAAATTTGAATGCAAATTTCATTTATTTCTTTAAAGAAAGAAGAGAAGCTTATTTCTCTACTTTTGGTTAACTATGTACAGTTAATTACTATTGCAACGGCCGTTTGCACCAGTCAGCGTTTAAGTTTAACAAACTGTCTTTTAAATCTAACCGTCAGTTAAGCTAGTAAAGCGTTGGAGATTAAACCAGAGTTAACTGTTCAGCGGTGATGCAACGGAGTTGGTAAATTAACTGAAGGTGAAATTTAAAACTCAACGTTAAAATTTTAACTACAATTGATGCAAACTGCCGTTTGCACGTTTAAAAACGAAAGTCCTCGGGCGCATACCGGAGACACACGCACTGAGAGACCTAGACCTGCAATTTTGCGTTATAATAACTCTACCTACTATTCACCTATAACAGACTTTTAACTAGTGACATTTACATGCGTAACACGTCGCAAAACTACCAATCGAAAGGTTATTCAGAGCGGTGCAAAGTCGATAATAATTACGCAATCAAATCACAATGAACTTGAGTCTTTTAGACAAACACGATCAAGAGTGAGGACAAGGAATATGAAGCGCCGTTTGGGCCAAAATACAATGTTCTACCATATATATACTATTTGATAACTATAAGAAAAATTTGCAACATATAAACTTTTTCTGCCTCGATATAAATAATTCTTGTTGCGATATATAGAATTTTCGTCTCTGTCGACGCCAGAATACGGACGGAAACGCGTCAAGTTGGCAGTGATTTCAACGCTGCTGCAACTCAGCAGATTTAAATCTCAAATTTTTAAAAAACTTATTCGTGTAAGTACGAACTTTTATTTGTATGAGATACCAATTTTCTTATGTAAAATTCTTGGAATAAAGATGATGACTCGAAATTTGATGTCTTAATACCTACTTACATAAGTGTGTGTATTCATCAGCGCAATCAGAACATACGTCACAATAAAAAACAACGTAATGATATTGAGTGCGTGTGATATTCAGTGGTAGGTAATTAATATGTTGGCATTGTTTATTGTCATAATTTAATTATTTTACAAAACAGCCCTAAAATTGTGCTGACCAAAATTATTTTTTAGGAAATTATCAAAATTTTTATAACAAATATTTTCGAATTACCTGCCTTATAAGGCAGAAAATTCGAAAATATTCTGAGCTTGTCATTTGATATGTTAGTTTAGGTTTCGGTTTAGACACTTTACGTTTTTGTAAAATTTGTTTTCTTTTACTAATGATAATTTGCTAATTGGTCAGTGTCGATAAAAAGCTAAAAAGTGATGGGTTACCTGCAATATATTCGAAAAAAGTGATCAAACTATCCTTATCATTTAATTCTGTTGTTATTTTGAGCTATTAAATCTTTTTTTTTCAAAAAAACACCGAAAATACAAGCAAAGATAGAATGGCACAGAATTAACTTTGCTAAAGTTTGTAGATTGTGTATTCTTCGGTAAGAGAAAATATTTAAGAACATGTTTAAAAATCTGAAAAATTAAATGACACTGCACTACAAGTGATATTATTCTCCTTTAGCAAATAAAAAAAGTTCATAATCAAACTGTACGGATTGATCAATGAAAAAATAGATTTACGGCCTACCAACATTCTACAAGGTCAATGACAAGAAGTTAAATTTTGCTTCTCTCTCCATTCTTACGTACGAAAGTATGCATTTTGAACTTAACATTAACTATAAAATATAAACAGACGAGATGGCCGTTGTAAGAAGTCGAAACAGTAAAGAAAGAAGCGAAATTAATAAAACTGATGAGCGTAAAAAAAATTGCTGTCCTGCAAATGCAAGAAGGCTGTGCCTAGCAGCCTGTGACTACAAGGGCTGCTTTAAAATCCAGTATTACTTATAATGTATAGGGGTATCTATATTTATGTAGTAACAGACTGTAGTGTAAAAATATTGCAGAATATTTAAACAACAAAGAGGAGGTTGAAAGTATTCCTGCTATGGACGCAAACTGCTGCAGAAAACAATTACTGTACAGCACAGACATTAATAAACCTGGTAATTTTATTTACCATTTAAAAAATTTAACCAAAACCACGGTTTTAAGTCCTACTGAATAGGTACAATTCAGGTTGACCTGTGATAACTTTGTGTGAGTAGTTTAAAAAAATACTTATCTATTTAGGTAGGTAATATGATAATAATCACAAGACTAGTTATTTCCATAAACAAAATGTTTAAGACAAAAGATAAAAATTATAATAGAATGTCGTCTATAATCTTTGTACAAACTATAAGGCACTTATTTTTGGCGGCAACTTTTCAATATGAAAGAAGTCTAGAAACGTGGGCTAAAGAAGAGAATCCATATTCAAAATTTTTACTTGTAGACCTACAACCATCATTTATTTTCTCTTTGAAGTTAAAGAAATCTTTTCAAATCTCATTTTGAACATTTGAGGTCATGTTGACCGAAAGCGTCGAATATACTTACTGAAATCTTAAATATTTAACACTAATCTTTCGTTTAGTGTTAGTGTACCTATACCTAACATAGGTATATGCAAAATATTTTTTACCTGCAATTACTGAAACATATTAATTAAGAAAAGCAATTCTAGTTCTTAGAATCATATAAAATTTTCTTTTCAGTTCGCTTTTTCGATATTAATTTAATTTTGTTTGAATTACAAAAAATGCCACAAATTTGATACCGATTTAAATGTGAAGAATATAAAGAAGAAAGATAAATAATAGATAACAAATTTATTTGCAAAACAAAGTTATGCAAGGAAGAATGAGGGTAATAAATTTAAAGAACAACATATTACAATTTTGCATTTACCCAAAAATAATAGGTAGGTACTTAATAGGTACATAGTGCAACGTGATTAGAAAAAATAAAGAAAGAAAATGTTAATACTATTTACAATTACGAATTACTTAGATAATTGATTAAAGATTAGTAGAAGAAAACTGTCTTTCAACAGAACGAAGAAAAACACGACGTAAAGTTGCGACTTGCTTCTTCATGGTTACCAACAATCCAAAACACGTTAAATACTCTTTCATCGTTCTTTAGATAAATTAATTTATAGTTTAATTTACAAATTAAGAGAATCAATATGTATAATAAGTTCTAAATCATTGCTTTCGAATCAGTTTGTAGGCGATAAATCTGTGGGCAGAAAATAAAGAAAAAACAACATATGTATACTTAAGTAGTTTCTTTAAATGCTGTTCACAGCATTATGAAATTAATCATAATTAGCTTTATGGCTCGCAAAAATATTGTGAAGAAGAATTTCATAATGGCGGAAATATAGAGTGTCCCAAAAGATCCGCACCACCTTATGCGTTATTTGCAATTAGCGTAAAGCAGGTACTGGAAAATTGCTAAAAAAATTCTCTTTCTTAATTTAGGAACTTATATCTAAGCAACTTAAAGTAAAAATAAGACAACACTGTTATTTGAAATTGAACTTTCACCTATATAGGTCCTACTCAGAAAAATTGTACAATATTGTTATTGTTTGGTTAGAAACCGTTTGTTACCTTTATTAGGTCGTGTATTGGTCATGCTGCCATGTTTTCCCCATTGTTATGTTAAAGATCTTATTTTATGATTTAAAACCTTAGATTCTCTGATTCTTTCAACTTCAAACTCTTCAAAGAAATGAACTACACTCCAAAATATTTCTTTTGTTTTGAAATACCTAACCGTTTGTACCCCTAAATTTAAACTTTGATGTGCCTTATTTAAATGGCACTATAACTTCAAAAAGCTAAATGACTTAGAATTTTTAAAACAATTTTCCAGCATTCTACTACATTTCTAGATAACCCACCTTTAAGGTGGACCTGTTGGGACCTAAAACCGCTACATAAAATATGCCTCCTTACTGAGATATATGTTCAATATTTCTTTATCATCTTCGACATAAAGTTTGAGTTCTGCAGAACACATTAAATTACGGTAAAATAGTGTTTCTTGCAGGTACCAGATGTGTACGGCAGGGGCGTAGGAATAGTTCCTCTCGTCAAAATTCTACGCCACTGGTGAAATTGCTTTTTACTATGAGTATTTCATTTTTATGCATTTTTTACAAAAATAATTTACTTTTACATACTTTACAACCACAAAGTGATTATTTTTTGAGATTAATTAAAGTTAAAGATAGAGTCGCGCAATATTCTGATTCTAATGTTTAATTTATTGCTCATGTTTGTATTGACCATTTCGAAATCTTTACTCCTAAAATTGCATTAGTTACCTACGTAAAATAAGCTTTACAATTACATAGATATATACAGAATGTCCCGAAAAAAGTGTGCACTACTTTGCTGGCGGCTTCTACGATTAAAAACATGGTCATTGTTTACTTTACCCACTCTTCGATTTTCAAACAACTAATTACACCAACGCATTCGTCACCATGTATACATTACGAAAATCAATATCTTTTCTTGTGCAAACTACTTTTATTTTTACTCATTTACCTTGCCCTAGCACATCTTTTTTTTTCCTATAAATTTTGCATAAAATTATTTATCATTTGCACAACATTTTATTGCTCAAAATGGCATTCTAATGATGTTTTACGATGGTTTCCAAAAAAAACAGCACAAAAAGCGAAAAGTGGAAATTGTAAACAATTACCAAAAACATTAAGAAAGTTGTTTATAAACATAAGGCAAAAAATTCGTTCTAAGGAAACCAGAGTTGTCTATCTAAAGGTAAACCTTTGTTAGTGGTTTGCAGTAAAAATCCTCAAAGCCAGTCAAGTTAAAATAATAAAATTTCGCACAACCATTACAATTTTTGTATGTAATCAGTAGAAATAAAAATAATTTAAAAAATGTATACAGGGGTGTCTCAAGTGTAGAGCCTGCTATGTATGTACCATTTTCAATTTTTAACCCTGAGATTTTAAATGTCTAGAGTTTTCTACATAAAAAAGGTACCCTTGTTAAATACCGATAGAATACAACGTTTCTTAGCCAAACTGATTTCAAGATTTTGTTACACGGCAGGTATTGCGAATGAAATGACATTTACTATTGTTACATACAAAAATACTAATTGTTGGTCAAAATTTCATTATTTTTATTATTCATTATTCATCATTATTACCTATCATTATCATTATTTTACCTTTGATTGGCTTTGAAGATATTCACTGCAAACCCACTAACAGAGGTTTACCTTTTGAGGGCTCTAGTTCCTTTAGGAAGAATTTTTAACCCTATGTTTATAGACAACTTTCTTTATGTTTTTTATTGTAAAAGCCGCCGGTAAAATATTGCACAATTTTTTCGGGACACCATGTATATGAATATTGAACAGTATCAAAATGATGAGCAAGAATAATTAAAAATGTTGAACTAAAACACCCTGTAGCTCAGCTAGGAGGCACATTTTATGTATCTGGTTCCAAACACCACTAACAAACACCATCATATGCACAACAATCTTGTAGGTATAGATTATAAAGAATTTTGTGACTGTGGGAAGAAAAGAAGAGAACTAAAGCAACAGTTCTACGTCAAATTCCGGCATCGTATGTATACCTAATAAAATACATATTTAAAAATTTTTTGTTACCAAAACTTGATATGTAACGACATTTGCAAAAACTAAAGTTTGATCCTAATAGAATTCTTGATTAAGTGTAAACTCCGGGTATACGACATCTCATATTAATTTACTTTGACAGGTATCAACGTATTGACGGAGAAGAAATAAATATGATTGAAGAAGCAATTCTAAAACTTAAGTAATAGTTAGATAGGTACTTGTAGATCACGCTTTAACTTTTTGGAAGTCACCCAGTAAATTGCCGGTGAATTCTTGAAAGTATTTCAGAAGTCGCTTGAATAACTACCGATTCAATAAAATTGAAGTATTTTACAAGTCGTTTGGATAACTGTTCAATTAAATCAAGGAAGGCTGGGAAAAGCGTTGATTAGTAAGAAACAACAAGTTATCAAGTAGGTATAGGTAATTACGCCGGTTTTGACGGGAGTTCTCTAAACAATCGAAACAACTTTAGCATCAAGGCTGATCGATTTAGTTTTTTTTACATTTAATCACTAATCATAATAAAAACTCTTTACCTTATCACACAAAATTGCAACCTTCCAGACTTCCGCACTCACACACCCGCACACAATAATATCGCCGAATTGAAAACAGACGAGGACGTCTTCCGGTAAACTGTCACCAGCACCACAACTGCATTTCCTGGTGAAACCGTCGCTGAATAACTCAAAACCCAAAAATTGCGCCACTGCGAACTAACAGTACCGAAACAACACGCGAAACCACCGGCCGCCGACACATAATCGCCCGCGTGTATCGGAATAAGGGCCAGCGGTGAAACAAAAAACGATCGTCGTCCGAAAAAACGCAGAGTGCCACCGCACCAGTTTTTTTTGTTTTTTTTTCTCTCCCGATCGCGCGCCTTTTTTGCCGCTTCGCGTTGCAGTAGGCTATGTTTACAAGAAGCACAGCGAGCTGAAACTACTTGATGTCAGTTTGAATTCGGTGGTTGTTAGTTCGTACGCGGTCGGGAAACGTCGTCGAACTGAAACACGCCCCGGCGTATTAAAACAATGACGCGATAAGGAAGCCAGATGCGGCACTAAAAGAGCGTGACTGAAACGGACGATAAAGAGGGTTTTATGGAACGTTCAAGAACGAAGGAAAGAGACGACTTCAACAGAAATTCTCACAGAAATCGCTACTGATTTAATTGTTTTAATTTCTGGTTTCCTCAATTTTTTTTTGCGCAAAAGACTAGCCAGCGCTCTCTTGATTTTAAAAATATACCTCTGAACACTTTTGTTTACAACCTATGTAGACTGTTCCGATTTGGTTGGAGAAAATTCGATTTAATTCACGGGCGCTTCCGGTGATCCGTGATTGTTTTGATGAAAACCGTGACGAACTGGAAAAAAAATTGAAGATCGTCATCCCCATTTAATTTCATCAAGTTAGCGTGTTAAAAAGAAGCGTGACAAGGGTTTTGATTAATCGATCTATTAATTACGTTACGTACATTTCTTTTCTTTTTATTACATCAATTATTGTCATAAATGTTTAAACGTTGTTTTTAATTTCTTTTTTTCTAAAAATCGATTTTGATTTCTACATTAAAAGTACCTATCTATCTACCTACTTAATAATAAACTAAGTATAAATAATCAAGATACATATAACATAAAGTCGCACTATGACAGTGAGTTGGAATTGTTACATAAAAACGGGCAATAAATTAAAAAGCTACAAGTTCAAACCGTAAGTGCATAGAACAAGGTGATGAGCCGTTTACACATTTAATTAATTACCTTCAGTTAGTAATAGTAAATAATACTCTACAAGCTATAAGTACTTTATTTGACTCTTAATTGAGTATTAATAAGTGTCGAGAAACTTATGCAAAGTGGTTCTTGAAGGTGATTGTCTTTTCCTTTTTACTAGATATGAAGCTAATGATAGACGATCAGATCGTTATTGCTAAGGATAAAGACGATCTCAGTTACATGATTAGAAAACTCAAAGCAGAAAGGTCCCGGTCTCCAAATGAATTTATTTAAATGCGAATAACAAGTAAACGACCTCATTTTAGATCCTGCCAAAATCAAAAAAGTTGAGCACAGTAAAAATCTCGGTATATACCTACTCTTTAATAAGAAAGAAAACAGCAAAAACCAAATATACAGGAAAAAATTAACAAGAAAAGGGGAGTTACCAGAACACTGAATTTAGGAGAGACCGAGGAGAGTTGTGACAGAGGAGAGTTGTGACATCGTCGATTTCTCCGAATCTATAACCACTAGTGAACTCGCAACAGCGCGCGTTTGTTGTTTTTGAGACTCGCTATTTGACGCAGTACGCGATAACAGTGCACGGAAAGCGGTTGTGAATATACGACATTAGTGTACAAAAAATTGCCAAAAGTACCTAAGTATTTTACCACAATTTTGATTACATATATATCGTTATGTATTATGTTATGATATTTTTTCTCATATGCTTTAGTCTTTTAAGTTTCTTAGCGTAGTATGTTTTTTTTTTGTATTGACATCTTATTTCGACAATAAGAATTATTATTCTGACCAGCTCACTATTTTTTACATCTAGGCGAGTTGTGACAGCTCGTCACAACTTTCCTATTACCTATTGTTTATTTCTCTGGCAAGGTTCCTTTATTTGTCTTTTAGTGTCATATTGCATGGTAAATTGCTATTTTTTTGTTTCAGAATGCCAAATAAATATAAACGAAAGACTGATAGGGGTATGAGTAGTGTCGAAATTTATGAACTGGCCTTTGAGGAAGTCACATTAAGAGGTAAAAGTCTTCGAAATGCCGCATCCTCTTACAATCTGAACTATATATCTATTAAAAAGAAAAAGGCATATCAAGCTAATCAAACAAACGAGATTCCATCTGTTGGTTACGTTAGCCTACGTTAGCCCGACGATTTTTACCGAAGAGGAAGAAAATATTTTACGAGATTATTTGTTAACATGTGCAGCATCTAATTATAGGCTTACAACAAAAGAGACAAAAAGTTTGGCGTATATGTAAGCGAAAAAATACAATAAAAAATTTCCGTCGTCATGGGAAGAAAACAAAAAGGCAGGAGAAGTGTGGCTCAAACTATTTATGCAACGACATTCCATTTTATCTTTAAGATTGCCTCAAGCTGTGCTTACTGATACACCTACCAAGGATGAAATTACTGCCATAGAAGCTAGTCGAAAGATAAAAAATGTAAAAAAGCGTGTTTTAAGCGATAAAAAAAAGAAACCTAAAAAAATTAAGAAGACTAATAAGAAAAGTAAAGTTGATCATAAAGAAGATGAAGTCGAAGAAGATGCAGAAAATGATTGTTTTTGCTTGTGTTTCCTTGGAACCTTTGTCAATAGTAAATCAAAAGAGAAGTGGGTACAGTGTCTCGCATGCAAAGGCTGGTCTCACGAAGCTTGCACTGGGGGCAAGCTTTCAATACGTGTGCCATAATTGTTTATCCAATTAAATTTTAATTTTTGATTGAATATTATAAGTATGTTATTTTAGTACGTAAATGCATACTAAATAATAATTAAAGTAATTCGTTCGAAAGAAATGTGTTATTTATTTGTAATGGTATTTTTTATTTAACAAATAATCTAAATACATAGGTGTCACAACTCACCTTGGTATCTGTCACAACTTACCTTGATATGAACAGAGTTGTGACACGGTGAGTAATTTCTATTTTCGAAGATTTTTTCAGAAACCTTAATACTTTAATTAATTTTGATGATTATTTCTTAAAGAGTATAGATTGAGCTACATTAACTCATACAACTCATAGATTTAAAATGTTTCTTGACTGAGATATGTTAATTAAAATAGAAATTGTCACAACTCTCCTCGGTCTCCCTTACTTCTATGAAATAAGAACATTAAGAAAGCCACAAGAAAACACATATTAGGTAGGTATACAAAAGTCTAGTTCAAAGTATTACTACTCTCTATGAATCGGAAGTGTGGGATGTTATTAAAGCCAAAAAAGGTAGACTAATGGCAACAGAAATGGACTTTTTGAGAAGAAGCTGCCGACGATCAAAATTGAAAAGGGTCAGTTAGAACGATATCTGAGCTGAGATAAAAATGAAAAGCCACATACACGAAGAAATTGGAAAAAGGCAGTTAACTTGGTTTGGACATGTTAGAGGATGAGTAAAGTGGGGAAGACAGAGGCTAATATGTAATAAATTTACCGGTCGTATTTTATTGAATTGTTAGTAGATACCTATATCAAAAGTTATCTATTTACTCAGCTATTCTTTTTGAAGTACCTATCACACAAAGTTGAGACAGAAATTTTAATCATATATTTAAACTAGCATGCAGAAGTGGTCCTCGCCAGGATCGGGATTAGTTTAAGTACTTACGCTTTAAAGTTAGTTGACTTGAAAAAGCATAAAATTACAATTTCTTACACTTACGCTAATTACAATATAAACAAATCATAATTGAGCATAACAATTGATCCACCACATAAAATATCAACTGCTGGTGCATTTATTGTGAGCCCACCTATTGCATCCCTAACATTCTCCTTCTTCATTCTTTATTAGGGTGAAATGCAATTGAGTCTTTGCGGAAAAAAATTTGTTCATATTTAACTTTATTGTTTTTGTTATTTTCTTAACAGTCTTTTCTCTATTTCCCTTTCTTCTTTCTATCCTTCTCCAGTTTTTTTCGTAGTGCTTCTTTAATCGGCGTATTTGTTGTAATAACAGTTGTGTCTTTCTTCTTCTTTTTGTAGTGTTTTCCCGCGGACTGATTTTGGAAAGGACCTCACTAGCGCGGGAGAAGCAAGATGCTTGTTGGTTATTATTACTTGCAGGTAAATTTTTTTTAGTTGGCGGAACATTTTTATAATGAATTGTAAATAAATTTTTATTCTCGTTTATGAAGTTTTCGTTGTTATTTAAACTTGGAAGACTGTTAGTTACATAGAGGGTGTAACCGAAATAAGTACATTAATTTTAACTGGTAATAGAACTCTTTAATACAAAAAACTTTTTTTAATAAATTTTTTTAAAAAACGTTTTAGTTTTTGTGTTAAAATTATTTTAAAATCTTACACAGTTTTCTTACACCCCACTGGAAGCAACGTTATCTAGTCAACAAGATTACCTTATGAATTAATTGTATTATTATTGTTCTTTGTTGGAACATTTCATAAAAGGCTTGTCAATTTGTTGGAGGGGGGGGGGGATGAATTATTTAAAAAAATTCGATTTCGAAAAAATGGTAGATACATAAAAAAAAAATTTTTTGATAAGTTCTACCACTGGTTAAAAATAATGTACTTATTTCGGTTACACCCTGTATAACCAATTCGGTACATAGAAAATATTATGCTTTGATTATTCACCATCCAGCTATTGATGGTTGACTCGGTTGAGATGCAAATTTCTTCATTAATCCATAAGCGGAGGAAATAATAAAACGGCCGCAAAATTTTTTGCAAAGGTGGGACTCGTGGTTATCCAAAAGAAAAATCACGAAGATGTCCTGAGAGCATCTTGCATAATGACCGAAATGTTCTTCATTTATCTAACCAGATATTTGCATTGCCTAGACTTTTATCAAAGTGGTGATAATAGTTTACCCGCCAAAAAATAAAATATGGAAAAAGGGCCGTGGCGTTTGCGCATATTATCCTGTCTGGCTTCTCAACCGGTGTTACTCTTGTCTCGTTCTGTCTTATTCTGTTTTATCCTGTCGCATCCTGGCTTATCCTGTTTCATTCTGTCTCATCCTGTTTTATCCTGTCTCATCTTGTCTTATCCTGTTTCATCCTGTCTCATTCAGCTTTATTCTATCTCATCCTGTCTCATTCTGTCTGATTCTGTTTCATTCTGTCTCATCCTGTCTTATCCTGTCTTATCCTGTCCCATCCTGTCTCATCCTGTCCCATCCTGTCTCATCCTGTCTCATCCTGTCTTATCCTGTCTTATCCTGTCTCACTCTGTCTTATCTTGTCTCATTCTGTCTTATCTTGTCTCCTCCTGCGTCTTATTCAATAGTTGAAGCTTCTAAACGCAATCAATGATACCTGTTATTATAGTCTTCAGATTAAAAAAATCTTTTTTTATCGATTTTCTTGAATAAAGTTGTCCCAGAGAAAAGATATACTTTATGTAGGTTCTTTTATATAATCTGTAGGTAAGTATCTACCTATATTTGCCTAAATGTAATAAATTTGAATTGAGTTCAACATATCTATCTTCTAGGTGAACATAGGAGATTTACAATGTGCACATAATAATTAGGTATGAATGCTTCTGCTGCTCATACTTATTTGGTTCAATGGTAGGTATACTTTCATGAAAAGAGGGTATTTTTTATTTATTTGTTATCATAAATTTGTTGAAATGTCAATAAAGAAACGAAAAAATTATATCAAATTAAATTATATTATTATTGCAAATTAAGTTGCAAATTATTTTTATCATCTCTGCAAAAAGTCTGTATTCGCAATAATTTACCATGAATATAAGGGACATCTGAGGAAAGAGGGTTATAAATATTTATGGAATGTAAATCGTCCATGTTTATCCCAATGTCTATGAAAATTATGATTAAACTAAAATATGTTGCAAATGGCTGCCATGCAGGAAAAAAAATAGGTAAGTAATTGTCAATTAAATTCTTAAATGCAAATGATAGATGAAAAAAGAACTGTTAATAAAGATTTTGGCTATAAGATTTAAATTTCTTTCGCCCTTGTAAATATTAAGTTTTAAAGCCACAATTTGGTGATTAAAGAATTTCCATAACCTATACTTACTTGTTTTGTTTTTTAACATGAAATGTTCAAAATGATGTTAAAGTAAAAATTTATCGTATACCTACCTATCGTATTTGATGTTTCGTCAATTTTAATTTGGTTATTTTCTGTTTTGTGAATTACAGAAAATACAAAAAAATGTGTATTTGAGAGTTTGTTTCAATAATGTGACAAGGAATTAAAATACAAAAATTTTTCTTAGTTCTCGTAAATGGATACTTTACTTTTAAATTTTCTTGAAATACCTAACAAGTCTTTATAAACTGAACATTAAATTTTAGAGAATTGAATTCACTCATTTTTGACATGAAACAGCTTACTGAGTAAATGCTGTAAAACTCTATCCAACTCTATCTTCAGTAACTTAACCGTAGGTCTTATTTGTTAAAATTGCTTAATTTTTTTACAAGTAACTGCCAAGAAGACAATAAGACAATAATTAATTAGTCAATTAGTCAATTAAGTAGTTACTCCTTTAGATAGTTGTCCATTTCACCATCTTATTAGTGCTTTGAGATCATTTAATAACACTTTAAAGTGAATTTAGGTGTTCTAAGTTACATTTTGAATTGTCTTGTTTATAAAATGATTTATTTTTTGTCAGTTTAAGCTTTAAAGCAAGAATTAGTTATTACAAATTTTATATTTTTTTACAAAAATATAGCTATGAATCAAACATTTTTTGGTTTTTAATTTTATCCTTATTCCAATATTTATTATCTTTTTTTTGCACGTTGATTTTTATGAATAATATTTGAAATGCACCTCTTCTAATAGGTCGTTTTTGTAGCTTTTTTTTGCACAAAAACTTTTGTCAACGTTATTGGCTTCTGTACAAAACTTAACAATATTAAAGCAATCGAACGAACAAACACATCCTTATAGGTGTTTGTAGCATTTTCGATTTATCGACCAATAATTACAAAATTCAAGAATAATCTTGATTTTAAATAACTTTCCAAATAACTCGACAAAAAATGTTTCAAAGTTGACACAAATAACAACTGAAGACAGGTAACTGCGATAAATGTGTATTGCTTGTCGGATAATACACTGCTCAAAAGAATTAGGGGAACACTTTTTGTTGACAACATTACTTTTAAAATAGTAGCGTCATTAAGATGGGGTTTCAAAATTCTGTAAGATACATATCTTTTCGTGAGAAAGTGACTTCAGTAACCTTCAACCAATTCTTTATTCTAAAGACTTGAACCAAAAATGAAAAAACTACAAAAATCAGAGTAAATGTGATGCAACTTTTTATTGATTAAATTAACAAGTGTCTATTGTCTTAGTGAAAACTAACACTAAATGTCATTTAACCAGTTATCAGAATCAAAATGAGGTATCTCAGTGAGGTAGAAGTTGCATGTGCTGTTGCTCTACGTGAAAATGGGACTTCGATTCGGCAAGTTGCAGAAGATGTTGAGAAGAGCCTATCCATCATCCAGCGTTTGTGGAATTGCTATAGAGCATCTGGTCTTTATTAAAAGCGCCACGGACAAGGTTGTATGAGAAAAATTACTTCAAATTAAGACCGATTTTTAGTCCTTTCTTCCATGCGTAATCGCATCTCAACAGCAAAAGATAACAAAAGTTCACTCAGGATGACTCACAGACTGGAAGTTTCAGGTCAAACCATAAGAAACCGATTTAGAGAAGCCAGTCTTCTGGACGTCAGGTCCAGAAGACCCGTGCAAAAAGCAATCTTGACCCGGCGGCACAAAAGATACCGTTTAAATTTTGTCCGTGAACACGTTAATTTTCAACTTTGACATCGCAGACCTTTACTCTTTACTGATGAGTCAAGGTTCCGTCTCACACGTTGTGAAGGTTGAGTACGTGAGTACAGACGTCCAGACAAACTCTATTCTTAGTCTGCGATATGCAAAGTTCAAAAATTTGGGGTAGGTTCTGTTATGGTTTGAAGGGGAATCAGTCTTAACGGAAGAGCTGATCTTGTGGTAATCCGCGGAAATCTAAATGCTCAGAATTGCATCGATATAGTGCTAGGAATTCTTCAAGAAGATTTAAAAAGAATAATCAGGGGTATGTCTCGTAGATGCCAGGCGATTATTGTTGCTGGTGGAGGACACACATGTTATTGATTTTAAAATGAAGGCTAATGGAGCATTGTTTTATGTGTGAAATCTTAGCAGATTCATTTTAATTTTTGTTGTTTTTTCCGTTTTTAATTTAAGTCTTTAGAGTAACAGATTTGTTGAATGTTGCTGAAGCCACTTTCTCATGAAGAAATGCGTATCTTTTAGAATTTCGAAAGTTTACTTTAATGGCGATCCTATTTTAAAATTTATGGGATCAACAAGAAGTGTTCCCCTAATTCTTTTGAGCAGTATAAAAAGCAAAAGATGATCAACATACAAACATAAAGTGAACTTACTAAAAAAACTTATGCTGTTTTTATAGGCAAAGCATCTGGAGCACTTATTACAATTTTATCTGTCGAGTTATTTAAAAACAATCTAATTTTTCAGGATTATTCTTTAATTTTGTAATTATTGGGCAATAAATCAAAAATGGTTACAAATAGTCATAGGGATGTACATATAAAAAATGTTTGTTTTTAGTTTCTACATCATATCGTTAAAAATATACAGGGTGTTCTATTTAAGACAATGGAGAAAATTAAATTTAAAAAGTTCTAAATTAAAAAATTAAATTTAGCCACCCTGTATAATTTTTTAGAAGTTAAAACATTTGAAAGACATCCCTCAGATGTTGCTTAACTTAGTACTTAAATAACTTATTTTTAAAACTCGTAAGTGTGACTGTAGTGATTTTCTTAACATGCATCTGCAGATGCCATTATTTGAACAAAAAAAGTCGTTACATTCAAGTGGTTTGGAAATAGTCAGTAATAATATATTGGAGTGAAAAGAGTTTAGAAAAAGACTCTAAAAATTATCTTTAACACACAACATTCCATTTAAAAAAAATGGCACTTGCCCCTGTATAATTGTCTTGGCTCACTCTGTATGTCCAAAAATAATTTCCGGTTATAGGTTTCCTTTTTCACTAGTTTATTTATGTTTTTAAATCAAATTTTTACCTATCATAGAATTCGAGCTATCGAAATCGGACGCACTATTGCCTCAGCCTGTATGGTATCTAGTAAGATTTAGACGATAGAGACAAGAAAACTTAAATGTCATAAGCGTTTCATATAAATATGATGCAATTGTTAATAACCCAAATTGTTAAAAGTCTTACGGGTCAGAATGTCCAACATCAGTTATTAAAAAAAAATGATAAAATTATTAAGAAAAGAGATTCATACAACTTTTTCTTTTCGGTAGGTACGTCAATAAATAAATTTCGTTGAGTTATCTTTTTCTCTCTAAAAAAGCGTCAAGCCACAACCTGAACACCTCTCGATTATCACCTTATTACTCAGGTGCGTTGTCTCTGGTTTGCGGTCTCCGGGTTCCTTTTTTCGCCCGTCTCACTTAACTTGTCCGATTTTTACCGCATTACAAAAACTCATTCGCACATGCACACACCGCCGTGAGTGTGCCAGGACGTCATTGTTTCCCTCAATTAAATTTCCACACCTCTTGGCTCATCATCGACTTTTCGGGCCTCTACTTATAACAGTTTGCGACCTATCTCAACGCACCATTGAAAAAGTCATCCAGGCATAGGGAGCACAAGAACTAAAATATGCCTGTTTTTACGACCGGCGCTATAGGAGCCCGACTTTTTCTTTGTCATCATCCATCCAGCGGTGGCGTCGGTTGCGTTGTGACGACGACGACGACGACGACGTCAACTACATAAGAAACCAAAATAAAACGTTTTTGTTAGATGTTGTACGCGGTAGAGAGGAGAGCACTTCCTTCTTGCGTTGCGTTCCCAGCTATTTACGACGGTTTCTTATACCTTGTTAGGGTAGGTCGAGGAGGCGTTTCAGCGACGGGTTCTTATATTAGCGGGATGGAAGGAAAGTCGATCGAGAGAAACGGAAGTTTTTTGGGAACCTTCTAATAGATACTGAATGACTATTGAGTGAGATTGCTAATTGAGCGATGAATAGACCCTAGCAAAATCAATTCTCACCTTCAGTTAGATTTATGAACAGAACGAAATCGTAAGGAAATCAAATATTCACTTTTTTACTTTCAACCTTCAACCAGTAAATGTTAGAGATTAATGCTTGGTTGCATAAACGTTGACATACTGTCGAGATCTAACAGAAAACCCATAGCAACGGATCAATCAAATCATAATCGATATTTTGGCTTTAGTGATGGAAACGTAAATAAATCTTTAATCGTTCACCAACGCCTTAAAATCTTAATTGATGAGGTATTGACGAGATTAGTGTTTAATTTATAGGTACGTTTGTGTTAGCCAAAATTTCAATAATAATTTTGTATTTGTGTTCATTCTATTTTGTTACTTATCTATTATTTTTGTTTTTTGTTCTGTAGTCCTGTAATTAATCTGGGACTGTTAAACAATAAAATTGTTATTGTTATTGTTATATTATAAAATAAAATAAGTCAGTAAATGTAAAATTTGTGACGTCATTGGACCTTCCCCAAAGATTCGATTGCACATTTTTTTGCTTTGGATATTGCTTTGAGTAGCTTTTAACTTATTGAATCTTTTAGCATTTTTGATTTAAGCATTTCACAAAATATAACAATTGCTTCAGGGTTTCATACACTAGAATGCTTTCGACTTTTCCAAACTTTCGGCCCATTGACACCTTAGATTTAGGTACTCTATATTATGAAATATTAATACTGCCATATTTACACAATGAGTAGGGTACTCGGGTAGGGGAGTTGAACAACGTTTTAACTTTTTAAAAGTTTTTTTTAAAAAAGGGCATTGAAGAGTATTTACAATATTTGAAATTAAAAAGTGCATATTGGAACTTAAAAAAGCAAAACACATGATTCTCACAATAGGATTTAGTCTAACTCAGCACCTTAGCAGAAGAGAGATAAGAGATAAATAGTTAAAATATTATATTCTTTTGATAGTAGGTATGTACAATCAGTTTTAAAAGTAATGTCCATTTCACATTTTTAAAGTTTAAATTTCTTTTATAGATGATGTACTAGCAAAAAGAAACCCAATGCATCTGTTTCATTATTTCATAAGCTTAGCATAAATACGAATTTTAATGCCTGTGTTGGTTTTATGTGGAAAATAAATAAATTTAAAGTTTAACAGGTGGACATTACTTTTGAACTCGGCTGTACATAGTTCTGCAAGTTTGGAAGATTATGTTGTAGATTTGCGCCCTTGTAACTTTTGTAGAATACACCCTCAATCCATTCTACTTCCATCCAATAGGTATAACCTAAAGTACATATAAGTAATTGCGTTTATTTTGCAAATTGTTTGACGTCTAAGGTTATCTTAGTTTTGCACTCAATTTATGGAAGAACATAGATACAAACCACGATAAACAACAAAGACCAACACTCAATCAACCACACTACATAATCGGCTCTATGCTGTATATCCCAGATGTTTGACCTAACATGGGTGTTGGCCATTAGAATGTGGCTGGTTATGCCTACATTTGAAGTGACGGTCACATTCTAATGTCAAACACCCATATTAGACCAAACATCTGAGATACAGCATAGAGCCGAATATAAGAATTTCTGGTTTAGGTTGTTGTAGTTTTAGCAAACTTGATCTCAAATCAGGTACCTATCTCAGCGCTACTGAAACATACGGAAATAGCATGGAAAGTTATATTTTCTTAAATTATATCTTCTAAGATAAAATCTGGTAAGAGCAAAAAACTCCACGCGAATTCTTAAAAGGGGCATCATTTTATGTAAAATCAATGATCAGAAGGGCTGTTTTAGTTGCGCTGGGACACCCGGTATATACTTACATACATACGCTATGACGAGACTAGTTCCTGTTGCGCATAATCACTGGAACAATATTTTTTTCCCAACCGATGTAACATAAAGAAACTCGTTTCCATAATAACCGTCAGCCAACTTTATTTAGGTATCTGTCAATTATAACAATTATTTCTTCTCTAATTTATTATTATTATTAACTTAAACGGTTGGGAAGAAAGTTTTGTATGCATCTCTGGAATAAACATTGTTAATCCCTCGAATGAAAATGCCCTCGGCTTTGCCTCGTGCATTACTTACATTCTCGGGATTAAAATCGGTGTTTATTCCCTTGATACCTACATAAATAACTATTCTTTTCAACCGGGAATAAAGTAAAAAAAAATGCCGATATAACATAAAGAAACTCGTTTCCATAATACCTAACCGACAGCCAACTTCATTTAGGTAGGATCTGTCAATTGTAACAATTTTTCTTCTCTAATTTATTATTATTAACTTAAATGGTTGGAAAGAAAATTTTGTATGCGTTTCTGGAATAAACATTGTTAATCCCTCGAATGAAAATGCCCTCGGCTTCGCCTCGTGCATTACTTACATTCTCGGGATTAAAATCGGTGTTTATTTCCTTGATACATAAATAACTATTTAATTTTATATAGATACGCATTTTCTTAGTTTTGACATAAAATTATGAAGTATCAAACATTGTATAACATTGTACAGAGATATCCAGAATGATTGATGGTGACGTCAGCGCGGCATCCGCCATTTTGCTCGAAACTAATATCCATTTGTTTCCTTTGACGGCGCATTCAGAGATTGACAGTCGATTGACAGTAGGCAGTGGCGTTCAAGATATTTTGTTGGTGTTTCTAGAGTTTTTACGCTTATTCTTGATTTACCAACCAACGATTTGTGTTTTTCAGCACTAACTGTAAGGAATTTATCAAGATGACATGGTAATACCAAAACAAAACTAATTTTCTAAATATTTTTAGGTTAGGTCGTTTATAAACATTTTGTTTAAAAACAGGATCTACTTTGGCAAGAACCTTATTTTCGTAGTGGTAAACATGGTGAAGAAGGTTGCACTTATTCATACAAACGTGTCATGTGCAATTTCAAAAAAAATTTTTGCATGACGCTGCAAATGATGTTCGCCAATAGTTGGTGAATTCCATAATATCGGTAGCGTTTGCAAGGAAAAATCTACTGGAAGACCATCAGTTTTAACAGAAGTGACTTTAGGTGACGTGCAAAGTTGCTTAGATTAGAGACTAATTACAATAAATTGTCAGTCCAGAAGATACAAATTTCTTAGGAAACTTTTCTTATAATATTTTCTGTAAAACTATTTTTCAGAACTTCCATATGAGTCGTGTTATCACAGAAAATGTGATAGAGCGGTACGGTAAAGATGGTCAAGTCGAAAAATAGTTGGACCAATTCTCTTCAAGTAAACGATCAATGCTGAACGATATCAACAGCAAATTTTTACGATTTATGGAAAAGCTTTATGATGATGAACTAAGGAATGGTTACTTTCAGCAGGATGGGGTCACGGCCCACACAATAAATGCAAGGATGGAATTCAACAATATTATGATGACCATTTAATTAGCCCGACACAACACCCTTAGATTTTTATTTATTTGAGTACCTACTTCAAAATACCATTTGTGTCAATTGCATGCTCACGGTAGACAAAATGCAAGACGCTATAGCAAGTGCAATTAGAACGTGCTGTAAAATAAAAATTTGATGTAAACAATGGTGTAATTTCATTTGCTTTCATCTTTGAAACCTTACTTAGTAGATGGTAAAATTGGGACTAATTGCTTAGGGACCACTTTATTCTTTAGAATATTAGGGAAGTGTTTCATCACTTATATCTGAAATCTAGAGCCGCAAAACACTATGGCAATACCGATTTTCTAAGCAATCAGTACTTATCAACTAATACAAATTAATTTTATCAAAAATTTTGAATAAACGCCAGTTTCCCGAATCGGGATTGAATCTTCGTCGTAAAACAGATGTCACATCATAAAAATCATTGAATAAATAGCTTCTTCACTGTTAACTCCAAACCTGTTTATTTGTCTAAAATTTTGGGGTTATACACTGCTCAAAAGAATTAGGGGAACACTTTTTGTTGACGGCATTACTTTTAAAAAAGTAGCGTCATTAAGATGGGGTTTCGAAATTCTGTAAGATACATATCTTTTCGTGAGAAAGTGACTTCAGTAACCTTCAACCAATTCTTTATTCTAAAGACTTGAACAAAAAATGAAAAAAACTACAAAAATCAGAGTAAATGTGATGCAACTTTTTATTGATTAAATTAACAAGTGTCTATTGTCTTAGTGAAAACTAACACTAAATGTCATTTAACCAGTTATCAGAATCAAAATGAGGTATCTCAGTGAGGTAGAAGTTGCATGTGCTGTTGCTCTACGTGAAAATGGGACTTCGATTCGGCAAGTTGCAGAAGATGTTGGGAAGAGCCTATCCATCATCCAGCGTTTGTGGAATTGCTATAGAGCATCTGGTCTTTATTAAAAACGCCACGGACAAGGTTGTATGAAAAAAACTACTTCAAATCAAGACCGATTTTTAGTCCTTTCTTCCATGCCTAATCGCATCTCAACAGCAAAAGATAACAAAAATTCACTCAGGATGACTCACAGACTGGAAGTTTCAGGTCAAACCATAAGAAACCGATTTAGAGAAGCCAGTCTTCTGGACGTCAGGTCCAGAAGACCCGTGCAAAAAGCAATCTTGACCCAATGGCACAAAAGATACCGTTTAAATTTTGTCCGTGAACACGTTAATTTTCAACTTTGACATCGCAGACCTATACTCTTGACTGATGAGTCAAGGTTCCGTCTCACACGTTGTGAAGGTTGAGTACGTGAGTACAGACGTCCAGGCAAACTCTATTCTCAGTCTGCGATATGCAAAGTTCAAAAATTTGGGATAGGTTCTGTTATGGTTTGAAGGGGAATCAGTCTTAACGGAAGAGCTGATCTTGTGGTAATCCGCGGAAATCTAAATGCTCAGAATTGCATCGATATAGTGCTAGGAGATCATGTTGTGCCTGCTGCATATGGTTTGGTTCCAAATTTCATTTTAATGCATGATAATGCGAGACTTTATACTGCACGCATTATTATGGACTTCTTTAAGACCTGCATATTAAAACCATGGCATGACCAGCAATGAGTCCTGACCTAAAGCTAATAGAGCCAGTATGGAATAAGCTAGAAAGAACTATTTGCAGGCGTCTCAATGCACCTCCAACTCTTCAGCAGCTAGAAGAAGCAACAATCAAAGAATAGGAGAAAATTCCTCAAGAAGATTTAAAAAGAATAATCAGGGGTATGTCTCGTAGATGCCAGGCGATTATTGTTGCTGGTGGAGGACACACATGTTATTGATTTTAAAATGGGGGCTAATGGAGCATTGTTTTATGTGTGAAATCTTAGCAGATTCATTTTAATTTTTGTTGCTTTTTCCGTTTTTAATTTAAGTCTTTAGAGTAACAGATTTGTTGAATGTTGCTGAAGCCACTTTCTCATGAAGAAATGCGTATCTTTCAGAATTTCGAAAGTTTACTTTGATGGCGTTCCTATTTTAAAATTTATGGGATCAACAAGAAGTGTTCCCCTAATTCTTTTGAGCAGTGTATTTATGAAACGCCAGTGACATTAGTACGTGTCGGAATAGTTATCAATCGGCAAAAAATAGTTAGGTATAGATATCGAGTAAGTGGCATGTTCAATCTTTTTGGATGTCTCTGTATAACATTAATATAACAGAATAACAGTTTAGGAGACTACATTTAGAGGGCTGCAACTTGCTTGGAGGACACTGAAGAAAAAACTTTATAAGGGTTTTTGTCATCAATTAATTGATATAGTGGTCTTCAACTTTTAAATATGGATTTAAAATACACCTTGTATATTTTTATACTTCAATGCTGGGCGCCTTGAATTATTTAATATGTTTAACATCTCTAGAGTACAGTGATTTCGACATTTCGACCTAACCTGACCTGACCTACCTATTCTCTCTATATTTAATATTTAGATACTTTCTAAACTTCATGTGCATCGATATATTTTTGATGCAGCTGATACTTCTATATGTACTTAAGTACTTTCTATATTTTTGTTTTTTAAATACCTAGGTACTTTGTTATCTTTATTAAAGTGTAAGATAACGTTGATGTTTAGTTACATTAACGGATCTTTGCATTTACGTCACCACTTCTAAGTGTAAATACGAATTAAATCCAAATGACAATAATTGCAAAAAAATGCAGAAAATGTCAGTAGCGCACTCTTTTCTTTATTTATGGAAAATCTCCGTTGGCTGCAAAATGCTTTATTGGCAGTATCAACTCTAAGAATCAGTTTTACGAAAGTTGGATAAGCACTCGAATAACTATTCTGGACTAAGGGCCGGCTTACATACCCTCGGTCCACAGTTTATACCTGGATTTATTCTATTCGACGTTCGTAAAAGCGCATTTATCTCGAGTTATTTCGGAATAGCGTTATACCTGGTTATATTCCCTTTTGTAAAATCGGTCCTAAAGCATTTATGCACGGGAATACCTTTGGCAAGTAGGTCAACTCGGCCCTTTTTAGAGATTAGATAATTTTGAGTTAAGCATTTTACTGATCAATTTGGTGTCATTCATACGTAATTATAATATATTTTTTTTAAGTTTGCATATTCCTATTTACCAAATTGTGTTAAACTTTATTCCAATAAAGTTTCATATAAATTGAATTTTTTTGGTCGAAAAAAATATTGTTGATAACAACTCAAAACGGAACTTTTGTGTTCTTTTATATTAAATATCGTCCTATAAGTAGTGAATTCTTTGTAATTCAACTTTACATACACCTATAGTTTATCAATAATAATAACTTGTAATAGGTAATTAATAAGAAAATGTTTGAAATTACATCGATACATCAATCATTATCTTCTACGTCTGCTGCTCAATTCTTTGAACATTCAAGTGTAATTAAATGTTGGAAATTAAAATCACTAGATTACTAGATTATATTAGTATCACAAGAGTGTTCAACTGGTTCTATTTGTGGGAGTCTAAAAAACATTATCCAAAATTTACCTTTTATAGTAGGTATTAGGTATACCTATAGGCCTAAAGTGTCAAAGGAAAAGAAATCAATGGCCGGATGTTTTGAAATAATGTTTTAAACCAGCAATTTACGATTTATTTTGAATATAAGCGCATGCTAGCGGTGGTTTGTTAACAATATCAAATAATCTCCCATTGACATTCGAAAAACTTTTGACTCTATGGTTAGGACCAAAATGTAACATATCGACCATACAGGTTACCTAGTGGGTAAGTGTAAAATTAATAATGATAGCAAATTGACAAGAATAGGTACAGACTTCAAGAAATAACTAAGAAAAACTAACTTTTTGCTTATTTAATTGGGCAGATCTCTTCTTTAAAGTTTTAAATATTTTGGGAATACTGACGCACTAAGATGGTCAACAACATTGCTACAACTTTGATTAAATAAAAAAATATAAGAAAATATACCTACTTCAATCTCCTTTTCCATACCTATGTTGAATTTCCATAGAAAACCGGATCAACGGCAATAGAAATTGATTACGTGAAAATCTCTGAAGAGAATTGTATATCTACCTACCTAATACCTAACAATTTCCAGATTAGAACAAAATTTCGTAAAGAAACAGATACACATGCATAACCTATACGCAAGAATACTCAATATACGGGACATTCAAGGCACTTCCAACGGTTATTTAATTTGCACAAGCGGGAAAGCATCAATGAATTTCCGAAACACGAAATTTTTATAATGTAGAATACTTATATAGATCAGAAGAAAAGTAATAAGAAAGGGTAAGACTTAGTAAAAAAAGTCATTTAAGTAAAGCTATTTTGATTGGATCACTTTAGCTAATATAAGTAAACTATGACACTGAAAAAAAATTGTGTTATTAGAAAATAAGTTGTATGAAGAAAGATTCTTTCTGTACCACAAAAATCTCTCTCGATTTATTCAACCAACGACCATTAGATTTTCGCATTTTTCTTCTCGGATCCGACGGTCGTCCACTAATAATAAATAACTCACGCAGTTACGTTGCTAAGACTTTTTACCAACCATATATTATTACCAACGATAAAAACCAGAAACGAGTCCAATAACTATGAGGACTGCATGGAAATTTTTTTGACTCAATTTTGAGGCAAGATATTTTTATTAAAACGTCGTGGTTCAACTTATAGTGTCTATAGGTATAATGCTTCATCATCTAAATATATTTTTTTCGGAAGTAGAATGCATAGAATGCCATCTACTATTGTATTAAGCATACTTACCAATTTTTTATGCATCGTATCTACAAATGGATGTAGAAACTTATGTTAGACTTACTTGTCAATTAACTTGTTACCTACATATGAATATATCATGCTTTATATCATGATCAGGTTGATTAAAATGTTGGTAGTAAGATCTATCTACTTATAATTATATAATGCATGTTAGGTAAGTACCCTAGCGAGCCATATTTAAGGCTCGGTGTTTCTTTTCATCGTAAAGCAGCTCTATTCGGTAAGATAGAAAGAGCATTGCAATCCACCCACTTCCAGGTGATTTGCGGCCGGGCGAGGAAGGTAGATAACCGTAGGGGTAGCAAAGGAAATAAATATTTATTATCCATAGCACTATTCGGCGATAAGGATTTGCCGGAGTCTAATAGGGCAGATTTTCAAGTCTGCTGCCACAACCACTCTTACAGCTTCAAACAATTTCAAAACCGACGATTTCGCTTCACAAGTCGTACCTTAAATATTGCTCGCCAGTGTACTTATACCTGCTATATTATTGTGCGCACTCATAACCAAGATCTGTTTCAAATAAGGTATTTTATATTAATTTTTTTTTCTAATTTGGTTTTACAAAAATGCTATTAGGTACGACTCCCAAAAAAATAGCTTTTTGGGTTTTGTACTAGCACTAGGTAGTGCAGTTTACTTTTTTCAGGTTGGTAGTTGTAATTGTAAATGTCATTAAGGGCCACTTTTACGAAAGTCGGATAAGCATTGAAATAACTATTCCAGAATAAGGACCGGTTTACATAGTTACCTACCCTCGGTCCACAGTTTATTTTATACCTACCTGGATTTATCCAATTCGACTTTCGTAATAGCGCATTTATCTCGGGTTATTCGGGAATAGCGTTATACCTGGTATGCATATTCCTCTTTCATAAAACCGGCCCTTAAACATCAAATAGACGTCAAAATAAAACAATAGGTACAAAATTAATTTCGAACCTGACATTTAGAAAGAGACTAAAGTACAAAAATAGTAAAAAAAATTTATTCATAACGCAATTATGGCACTCATCCATTATAAAACTTGCAACTTTGCCGCTTGTTTTCTAAACTTGCAATCGTGCTATGCAATGTGCCTATGCCACTCGTTCTTTAATGTAGGTACCTATATACTATTAAGAGATCCTAAGACTTAAAATAAGAACAAAATTTATTATACCTATCTAAACAAAATAGTTTTAATATTTTTTATAACTAACTTTATACACCATCAGGTTTAGAATATAATTTTGACTTCCTTCTTAAATTCCTGCCAACTTTTATTACGTTTTGACCGGTTTTGTTATTATTCATAAAAGATCAACTCAAGAGTCAACTTTAGGTGATGACCTTTTTAGGAAATATTGCTCAACCCTATTGTTTATATTGTTTGTTGTTATCGCTGTTTAAACAAAATGCCCAAGGTTGTAAGGGTAATTAACCTTTTTTTTGTAAGAAAAAAATGTATTGCATTACGACAAGAAATTTGTAGGTACTCCCTTGTATACTTATAGTTATAGATAGATAGGTACTATATTTACTTAGTCTATCTAATAATTGACAAAGTTAATTGCCTGACTTAAAGTAAATATGTTTTATTTTTTATTTCCTGAAGAAAGTTGAAGTAAGCTCTAGAAATTTTCAAATTTTTCTTAAAATGTTAGAAGGTAATAATGTAGGTATATTAATTTTGGGCTCTGTTTTGTCGGTGCCGGTCCTGCATCACCACTAGCCGCTATGCGTAATGTGTTTGTGCATTTTGATCTGTTGTGATCGCGTATGCCGTGTCGCACGGCCTGGCTTGCTTATCTGGCCTGTCCTGATATACGACCGGAGCTGTACCAGACAAAAGCCCTCTTTTTTGCAACTGCAAATACATTAAACATAACATCGGTCGAGGGCGGAGTCCCCCCTTTCTCAAAGGTAGGAACCTGTGTAGAAGGACCGGCCTGACGGCCAATTGCAGCCCGGTTGTAGCGAAAGGAGAGAAACGATTGGATGGAAGAGGCAGATACCGAGTCCGTTCGTGTGTATACGGCTATATACAGGAGCGACGACAGACGTCGTTGGACGTCGGGACGGAACATGCAACTTCGTGATATCAAAATATCACTCAAGTTGCCAAAAGACGAACGCAGAAACAAAGATTTCACAATACAATGTGGGAGCTTTGGTAAGTACCGAACAGATATGGAGATTTGGAATAGCATCAGTTGGTCAAGATATTTTTAGAAGAAATTTACGAAGTTGTGAGTTCAAGTGACTTCAATGATTGGCATAGAATGAACTCGATACTTTCATCAAAATTTAAGTTGACGAAACATAATACCTACATGTTCTTACATACGCCTGCAATGTCAATAGAAAAAAATGAAAGCATCTCTTCAGCTACTCATAAGTATAAGAAAAAGGTACCTGACTTACACACCTATTTAAGTGTTAGTTTTCCACCGTATAATTAAAATATTAATAAAATTTGTTTAGCTAGGTACAGTCAGTTTGAAAAGAACTCGGAAATTTTTGTCGTTTGTGCAGATGCTTTTGGCGCTGAAGAAAGTGTAGGTATACCTATAGTAGATGTTCCTAAAAATAGCTTACAACAATAGCTTAAGTACAGTGACAAGCAAAAAATTAGGTATGATGTTTCTTCCCAGTCTAAATAAAATAGAGTTCTATTCGGTAAATTCTAAGGTCTTTGCTAAGAGAGGTAGAACACAAGTGGTACGTACGCGTCTTATCTCCGCGTATACAAGGTGATTTATTTTGAGTGGTCTATTAGAAGTAGGTATCTTGAGAAGGGAAAAGTTACAGACCTGAAAGTTTCGCCATAGTCCTAGCGAGCTAGGATCTATTTACTGAAAATATTTTTAAAATGGTGCTACCATTTTCCTCTTACTATACCGGAAGTTGACATCAACTACCTATTTTAATGGAATACCCCACGGAGGATATAAGAAGTAGGGAGGGAGAGTAACCAAGCTTATGGGCGAGGAAAAGTGTAGCCGCGAGACGGCAGGGGATTTCAAGGCGTTTGAGTATGCAATCCGCAAGACTACGCTCCAAGTTTGAACCGGATAATTGAAAGTTTGCATAAGAAACCATGAATTTTATATAAAAATATGTTCACAATAACATTTTCTTGTTGAAAAAACTAAATATATTTTAGACTAATCATTTTTCAAACATTAATATCGTAGAAATCCAAATTAAAGAAAGAAAAGGAAAGCAATATAACTTCTTTATCGCACTTGAACGTGACAGAATGTCTGCAGCGTACCAAAATGGCGGCTTCCGGCTTTACGTCCGAGCCGGCACTCCCTCCCTACTTCTTATATCCTCCGTGGAATACCCCAATTTTTAATTTTTTTCTGGATTCTGCGGAAAACTTGAATGCCACCTTTAAAGTGACACTGTTAAAACTTCTTTATAGTAGGTACCTATAATCAGTA
The DNA here is from genome assembly GCA_951805265.1 of Schizotus pectinicornis. Lineage (NCBI taxonomy): Eukaryota > Metazoa > Arthropoda > Insecta > Coleoptera > Pyrochroidae > Schizotus > Schizotus pectinicornis. Next base: position 1,453,100 of record OX638210.1, read on the forward strand.
CGTATTCTTCGAGATATATATTCAAATTATCCTAAAAAATTTGACATGAAAGTGATGCAGCTAAAAAATTGAAATCTCAGCAACAGTTAACGAAAACCAGTTGAATTTTTTTATGCAAGTGAAAAATAATGTTGGGCGTTTTAGATGGTTTGATAAAATTTTCGAAATATTGAACAGTAAAGTTTCCAATAAACGACATACGAAACATTTCGAAAATTACTGATGATAGGTAGGTTTAAAGGAGTAGCAAAGTGACATTCAAGTTTTCCACGGAATTCGAAAAAAAATTAAAAATTGGGGTACCTATTCTATTTAAAATAAGAAAGTTGATGTCAACTTCCTGTATAAGCGGAAGTACAATCATTTCAAATTCTACTTACGTCTGCAGGGGCAACTTTATTCCTCCTTTGCTGATTTTTAACAGGAAACGGATAAAGGCAGAACTAAAGGTGCGGCGCCTGGAACTCAAGAATACAGGTTGGATGATAGGCTAGAAATATTTTCCACATGGTTTGATCATTTTATTTCTGTCGCCAGACCATGTGAAAATAAACTTCTGTTGCTCATTTTGGATGAGCATTTATTGTATACAAAAATTAATAAAAGATTATGCATAAAAAAGATGATCAATAAGACTCGAGAAAATTTTGTATCTAATAATCTTATGTCTTCCTCCACAATGTTCTTATATGTATGAGTTACAACTATTAGACATGATGGGTGTAATGTTTGTACCCAGTACTTACACTGATCAAGTCGTAGAGGTGGATAAATAATCACTCTGGGGCGAACTATTACGATCTTTCAAATAAGTAAAATTTTCTGCAAAGCGTATCTAAATGTGTGCGTACCAAAAAATTGTATAACTGCATTCCAAAAAACAGCAATATTTTCTTATAACTCGGAAGTTTTCATTGATGGTGATTTTATTGCTGCTGAGGCAACAGATCAACCTCTAGATGACGAATCTCAGCAAGAAGACCCGCCTCAACAAGACTTTACATAATAATAACAATCTTGAAAGTCCGCAACCTGGGTTCTATTTCACTACCAGATTATTCTTGATTTATTATCGTCAACTATTTTCGTCATTTGTTCGTGGTCCTACAGAATGTCAATCTTGGATTTTCCTTTTTTCATTTGTTCCGCTTCTGTTTTGGGTTTTTTATGTTCATAGAGATTGCTTATATGGGTTATTATAGTTATAATTGAATCTCCAGATATCTGCTTAGTAGTCCATCCTTTGTCTGGTATCTTTGGTACAGGTTGACATTCTGTAGGTTTATGACCAAATGACGAACTCGTTTTTAAAGCGACAATCTGGAGGTTCAATTATATTAACCAGAACCAGGAAGAAAATATAGTAATAAAACAAAAGTTTTAAAAGAACTAGATAATAGTTCTAGCTCTGATTCAGATGAAGGGGAATGGGGGATAAGAAAAATTTTTGTGAAAAATGACTGAATGTGAAATTTGCTGCACAGCCTCACTTGATAATGTGAAAAGTTCTCAAGCCGACACACAGGTAAAAAATAAGATAGAAGGTTATGGAAATATTGTTGAATGCAAATGATATTGACATTAGGTAACAGTGACAAAAAAATAACGTTTCTGCTCGATTTTGAACAATAAGACTTCGTTAACGCTATTTGGAGGAGAGGTGCTATGTGCATGAAACAAAATGGAATGCAGTTCGAACATTTATTTTAAAGCCATATTATTTCCATTCACCAATTATTCCATTATCGCTCTATCTTATTTCTTACCTGTGTCTTGGCGTGAGAACTTTTTACATTATCAAGTAAGGCTATGCCACAAAATGTAATTTCACATTCAGTCATTTTTCTCAGAATTTTTCTAATACAACCACCCCTTTGTAATATGTACACTGTTGGATTCAAAATTACATTATCTACCAGAAATTGCTAAAAAAATAATGTGTTGCCATTTGAAATAATAAAGTTGATATCATTTCTGATTAAATGACAAGTGAATAAAAATGTTGAAAAGCATATTTGAGAAGACTGTATTTTGTACAATAGCTTTTATTAAAGACTTTTTACATTGAGTGTAGAGTTTAGCAGAAAATGCCCGTTTCCTCTCAAAATAAACATCCGGTATAGGTAGTGTTTTGGCAAAAAAGATTCAATTTTTTTTTATTATTACGTTCGTGATATTGCCAGCTACACGTTCATGATGATGAAAATTTAAATGTTTTAGTTAATTGTAATTTTAAGAAGTCTCTGGAAATCTTGAGTGATTTATGACAAGACGGCTTTATTCAAGCAGTCAAATTTTCTGACAATGACGCTTTGGTTATTTATGGCTTACTTTTCAAATAGGTAAAGCAACGAGCTGACATAAACATGGTGGTAGCCATGGTGGGTAGCCACAAATGCACTCAGTAAACGACCTATAAAGTTGACATTGAAAAACGTCTTGAGCAACGAAATTTAAAAATAATTGTAATTTAATAGCAACTTTATATAAAAAATATTTCAATTACTTGTTATCAATTTTGAAGGTCTTGATCAAGGGGTTGAAAAAAATCCAAAGGATGAAGTAAATATTTGTATACAAAATCGCGATCAAAAGTGAAAAATCAGACAGAAATACTTAAATTTTGAAAAATCGAAACAACCATTTTGCAATTTATTAACTATGGTTTATTTCTGCCAAATTTCAAAATTTTAATTCGGTTAGTAGTAAGTAGGTCGGTAATATGCTTTTAGAGGCGGCGGTTTTCTCAGAAAGACCCTGTATAACGAGATATTAATATTTCAGAAGTTAAATTATTTAAGACCTCAGCATAAATCTTTACCTTGTTCCATAAATGCCGAAGTTATATCTACTTACTTTTCTCAATTGAACAAAACAAATTGCGTAAATCACTGAAACAAAACAAAAACCGTCCAATTTAGCAATTCCACATTTCTTCATAACCTAAACACTCATAATTGCCCCAACTTTCCTCTAATTCATTTTTCTTCCGCATTTGCATGCATGAACGTAATAATTGCAACAATAAATAATTTTCTGGTCGAGTCGACCCCGTCCATTCATCCAAGCAATGCCTCACCGTTCATCGTTGCTTCAACGATCAACAACTTCGTCGACTCGCTATTACATTCAAGCAACCAGTTAATAAAGCATTCCTTTGACGTCCGTGTTGGTAATGCCTCTGGTCGTTTGGACAAATTCCAGTAGCCAGAGTGGTTTTTGCCGTGTTCGGTGTTGATATCAGGCAAGGCAAAGAGGCAAATCGTGATTCCTCGGGGTATGCCATAAAAAATCGTACATGTATCTACTTACGTCTTCATGTCGGTGTCGGTGTAGAATATTATATATGTGTAAGCGGTAGCCGTCAGTAATCCGACCGTTGAAGGCGTGGACGAAACAAATGAACGAAACAACGAATTTTTCGATTAGACTTTTTTCTTTCCAACAACGAACCGAATATGAGCGGATAAGGAGTTTTTGTGTGCATCGCAAAACGTAATTAAAATCGTGCCAGCAACGAAACAATGACCGGTAGAAAGACGGAAAAACCGAGAAATCGAACGATTTACTAGAAAATGAACAGATTTGAAGATATGTGTCGTTTCAATAATATTTCTGACTCCTAAATGGAACGTACAGAAATTTGCTTCTAACTAAACCGACAAGATAATATCTATTCTAAACTTAGGTACTGAAGAAAGATCATCAAGAAGAGGTTGGTTGGGTCGAATTTATTGCCAACTGCAGTAATAAAAGTTAAAGTTAAAAAATTGATAGAAATCCCTAAATAGGTGATATTTAGTTGTTGATAACAATTAGACCGTAACGAATAACAATTGAACCCGAAAAGAGACCTATAAGACCGCCGACGCTTTTGTGGCGTCCCCATATTTAAATAGTACGACATCCTGTACATTACTCTTGCAGCATAGTTGCGGTGTCAATGTAAATATTTCTCACGGATTAAGCACATGTGTTGGTGTTATCACTTCTCGTCGACTCTTGTACGGAGCACACATGTGCATTTGATATGTTCCATGCTCGCCTCGACGACCCTCATTAAAGTTTATTTCGGCAGTTAAAAGCCGTTGTAATGCCGGTGGGTAATGCTATGACGGACCGCGTTCACATAACAAACCATAAGAAGGAACCGGGAACTCCATTAATGATGACGAACACCACCTTGCATCAAATGGAAGGCGAGGACAGACTTCCGAGGCGCCTAATCCGATTAAGTAAAGAAATCAAGTAAAGAGATTCACTAATGGAGTGTTAACAACTATAATTTAAATTAAAATCCAGAAATTTTTTAGAAAAATATATTCATGTTAAAGCTTTTACTTTTTCTTGTTTTAGGTGGTACCAGCAGTTCTAAATGAGATGTCTATCTTTTTTTATTTTTTAACATTCTTCTCATTTTACAATTTTTTCCTGATATTCTAACCAAGAAGTGAGCTTATCCCCTCTTTCTGGGGGGCCCGGCTGAACGCCGAGCCGCAAACACTGAGGCCAGATAGGCCCATTGTGTGTCCCAGTGGGACCAACGGCTTAACGTGACTTCCGAACCACGGGTGGACGAGTGGGTGCATGCCCGGGCCCCGGAATGCACGCCATGACTGTGAGAAATTCGCTGACCACTCGTCCGTTGGGTTATATACTGACCAGGCTTATGCCTTGATATACCATGAGTAACCCCCTGAAAAATCTCATGGTCTGGTCAGTCGGTACCCGGGGATCGAACCCGGGACCTACCGAATGGCAAGGGTACGTGCTGTCGCACTGCGCCACAAACCTCGGTAAGTGAGCTTATAGTCCAGAAGTTTCAGAAACAAGATCGCTTTCGTCGCTGGGACCCTTGAAATTATTCACTTTCGACTTTTTGCAATTAGTTAACAAAAGCACGAGTTTGATAAATAACGCTACCGAATAAGGAGAAAGCGAAAATGAGAAGACTAGTGTTTCCTTTTTATGTTCACTTAATTGTTAGTACGAGTAGTAGGTAAATTGTTTATTTTAACTTATCTCTATTTGCAGACTACATATTTTGGTAATTGTTTACAATTTCCACTTTTCGCTTTTTGTGCTGTTTTTTTTGGAAATCATCGTAAAACATGATTAGAATGCCATTTTGAGCAATGAAATGTTGTAAAAATAAATGTAGTTTGCACAAGAAAAGATATGGATTTTTGTAATGTATACATGGTGACGAATGCGTTGGTGTAATTAGTTTTTTGAAAATCGAAGAGTGGGTAAAGTAAACAATGACCCATTTTTTTTTTATATTAATTAATTATTAATTCTCCAAATATTAAAATTGCGATTTTTCTTTTAAAAAAAGCCCAAGGTAGAAAAAATAGTACAATAAACTCGTTCATAAAACAATTATGGCACTCGGTCGTTATAAAGCTCGTGACTGCGCCACCCGTTTCCTAAAGTTGTATTTGTGCCATAAAATGTGCCTTATGTTATTTGACTTATTTGTTCTTTAATGTAGGGCAAAGAGAGGAGAGTTGGACCGGGAGGATAGACGGACCGCGCGGGATATTTCGCGAAATTCGGCAACATAGGTCTTCTGGTGCAGACCAGTGCGTTATTAAGGCATTTGCATGTCAGGGATTGCTATATCGCGATTGTTTATAACGTTTCTTATAATTTATTGGTTAATGTTTGTTTAAATTGTGTGCAAAATTTCTAGATAGTGACTTGTGATTGACTATACCGAATGTCTGGTAAGTTTAAACGTAAAATTTGTACGTAGTTGTGAATTACCATTGTTTAGCATGATACCTTACCTCAATATGTAACACTCTGGCCAGTTGTTTTGGTGGAAAATGCTGGTCCGTCTATCCTCCCATACGAGGAGAGACGGACCAGTGACAAAGAGGAGACATAGACCATTTCATTTGTTTTAGAAAATGCCAAATTTTTACACACATAAAACAAATACTGTACAAAGAGGTCTTTGGACGGCTGAAAACTTAAAATTGGCAATTGAGGCGGTTACTACAGGAAAAATGGGAGTAAATGAAGCCTCTAGAAGTTTCAGTGTCCCTCAAACCACACTTACGCGTAGGCTAAAAAACCACAACATAGAAAAAATTTATAGACTTGTCCCTGATTTAACGCTGGGTGCCACGACAGAAGAAACTATCCCTTATAAGTTGGTCCAACTGTCCTCCACATGGGAGGAGAGTTAGACCAGTGCAGTGACGAATGTTTTTTAATTATATAAATTAACGTGTTAAGTTTTATGCCAACTATCACATTTAGTTTATGTAATAAATGTTCTATTATGTTCTCGTTGTTGTTACAAACTTTTGTGTTGAATAATAAAAAATAAATGTTGTATATTCCAAAAGGTGGTCCATCTCTCCTCCCTTTACCCTAAGTACTGTATTGCACCAAAAACTCAGGGGATCGAAATACATACCTGATGCCATTTTATACTTATTTGCTTATATTTTTGTACTAGTGTGTGTTTGTCCTCAAGGGCAGACTGGCCCACCAGGGCGTGAGGACGGAATATATATCTCGGTGGCCTGGTGTACTGAGTCAACATCACCACTACAATAAATACATCTATGTTTATCAGTCACTCTAGCTAATGAGGCCTGAAGAAAACTATAAAATCCAGTTTAAAATTTTGTCTCAATGGGGTACTTGCCTAAAAAAAATATTGCACTTTTTATTTTTCAGATGCATGCAAATAACTAAAAGAGGCTTAAAAATTTTTTCCCCATTTTTTTATTTCATATTTTCGTACATATTTGCAATTTTTGTTTTTGATGCCGCATTGGTCCCCCGTATCCAAGACTCACACCTATATTGAATGGACTCTTGTTTTTGGCTACTATATTGCTCTGCTACCAGAATGCGCGCAGCGGATTGGCATTCGATTTACAAATAGAACGCAAACATTCTGAGTAATGCGCCATCATACGATTTCTTTTAAAACTACGCCGTGCAGGGGCCGGCTTCGTCACAAATCTCCCACTCCAAAAATTAAAAAAATAATTCTGGGCGTAATATTGACCCTAAAACCTAATAAGAAAAGGGAACAAATATGATGTATGTATACACCAAATTAAACTATACATCCCTTACACTGTCCACCAGAAAATTTAATGAGGATCAAAAATTTTAAATGAAACCCAAATTATTATACATCAGAAAATGAGAACATCACCACTAAAATAACTATGCTGCGTATTGTTTTACCATTGCTTACATTTTAAATTCTATATGTTTATCAATTTTACTAAATGTTTACCAAATTTAGAACGCTCAAGTTACGCGTCCGTGCTGTACTTACATAATAAATATTCGCGCTATCCATTTATATTTAGTGTTTCTCAAAAAAACTATTTGTGCGTCAAATAATTATTCTATTACTCCAGACAAGAGGCACGCGAAAAAAGTTTTGTACAAGCTCAGTTCAGGGCCCTGCAACTTTTTTTTAAAAACACGATTAAAAATTACTAGGGCTGGGAATAATATCCGAATTATTCGAATATTCGAATTGACAAACACGTAAAATTCGAATACGAGCAAATTCAATTATTCGAATATTCGAATTATTCGAATGACTATTCGAATAACTATTCAAATAATCAGAATTTTCAAATGACCATTCGAATTATAGAATTATATATACGTATTACTAATAAATTAATAAACAATTGCACGTCAAACTGTAGGTAATTTAAACTTTTGAACTTTGCTTTATATTTATTGCGTTGTCACTTAATACCTATAAAAGAAATGATGCGGGAGAAGAATAATAACAATAATCCTCAAGAGAAAAAGTTTAAGTTTTCGCAAAGGCGTGCGAAACAAGTAATATAAGGAAGGTAGTCAATAGCAGCATTTTATTTAGCCCGCGCAGATGAATTAAATATATTTATTTTTTTGACACGTAACTAAAAAAAAAACAAAATGAAACATAATGAGTAATTACTACATTATTTTTCATTGTGTTTTTTTTTTTAGTTACCTGTCAAAAAAAGACTTTACTACATAATACTTTTGTATTCATTCGAATATTTGAATAGTCATTCGAATTATTCGAATATTCGAATTATTCGAATATTCGAATTATTCGAATATTCGAATTATTCGAATTATTCGAATTTTCGAATATTCGAATGACTATTCGAATTATTCGAATTTTCGAATATTTGAATGACTATTCGAATTATTTGAATATTCGAATAAATATTCAAATGACTATTCGAATACCAAAATTCAAAAAAGTCTCAGCCCTAAAAATTACCCCTAAAAGAAGTTTTACGTTTTACATAATGCAAGCCAATTACTGCAACGCATTTATCAATTACGAAAATCAATATCTTTTTTTGTGCAAACCACTTCTATTTTTCCTCTTATTTTCCTTGCCCTAGCACATCTACCTACATCTATAATTTTACATAAAATTATTTATCATTTGCACAAAATTTCATTGCTTGTGTATTTTTGATCAACAAATAGTATAGATACTGTCGAAAATTAAATATCTGGGTATTATGTTAGAATTAAATGCGGAATAAAATTTGGTGAACATTTAGTATTTATGGTCAACAAAAGTTATTTTGGCGAACAAAATATATAAGTGGCCAGCATAATGTCAATATTTGGTTGTCGCTTTAAGATTATGTATTTTCTTAATTTTGGTGAGCATTTAGGATTTTCAGGAAATGAAAGTATTTTTTTGTATGAAAATATTGGGTAAATTTGGTAGACTGTTAAATACGACCCATAAAAAAATAAGGGTCTAATGAAATCACCTACATTTACTAAATATTATATTTTCCAAACATGAGGCAAGCACCCCATTATTGCTTTGCGGCAAGTGAATAATCGGATTTCATCACCATTTCAAAATAAAGAGCACTAACACTCATAAGTTTAATAGTTTATCATTTTTTTCCTATGCGCCAAATTTAAATTATATTTACCTAGTTGATAATTTATAATTTTTTTTAGTTTCTCTAAACTAAACCATATCTTAAGCATCTGAATATCCTTAACTGCTGGACTAGTGCTAAGTTATAAGTGTTCTCTACACTTACAAAGTATCTATTTAACCTAGAGGTATGTACCTACTTACATACAGCCGAGTTTAAAAGTAATGTCTACTTGTTAAACTTTAAACTTCATATCTATACTAAGCATATAAAATAATGGAACGGATGCATTGGTAGCTATGGTAGAAGAAATTTTAATTTTAAAAGTGTGAGATGGACATTACTTTTTAAATTGACTGTACCTTACATTTTCAAAAAGAGTCAGTTTATTGGAAAAGAAAGAAATCATGTAAGGGTTAAAAATACATCGGTCTAAACCTTAGATTACTAAAACCACGATTCAGTGACTGGAGAAAATACTGATGTTCTTGTGACAAACTGATTTATTCAAACAAAATGTCTTTGCGGTTCTTTTTGTTTTAAAAGATAAGCAAGGTCTCATATTTTTCTGCTCCAGAAAATTTTTCTTTTAAAGTAAGCGATTTTTCAAGCTCTTTTCGCCGCACCAGATCTAAATACAAGCAGACTGAACTAGACCCCGCTTGATCAACAGAAACGAGCTTTTCAAAAAGATCTCATATCTCATTCGGAGCCTCCAACCGTTTGAAGGATGAGACCTGCATGGTTCTGGGCGGAAACATTTATTTGTCATTTCAAGCTTAACACTAGCGCCGCGTAGCGGTTCCGAATTAAAACATAGCCCAAGAAGGGCCCCAGGGCCCTCTTAATAAAATAGATTTGAACTTGAATAATGTAGTAGATTTAGGTGAGGTGAATCAAATGGTGATCTTGAAGTTTTAGATCTTTGACCTTAAAAAGCAAAAAAAAAATAAAAAGTTGGAAGCGGCACATTTTTCCAAAAACTGACTTTGTAAGTCTATTGTTCCGGCCCACTAAACTGCTCCCAATCCGCCAGTCTTGTTTCGTGTTAAATAAAATAGGTAGACATATTAAAGAAATTAATGCAAATTTTGAACAACTCTGCTTTTAAAGCATGATTTTTACCTCGGCTTTTACCATCATTTTTATTGATAATTTTGATTAGTTTTCTAATTAATTTTTTACTTTTTTTCAAAAAGTTCTATTACAATGTATTAAATTAATATTGTTATTTATATTATTATATTATCTAGGTAGGTAGATATGGTATCTCATGATAGTCAAGTTTTTTACTATTCAGTATTAAACAAACTACGAGATTTCGAGCTTTTTCCAGCATTGAGATGGGTCCTGGCATACTAATAGGATTCGATCCAAATTTAATTATACATATACCTACCTACTTTTGCTACAAATACAGATGCCCTGAGTTTTCTTTGAATTCAGACTAAAACCACTCCTCCTACTCTTTCATATATTCTATTGAATGAAGATTGAGGATTGTAGAAAGTTTATGAATTAGGTACCTTAAGTAAAAACTGTGGAAAGATCAAGAGTGGCCTTTATCGACACCCATGAGAAAAAGCGTCACGAGGTTCTAGGTCCGGATGCAGGCGAAGTCTCCGCATAGTTAACCCTCGCCTCCCCCTTTTTTTATTCCGCTACCAATCAATCTCGGATTCGTCAAATAATACGCCGTCGGACCGCTGACTAACAGACATACATTATGTGCATATTCGGGGCGCACACACACACACACATACAAGTTCGCACACATACACGCTCACCTTTTGCCGCCGACAAAAAGCGACGACGGTCTTTTGTTCGACCGCGCACTTCTTTTGTCAAGAAGCCGCCCGCCGATGCTGCGATGTTTGGTAACTGGTTAATTCAAATAGTTGAGAATGTTAAGTTCGACCCGAAACGTTAATGGGAAGGAAGGATGCGGCTTGGTTCTGTTTTCGGACTTCGTACTGATTTAATTCCGGATACCTAGATGGACCGCGATCGGTATTATTGCGGGAAAAAAGTTTACGTTTTTGGATCGCAGTCGGCGACGCGTCTAACATTCCGTCTAGTGGGCGGAAACGAAATTGAGGTTACCGCCAAATTTTTCTAAATCTTTCACATGGTCGACATCAGGTACATACATAGGACCTACGTTACGCTACTGTCCTAAAAACTTAGCCATAGTTTTAGCGAGGTAAAAACTAATCAGTACCTAATTACACATCCAAGGTGGAAAATGTTTCATTTCTGTCGAGAGCTAAGATAGCTTACCGAGACCCGTAGGGCCGAGGTGAGCTAATGCTCGAAACAGAAAGAAATTTCCACCGAGGTTTGTATACTATTTTATTCGCAATTATTTATTTTTGGCAAATAAACCAAAATTAATTTCTAATATTTTACTCTGCGCCATCTACCGAGCTATTTTCGTACTCACAGCAGGTTAGGAATGTGCCCATTCCTAACCTAAAGAGGGAAAGTAAGGTCAGGAATGATTAACTTCCCCACTTCTTAAAAGGTTAGGAATGGACATTTCACCTATATGATTGCGAATAAAAGTATTTACCAAGTACCTACCAGCTTAAAAAATATAAAAATTGAATTCTATCTATCGTAATGCCATCACTCTGCCTCGTTGGTGTATTGCATAAAGTTTTACTTTCAAACATCAATGTCCTAAACTAAGTTTTTAACCGTTTTAAACCTCTTTTAATTATAATAAAACTGTTAAGGGGCTAACATAGGAAAACAAGCAACGAATTCTAGATTACCTATTCGTAAAAGTTATAGCAGACACTCAAAGAAATGATCATTTTCTGCTAAAAAATAGTCATCTGTCATCTCTTAAACCTCAGTTAATTGCCATACTCGTATGAGGGGCTCGAACCACTAACTCTCGGATGCATCGGCGTTATTTACCAAAATAAAAGTGGCGATGGCTAGAGCTGTCAGCGTTATTTATTTTTTGCTACCATTGGTTACGTAGGTACTTAAAGTATTATTTAGCAACAGTTACTCAGAAGTTTAAACTCAATGAATAATGTTGATTTGGAGCAAAAAATAATGATGATTTATCTACATTTTGCTGGCAGCATTTATCGTAAAATTTTGAACAGTTTTGCTGGAATGTTTGCCGAAGAACAAATTCCCAGCATCTTCGTACTTGGCACAGATTCAACATCACTGGAAGCGTTCGAAATAAAGATGACAAAGTTTGGCCACAAACTGCTGCTACAGACGAGTCAGCAGCAGCAAGAAATTACATCATTTTTATCAAGTACTACAAGTCGTTGTAGAAGAATTGAACACTTATTCAATTCGAAAAATTGAAAGAGCAACTAAGGTGTCGAAATTCACAACACAGCAAAATTTAAAACGAGACAAATATAAACCCTACAAGCTGCATAAGAACAAAAGATGCTAGAGCATGATGCAATAACAAGGTCAAATTTTAGTGAAATTATGATAGATATGGGTGGATGGGCAAATAAAGGTCGAGATTCTCAGACAATTGTCGGTTCACACTTAACAACGAGCCAAATATTCAAAGTTGTAGAATAAGGACCACTGAGAATACATACAGTGGAGGGATTGTGCGAACAAAGTACTCTCAAAAAGTTAATGTTTGAGCAGGATTACATTGTAGGTCTTTTCTTAATTAATGGAACATTAACTGGACAAAATTACCTTGGGTTGGTAGAAAACTAAATAGTCCGACAATTTCTATACATGGCAAACTAAGAAACTATCTGAATACTACTTTTGGTGGATGGATAGACAAAAATTGAACGCTTAGTTGGCCACTACGTTCACCAGATCTCGCCCAATGCGATTTTTTTGGGTCATGCTTTATTAGTATATCTACAATGCACGGGCATAGACAATGACAATATAATAATTTGGGGCATTGCTCAATAGCTTGTCAAAGTATAAGCAACAGGCAATAATTAATTGGCCAATGTTCGATGAGGATTTTATGATAGCTGTAAATGACAATTTGTTTGAATATCTGTTATTATTTTCACAAAGAGTCAAGAATTTGTTATTTATTTGTTGTGTTAGATATTTTTTTTTTGGTAAATTATGTATGTAGTTAATATTATGTGTGCTTAAGCGAAATTTATTGGTTGGTTTTTATAGATAATAATACAGGGTGAAAGGTCCGAACACAGACTAACCACAAGTTCCTTAGATCAAAATTACAAAGCTTCTCACGTGTTTGGTAGGTGCAGAAAGCATGAGCAGTGTTTCTTCGAGATCATCAAGAGGCTGCATTATAGAGCGCATCAAGTTGCAAAAGTTCGAATTATATTTTTTCCCGTCAAAACCATTGAGAATATTACAAGAGAGAAAGATTGTGAAAAATTAATGTATCCTGATTATTAAAAAAATAAAAGCGCTAAAGCTAAGCGTTAAAAAATATGACGTATTTAACACAAGAGGTCAAGTGGTCACTGTTAGGTATCTTTTACAGTATGAAGGTCACAAAAATTTATATCAAAATGTGTCTTTTATATGTTTATGCTTATGCAGTAAATATCAGTAGAATCGGTTGAAGCAATTTTAAGTTATTAAAAAAAATTTTTGTCGATCTTTGAACCTTGATACTATTTTAAGAAGGCATTTTCTGATATAGGTAAATTATGTCTAATCGACTGATTTTGATATAAAGAATCTGTGGTTAGTCTGTGTCCGGACCTTTCAGGGAAACCCTGTGTAGCAAAAGAGTGCACAGAAGTCAAACTTTTACCTAAAACTAAAGTTTTTCCCAGATGGGACTTAGCTTGGTAAACTTATATACTTTTACGTAGTTAGTATTATGGGTAAGTTTAAACAAAATCTATCGGTTCGTTTTTGAGCTAATAATAGCAACAAAAATACAAACAACAACAAAAGTACAAAAGTCAAACTTTTACCGAAAACCAAATGTTTTTTAACTCCATTGCTAACTTAACTAAAACTTTTAAGGCTAGTCGCTACCTAATGCTCTAATGCTAATGGAATATCAATGTAAGCAAACGAGCTCAATTTTAATTATTATAAGTAGTAATCATATTTGGAACAATCATTCCTCATAGTATTTTCTACAATTTGTCTCAAGCAAAAACTTGCTTAGCTGATTGATTTGGCTTTAAATAATTTTAGTTTGAAGTCGGGCACGGACGGCGCTTTCTTTGAAATATACTCTTTTGGCTGTAGCTCTTCAACAAATTAACCAATGTAAAATGTGCTTGCGACAGAAGTTTAAGATCGCCAGCACTAAATTAATGCTCAAAGACTTGTAATTTAGAGATTGTAAATTACTGAATAATCATGAAAATACATTTTTGTCGAAAATCAGCAATGACAAGCCAGCAAAACTTTAAATATGCTATAAAACTGGTTTTATTTATAAATTATTACTTAATTAATTATTGCTTATAAGTTATTATTGCTCCGTTAGATAATTTTGTTATTTAAAAAGTTTTTTAATAATTAGAAACTTAATAAACTTCTTAATCATCTTGCTTTTAAGGTATATGAATTTAGGATTTTCACAATTAACTAGGGTTTAAAGGGTGAAAGGTGACTACTTTTTAGCAGAAAATGACTATTTCTCTGAGTATCTGTTATAACTTTCATGAATCATTTAAAATTCGTTGCTTGTTTTGCTGCGTTAGGTCTTTGACAGTTTCATTAAGATTAAAAGGAGTAGACACTTACTGACCCTACTCTTATTTCTAATTATTGTTGAAAAAAAAAGAAAGAAGTTGAAAAATTGGAGAGATGTAAACATAGGATCTTGATATTTAAAAGCAAAGCAATTTATCGTGCTATTTCTTTATGACCCGGTTACGCTGGGACACCCGGTATACAGAAACTTGAAATCTACTTTATTATTTTAAATAGAATAGGTAGGTACTTCAATTTTTAATTTCTTCCGGATTCTGTTAAAAATTTAAGGATCATTTAATTAAAAACTTCCTATATCTAAAATTAGTATTTTTCGAGATATCTATTAAAATTTTTCTGAAAGTTTTGATGTGGTTAAAAAATTAAAATTTCTGCAAAAGTTAACGACACATGTAAAATTTTTTATGCGGGTAAGACATTAACATTAGAGCTAATGATCGTATGAAAAATTACCAAAATATTGTCCGCTGAAGTTTATAATTAACGACATTCGCTCAGAAAAACAGCAAAAAATCATTTTTTTAAATGGCACTTGAGTTTACCCCCCAAATAGACATTAATTTCAATGAGAGAAATTTCAAATTCGGAATACTTACATAACGCATAGTCGACTATAAATTGGTTGTTTTTTTTAATTATGAAAAATGTAGCAACACGATAGGTAAACTTGGGACACTTTGAGAACTACACATACGTCATCGTGCGCGCAGAACTCAATCCCGTCCGACCCGTTCAATACGGTCGAATATTGCAGTTACCGACAGAGAATGGTAGCCCACCATTGGTTGTAATAATTTCCTCGCGCAGCTCGCCGATGACGTATGTGTAGTTCTCAAAGTGACTTTGCTATACATCAGGCTGGCCTTTCCATGACAATTCTTATGGTGTTATACGGTTTTGTGGTGACCAACCCGTAAAGTGATCTGAAGTCAAGACATCGATTCTTGCAAAATAGCTGTAACAAAACAAAATTGTAATTTTATCATTATTTTGATATTTCTCATCGTGACGGTAAACTATAGTGATCAAAATTTATTACCGTTTGCAAAAGAAGTGATAAATATGTATGTGCTCATGGACCGTATGGTAAAGTAAATACATATGAATTTAAAAAAATATATATTTTTATTTACCATTATTACCTATATCATCTACCATGTGTTGCATAAGTATTCGGAGTTCTCTTTAAAATTAATGTCCATTTTGAGGTTAACCCTAAATGTTGGGACATCCTGTAGGGTAAAGCTACTACGACACCAGTGCTGTAATAGGTTTTTTATACAATCGTATCGAAATAGTACCATTTCGAATGCCATTTTCATGTTAAAATGACGTGTTTTTTTTCACTATACTGTCACTTTTTCGCACTAGATACAAAATGTAAAATTAACTGACAAACACCTCAATTATCAATAAAATGTTGATTCTGTTATGTCGCATTTCCTAAGAAACGAAAAATTGTGCAACTAGATTATGCAGTAAGTATGTGCAATTTTATTCTTTCTTTTTACATTTTTAACAATTCTGGCGACGATTGTATAAAAAATCTTGTATGTAGTAGGTACGTTGCAAAATTCGTGTTTTTCGCACGCGACGTGTTACCAAACTCGCTTCGCTCGTTTGGTAATATTTACGTCTTGGTGCAAAAAACACTTTCATTTTGCAACTTACTACATAAATAGCTATTTGTGTTTCGTAATAATGTTAGTGCAATTTACTTTTTTCAGGTCAACCACAACCAAAATGCAACAAATTCTAAAATCGAATTTTTATTTCAAAATGCTGTAAAGTAAAAAAATATGTAGTATAAACCACTCGTTCATAAGCCAATTAGGACATTCAACCGTTACAAAACTTGTGGCTGCACCACTCGTTTTTCAAATTTAAACTCATGGGTATGCGTTATACCACTCGTCCTTTAACGTACCTACTATTTTGTTATTTTCTTTACTTTGTCAAATGACATTTTGCCAAATAATTCTTATTTGATATTTCGGCCAGGTATAATTAAAGAAATTATAGTTTATAAATAATTTTACAATTCCATAAACAATAATGGGCACATATAGTTACATGTGTTTCTTTGTTTTCTTATATCTCAAAATTATTTGATTCGAAACAAGCTTCTTGTAGATTAATTTAAAAAATTGATATAATTTGCAATTTACAATTAATTATAATTTATTTAAACATTTGTAACGTAACACATTGTATAATGTATAATGTTTATCATCTCTTTGGCAATTTGGAGAGATATGAAAAATTAATGAAAAAAATTCTAAGAACTTGCAAATTAGTTAGAAATATTTATTTTTAATTGAGTCCGCATCAGGTGAGTCTCGATACGAAATCGACTGAAATTGATCCGATTCAGGTCCGTATCGGAGCTTCCGCCGTCGGCCCGTTTGATGATCGGCCCCTTAATTGCCCTATCGGCCACGTAATCGCTTGAAAAATGTCGAATACCCGACCGCCACAGCCGCTGCCAACTCATGCGCATACCGATAAAAATTAGATTTAATTACTTAATTATGAAAAACCGACCAGACTAATTACTTAATTAGATCAATAAACAACCAATTTACGATCTGTTCATTTTCTCGATGTAAAAGCCGAAACTTCCGACAAAAGACGGTATTAGGTACGTCGTCAAGGCCGAAGACGAAAAAAAAAATGTAGCAACAAAAACAATAATTCTCTAAATCGTCGAAAAAGTGATGGCGCGTTCTTCGCTCAACTAAATTTATTTTCGGTTATTATTGTCTACAACAAACAAGTGTTTTTGGTATTAATATTTCGTTAGAAATTGTATCACGAAAGCATGTGTTTTAGATTTTTTTGGCGCCCGGAGACATGTGGATCGTCTTTAGAGAGGGAGAGAAAGGTTTTTATAAGGCCACTGCTCCGTAATTTAGTGATGGTATGGTCGTGTGACGTTTCGTTGATGATGAAAGAGAGACTCCGGGAAAAAATTGTTGAAAAAGATTCAATGTTTACTGTTTTTGCTGATGGCGGATACTGTCGTTTTCAGCTTCAACAGTTTAATTGTCCATCAATCGATAAAGCTTCCGGACAACCTACTGAATTAGTAAATTAGTATTTGTCACAAAAAAAACTAAACCAAATTGCCTCATAAATCATCCGCTTTTTTACTAATTAGAACTGACCAACAACACTAGAAAACATATTGATTCTCTAGAGCCAAATATGAAGCGAAAAAAAAATGTTTGTCAACAACGTCGCAAAGAACTAGTTGATAAATTCAATAATATTGTTGAGCTAGTTAGTTTACATAAAAGCTTAAATCTAATGCCCACATAATAGGTTATTATATTAAAGAACAGGTGACATAAGACCTATTTTATGGCACGAGTTTTATAATGGACGAATGCCATGATTGCTATATATTAATAAAGGAGTTCTTTGTTCTGTTTTTTTCTACTTTGAACCTCTTTTAAATCCAATCTAGGAATTCTAAAATTTGAGGAATTTGGTCGTAAGTTTGGCACTACTAAAATAATTCGTTAAATATCAACCTGAAAAAAGTAAATTGCAAAACCCAAAAAGCTATTAGGTACACTACTGTAGTATAGCTTTGTTATAAAACCAATGTAAAAAATAGTACATTAAAGAACGAGTGATATAACACACATTTTATGCCACGAGTCCAAGTTTAAAAAATGAGTGGCGCAGCCACGAGTTTTATAACAGACGAGTGCTATATTACTTTATGAACGAGTTCTTTTTACTATTTTTTTTTTACTTTGAAGCAGTTTTAGATAAAACTTTGCAATTTTAAAATTCGGGAAATTTAGCCGTGGTTGGTCCCATCAAGATCAGTTAAAAGTCGATTCGAAATTACTTGAAAAATGTTTCGTTTTGACGTTTATTTTATGCTTTAATGACATTTAAAATCACAACTATCAACCTGAAAAAATCAAATTGCGCTATTTCTAGTACGAAACTTAAAAAGTTATTACAGCACTGTTTTTGACGCCGTAATAGCTTTATTATAGAGCCGAAATAGAAAAAACTTATTTTGCTACTTAATATACAGGGTGATTCTGTAAGGACAAAAGCCGGATGTATTTCAAATCCTATTTTGCTCACATCAAGATGAAAAAAAAAATTGTGCAAATCGGCGGTTATCAATGCTAATTAATGTAAAAATCAAGCTAAAAATAAAATTTGACATATGTATGTAATTTACGTTGTCACCAACAGTTTTTGAAGCATTCAATTGGCACTCCATTAATAATTTTAATAACTTTTTCAAATGCAACAAGAGTAATAATGACAAAGTGTAGATATCTTATTAGACTCATTTTTGTGTCAATTTTGAATCCACTCTTGCGTAGGTATGGACATTTAGAAGCCGTCTACCTATTTCATCCATTCAATTCCCAAACCTGCGTTATACAGGCTTTCGTTAATTCTCGTCGCGATCGCCATCGTGACGTCACACCCTTATATAAGGAATGCAGTTATATCATAAATGCTGCATCATTATTCTCTAATTAAATTACGTTGTTTTTATAACAAGTTTTTAAGTCACTTTGGAAATTAAAGCTGTTAATTTATAAGTCGTTCACTTGCATGCTTTGCGACCATCCGCATCGTTATAAAATCGACGTATAATTAAAAAGTTTACGCATGCGACGGCGACAATAAGTTAATTTGATTAAAACGGTGCGTAAACACCCACTCACCACCCACCCCAGTCAGTTTTCGATAAATGTCTGTATGCCAATCCGATCGAATAAATGAAAAATGAAGCGAAGACGCGCACACATTATTAAATTATCGCCCGGAGGAAAAGCGACGTCGAGTAGAAAAACGGAAATGCGATAGCGTACCCTTCGATGCATGATGAATTGCCTGGCCGACGAATTAGCTTTTAAACAGATTGGGAAAGAAAGAAACGAAGGCGATGTGGGGTGGTCGGGACAGGACCGGAGCCACCCTAAGTTCTAATCAACATCATAATCCACAATATGTACAGTGAACTCCACATAAAAGTAAAGCTAAGTGCTCGGTTCTCCATTGCTTAAAACACGTTTTTATTGAATCCACAAAAAATTCGTAGACCTTAAAACAAATCATTGACGGTTTAGCAGTTTATTAATTTTCTTGCCATAAAAAATAATGGAAGACAGGTCTTGCTGATAAAAGTGCTGATTAGATTAGTGAGATAATATTAAAAAAAAGTAGTGAAAGATAGAAGAAAACATGATGAAAAAAAGTTGAAAACATTGATGAAATAAGAAGTGCAAAGTTAATAAAGTGAAGAGGTGTAAAAGGGGACAAAAACTGAAAGCCAGTATAAAACAATGAGCATAGTTTTTATAGCAATATATAATGACCAAACAAAAACAGTATACGACTAGTATTAGTAGTAAGAAAAATGACAATAAAAGAAGTAAAAAATTAAGATGACAAAATATGCCAACGATAGAAAAAACGAGTGAGTTACAAGAATGGTAGTAATAGAATGAAAGATAGAAATATAAAAACGGGGGAAATACTTCACAGAAAGAATGAATTGATAGGAGAAATTGTAAACTAAACAGAGTGAATTAAGTTTCAAAAGTATTTATTTGTCATTAACATGTCTTTTGCCAAAAAAATGACATAAGGCCATTCTTTTGCTACTTACAAATTGTATTTTGTTTTTCCTAAAATTTATTAATATATTTTTTTGAAAATTGTTATCAAAAGTTGACATTTTAAGCCTTTTCTGTCACCTAGCTACGAAGTACTTTTACGTTCTAGAACGCCAAAGTCTTTTACGTTCTTGAACATAAAACAAATGTCAAAATAATTTGTCAATTATTCAACTGACATTTATAACTTTATTAATTAAACATACAACATACTTCTTCTGGTAAACGCTCTTTTTCTTTTTCCCAGTTCATTTTGAATAATTATACACTTTTGGAACACGAATTAAAATAATAATTTTTATTGTTTTATTGTTTTATTTCGTCCCTACCGTTACGATAGACACCGCACCTAAACCGTCTGGATTTAAAATACACTTCAAACAATTTCAAATATAAATGAATTGTTTTGCATAACAAAATTATCTTGTTGTATTGCAGTTTTCGAAAAAATTTTGTTTGTATCTTAAACGCGAAATGATTTTGCGTTCTCGAATGAATATAATTTCCAATCTTGAATGCAAAAGTGGCATTTCGCGTTCTAGATACAAAAATAACTATTTATATTGATGTCTATAATTTTATTAAGTTTCTTTATAGTGTGTAAAAGTGACCATCATAATATTATAATTCTATTACACTATATTGCAATTTGTTACTAATTGGAGAAATTTTCTATTTCAGCACTTAAATATTTTTCTGATCGTGCCATTTTCTAAATTATACGTTGCAGTAATACTTTTTTCCGTAGGTTTTTAATTGATAAAAAATTACTTTTTCTCCAATTTTGTTTAGGTCTACTCCTAAAAGAATACAGCCTATGAGGTAATTTAATTAAATCAACTTCTAATGAATATCTAAAGTTTAAAGAGTTCATTTTTAACGCAGTAAATTTAACTTGTCTGATAATTATAGGTAGATAACTAAAAAAATATTTTTTTAAACAATTGTAGCACATTTATTTTCCACCGATAGTAAGAAAAGTAAATCTGAATTTATTGGAGTAATTTTGATGAACTCATAAAATCAGTGTCGAGGACCCGGTTTATCTGTTGACCGCATCGTCGCGTCATCATCGTATCGTCCACGGTGTCGCTGTCATATAATGGCAATTTAATAAAAAACGGAAATGTCAAATTACAATAAGCCAACGGTGTGAAAATGGTATCTTGATGACTTTAAAATTATACCTCTTTGAAAGTTAGTCGCGTAGTCAAGTAATTGCAACGGATCTGTTCTTTGTCAGTGCAGATCGAAACGTGCACACAGGGGAAACGTCAGCGACCCAAAACGTTGATCCTATTTAAAGAAAACGCCACAACCGTCACCTTTTACCGGAACGCCCTGTATACGAACAGATACCAAAGCCATATGTATCTCATATTAAGGAAGCGAGTAAGGATACGCCTATGTTACACAATTACTAAATAATGATATGTTGATTAGGGTTGGAAAAATTCAAGACGCAAAGTGTTGAGTCGACGTGTTAAAATTACAGTTTGATAGTAAATGTGACATTTGATGCGTGTCTTGGGGCCAATTTAATTCGACTTAACAGAGTTGGATGGGAAATTGGGCTTAATTAGACAACTGTGACGGGGCGATTAACGCAACTGACATAGTTGGGGAGAAACTGTCACTCGGTAAATAGTTTTCTTCACTTCCATTGATTTGAATACTCTGTCCGATAGAAAGATTTTAATAAAAAACAAGTTCTTTCCCCTTAGGTATACCCATTTCATACAATTTTCTCAAAATTAAATGTATCATAATATGCCCTTTAATACCAGAATCCAGTTACATGTGTGCAAAAGCATTCAAAATCTCAGTTTGAAGCTGTAGTGTATCATTCAAAGTTGATCTATTTGCCTGAAAACCACTCCGCTAATTACAAATAAAATTTCTTTACTCAAGGTACCAGGATAATCTGTTGTTAATTATTTTTTCTAATAATTTACACATTATGCATGTTAAAGATATTAGACAGAAATTTTTTGAGTCAGTTTGGTTTTTTCCGGATTCTCTCCAAATTTCAAGAAAAAGTCTTGTGTTTATAATTAAATTAAATATGTCTACTAAGTAATACAGGGGCTATACATAGCAAATAGAAAGAAACTTCTGAACTGGAGTTAATTATTAATTAACTGGAGAAATTATTAAGTGCTCTTCTCAGTTCCTCTAATTCAATTACCTACTTTGTTTAGAGGATCTTGGTCTGAGTTTAAAGATTAGGTAGTTTTTTGTATTGTAGAAATTGTACATCATACATCATAACCTGCATTACTGAAGTGGTCATAGAAGGATTCTGATAATATGTTAGCAATTTCTTGAGGGACTATTTTCCGCTTTCGATTTTTGTTTATTAAGAGGTCAATTTCAAATATGAAGTTGCGATTCTGCGGCAAATCCGTTGCCACGTTATTTTCCCTATTCTGGCGCCGAAAAGTTGCGAGCGGAACTGTCACTTTGCGATCAGATCTGTCATTTCCCTGGGGTAAGATTTAATCATTAATACCAAGATTTATGACTTGCGTAACATGAATTAAGCCAAAATAGATCACTTTCAATTAAATTTCGAAGTCAATAGCCACAAATGACTATGTAAATCATTAAAAGTTGAAACATATTTTATAGCATCGGCCGAGGTAGTGTAACTTTTTGCGGCACTTTTGGGGGGTCAAGGTCAACACGCCGATTGGTTTAGCTGTCTTTATAAACAATTGCGAGCGGTCTCAGCTGTTTTTTGCTGCAGAATCGCAACTTCATACTTAAAATTAGTCTGATAGATAGTTTTGTTTCCTCTTACTTTTTAAATTTTTGTCTATATTCTTGTTATTGGCGCATCTTTGTTCATAGTTTTTGATTGAATTCATGATTTCTTCTAGCTTTTCTTAATAGTCAGAATAGATGTTGCTATAAGTTTTTTAAATTTGATAAGATTTTAAACCGTGTCATATTTCTTCAATTTGTTAGAGGTTCGTTTAGTTTGTTTACATTGTTTGTTTCACCAAGGCATAGAAGTATAAATCATAATTACTTGAAATTTTGTCACAGACATCGACTGCATTTATTCTTACCTATTGTTTGCATAAAATTTGCAAGAGTATGGTATCAATATTTTAAGTTTTATCAATAGTTACGGACTGAGCTTATAGATATTGATATTAATTTTGAATATAGTGGTCAGTATGCTTGTTTTACGTTCTATCTTGTTGGAGCAGTCAAAGTAGTATCGATATATTTATCAGGAATGATGAGATGAGTAATGAAATATTTATGGATCACTTTCATATAAATTGTCAAGAACTTTCCATTTTATTATGGGGTTTATTATTGGGTCAGAAAAAAATAGATCAATATTGGAGTATGGTCCAGATTGAGGTACCACCTCAAGAAACTGGGAAAGACGGACAGTGTAAACTGTAGATTATGTGGATCAAAAACGAATCTTTAGAACACATACTATGTCCTATCCTATTTTACTGTAATCCCTTAGCAAGCCGTAAATAGACTAATTATTCACTTCGTCGGTGTGAGTTTATCGCCTGACACAGTGAAGGAAAGGTCTCCCAAAGTCATTGTAAACTTTGCAAAAGGTTTATAATAATTACAGGCAGGGTTTGAGCAAGAGACCCCATTGGTCACAATTTAAAAAGGCTAGAAGGGCAAGCGACCCCTCTGAAACCTAAATTCAACAAATCTACGCCTAAAATTATTTCTTAATTTTTATTAAGAAATTTAGGGGCAAGATTTGTCTTCGTTGCTTTTGCGTACGTGCTTACGTTTTTTTCATTGTTGTTGTTAGTAGTCGAGGAATCTTAAGTTGAGGTTAGTTTGCTGATGGTTGGTTGGGTTTATTTTGTGAGTTATTTTTCACTTTTTGTGTAATTACCCAAACGCATTGATAACACCGGCCAGACATATGTTTTATTCCAGTTTTTGTCTCTGCTGTCAGTGATACCGTTGGAGAAATGAATGCGGTATAAGACTATTGGGCAAATTATGAAATTATGAAATTAATGTGTTGCGGTGCAAAATTCAGGTAAATTTTTGTTCGGAAATTTACAATCTGTGAATTTGTTCGGGGAAAGATTAACATTATCAAACGTGTTACTTGATCGCCTCATAAAAAGTATTAAAGTAAAAAATGATGTTGTATTTATATTTTTAATTCAAGCCCCTTTTCACCTATTTTTCTCCGTTTTACAAACATTAGGTGGGAAAAAGTACAGAAAGAGGATAGTTTAAACTCTGAAAACAAAGAAAAATTTAAAAAAAAATCGAGAAAAAAAAAATTAAATTAAAAATTATAAAATAAAGTAAAACAGTAATTGTGTTTTTCTTATAATTATTGAAAATTACTTTGCAAACATTTTTTCTCCAGTTTGACATAGTTTCGTTTTGGCACTATCATTTTCCACTCCTCTTTTCACTTCTATTGTTAATATTTGCATTTGGATATTTCTTTCAATTATTTATTTACGCTTCTATATGATTCATCTCTCATGGCAAATTTTTTATTTTATAATAATTATTTTTATATATTTTATTGATTACTTAGTTTGTTCTATGTAATTCGGCCTGAGATATGTTTTGTTGCTCTGAGACTTTCTATTTTATTACTATGCATATGTGGTAAATATTAAATTTATTTTTTATTGAAACAAAATGATAATTTTTAGATATTTTAATATGCCATTCAATTTACGTGTTTTTAGTCATTTCTCGCCGTTTTTTATACTTATACTAGCAAAAAAAAACAATGAAAAACTGGAAAATACAAATTAATCTACAAGAAAAGAATAATAAATTTGTTTCTAATACTTAAAGTTTGCAAGCTCTATCCAAAGACCTTTCGAACGTTTCACATACTTTTCTCTGGTTTGACATTGTTGCAGATAACTAATTATTGACAACCAAAAATTAACAATAAAAGAACAATCTTCTTAGGTCTTTAATTTTTAATCTCAACTCAGTCACGATTTCAAACGATTTGAAGTAAAAATCATTCGCCTGATTAACAATCGAAATAAAGATGGCAATTACGTCCCTTTTTATAGAACTGGAGGTGGAAATTGGCCTCTTGTCATAATTAATTTCACTTCTTTCCGCTTCAACTTTTCGTCGCTACCAATCTTATTAGATTAAGATATTCGGTCACTTGGCGAGAACAGTCCTGTCCGAGTGCTGACATTTGTCAACTTTTATATCGGTAATGGCGTCATTTGTCCACAGTCGAAGTGGATCGTTCGGTTGAGAGATGTCTGTCCGAATTAGCCGAAGGGACTTGTAACCAGGGGTTGTTACCCTCCTCAATCGAAATTAGCATCAAGTTGTCCAGAAAAGCACATTACCGAATTTTTCACTAAACAGACCCATGATGACAGGACGTTTAGTCAGGATTAACACTCTCGACGAGTTTTAAGCTAAACGCCGTCCCTAACGACGTCATTTGTCAATTTTTTCTCATCACCTGTGCCGTCCCGGAAGCAAACAAAACGGGATTTCGGTTGGTTGATTAATTTCGGTCTTTGGTTTGACCATATTCCATGGTCTCCAATTTACGTGATTTATATACGTGCAGGAAGAGTTTGGTTTAGCTAGCAAGGGGGGTGGAAGAGCAAACAAACGCCAAACGCGTAAACTTGGCCAGAACTCGGTTAAGTAGCGAAGGGTATTCATCATTTATCACCCCGAGTGTCTGTCTTGGACGTCTACTTATGCTATTATGAAGTGGCCGACTTCACTTGGGGTCGGTTTGGTGGTGTTTAATATTCTCAACCGCCCCCCGCCCTCCCGGACACCCCCTCTAAACAAGACTTAACAACCTGGTTGCGTTAATAATGAACGCGGATTTTGATTTTCGAAAGGGTTGTAAGGGACTGAAAAGGGTGATTGCCGATTAGATCTGGATGGCCATCACTACTAATGAGTTGATTTGTATGCGGTCGGTGCGCAAACGTTTAATTCAATCTAATAGACGTTATTTTAATGGAGATATTATCGGGAATATCTATTGCAGTTTCCGAAGTGGTTTGCTGTTTGGGGCTCGATGGACGAAGGTCGAGAGAGCCCCAACAGAGACCGTCACTCTTATCTATGATTTTGCTCATCAGACTCTTGATTCAAAAAAAGTTGTAAAAGCTAGAAGAGCTTACTTTTATCGCATGTCAACTGGAAAAATAAATTCTAAACCATACGTTAACCTATAGGTACATTACACCGTGGTACATACACACAATACAAGATGACTCCTTGAGAGCAAGTCCCAGAATTTATTTGTTCCACGTCAACATATAAGTAATGTTTAAAATAAATCACCTATGAAAACACCCCCAAAATACTTTTTAGTCTCTAATTCTTCGGCGAGTGGTTATGTAAAATCAACTTTTTCTCAAATATTATAATTATGCCGAATGCGAGTTACTTACTTTCTGTATTACCTACCAATTATTATTGTAATTTGGATTTTATTCAGACACTTTATTACGTGAACACAAAGATTCGTTGATGTAACTGTATATCAAGACGATATTAATGAGGAAACGACAAAATAAAAAGAACAAACAAAGATCCAAATTTAGAAGAAACGGGAAAAACAAGAGGAGAAAATCAAATAATCACAACAAAACGCTGCAAAACGTTTCGATCATAGCGGACTGTAACTCAGAGTAGGTATAGTAAATAGAAAACTTTTCTTAGATAATTAACCGAATTAAAAGTGCGGGAGCTGATGTTAAAGTCGCTGCCGCCGCCGCATAATTACTTTTGCACTGGGTTATAAAGTACCGTCAATAATTAGGTGGGCTTGATTTTTTCCCACCATGTTGTAGCGTCATCATGATGAATTTTATGACCACAAGGCCGTAATGAACATCGGCTCCCGGTATTAGCTACAAAGTAGTTTTATGAATCGACCATGATCACAAGAGATAAATGATGTAAAAAATCAATAAAACATTTTACAACATGTTCTTGCGTTAAAAACAAAATAGAGATGGAGGCAGCAGAGGGTAGTGTTTAATAATTTGGGAAGCGCGACATAGTCGATGGTTCGCGATTTACCGCTTGGCGATCTTAGCAAGCAAAGCTCCAACACTCTTGCAAGCATGCGGCGCTTTGAAAGCAAAGCGAGAATAAACACCTGAAAATGGACAATCATGCAAAGACTTTTTGTTGGGTTAAAGAGGCAAGAGGAAATCTTCAGGGTGGCGTCTTCAAATGATTTACGACTTCAATATAATATTTATGCAGAAAAGCCTAAATGAGTGTAATAAAGACCAGTTTTACATTAACGACCGCACTTAAATCTCGTCGTTAAAATTAGTCATTAACTTTTTTGCGGCGTGCCCAAGACAATTCTTAACAACCGTGAACGTAAGGTGGTGCGTAATATTATTGCCCGGTAGTCGGCCATTACGACCACACGAACATCCAGCTCTAATTACCATACCATAGACCTTTATACATATTCAAACTTTCCATCTTTAATATGATGGATTAGATACACTTTTTGCTTCCTTTTTTCTCTGAAATCATGACCCAGTTCTCATGGGTAAGGGTGAAAATTTTGCTTTTTAAAAGTGAAACGATTGATTGAGGATTAAAGCGTGTCGATGGCAGGTGATGGACAAAAGGGTTAGTTGTTGTAGCACTAATTTAGTGGTGATGATGGTTATTTTTCCTAGGAATTGTCTTTATTGCCGTCGTTAAAACCTTCATTTACTTTTATCGACTGACTGAAGTAATTGCTTGAACACCACACATCATAGAAGCCGATAGATAATACTGTTTCCTATTACGTTTTCTTCTTGTGAGTAGGCATGTAGGTTTAAATTGCAATTGGAAAAGTTTTTTTTGTTCAACAACGTGAACAATGTCTCTATCTATCGATCCTTGATAATGAGAAGATTACAATCTTGAGATATAATAATCAAACATTGTACCAACAGTGGCGTTCCACCAACTACGATGACAGTGTTCTTTCCTTCGATATAAGTTATGAAATTAAAGAGTAAAAAAAATTGTGAAAGCCTGAGATATATGAAAAATTATAAAGAATATAAATCAAAAATAAATGTGTTAGGAAGGGGTAGATAATTTAAAACTTTTGGGTACAATTAAACCTAAAAAGTTCAAATTTCAATGCGCATAAAAATGGATAGTTATTAAAAAATAAGGTAATTGTTTACAATGCCCACTTCTCGTTTTTTACGGTGTTTTTTTTTGGAAATCACCGTCAAACATCATGAATGCCATTTTAAGCAACGGAATGTTGTGCAAGTAATAAATAATTTTATGCAAAATTTATAGATGTAGATGTGCTAGGGCAAGAAAAATAAGAGCAAAAATAGAAGTGGTTTGCACAACAAAGATATTGATTTCCGTAATATATAAATGTTAAGAAATGCGTTGCTGTAATTGGCTTTTTAATAATCCAGAAGTGTGTAAAGTAAACAATGACCAAAAAGAATAATAGAAAAGAGACTAAAAAGAGATAATAATAATAATAATAATCATTTATTGCCCAACAGATTACATATATTACATATATTACATATATATTAGATAATAACAAACAAAAAATACTTGCAATTACTATTATTTATCTGTTTCTTTTCGCACTTTTTCAAGTCGTCTCTTATGTTCCACATATCTTTCTTTCGTCTCTCTACCATTTCGACTGATTTAATTTAATTTTTTTTTTTGGAAATTTGTTCTTAGACTAGGTATGTCAAATATAAGTAACTTTAACTTCTTTCTTATCTTTAAGTCTCATCTAAACTTTAATCATTCTACTTCTTGTCTTAACCTGAAATATATTTTTCATTCTTATACGTACCATCAATTTAGAAATTATCCAAAATATATTTTTCTTCTCATCTCTTTTCTTAGTTCGGTTGGGAGACCACAATTTTTATACCATGGACACTTCTCCAATCCTCCAATCCTTCATTATTTTTTCTTATTTTTACTCTACTCTACAAAAATTAAATTTAGTCTTAATTTTTCTATTTTTTTCATAAACACTTTATCTCTATTTTTTAAAAAAAGGATAACGTGTAAATTTTTTTCTGGAGTAATAGACAAAATCTTATACTAAGTTATACATTGTACAGTCGACAGCAGAGATAATGTCTACTTGTTAAACTTTAAACTCGTTTATTTTCCACATAAAACAAACATACATTAAAATTTATATTTATGAAATAATGAAACGGATTCATTGAGTTTTGTTTATCTAGTACATCATCTGTAGAAAAAATTTAAATTTTAAAAGTGTGCGATAAACATTATCTCTGCTGTCAGCTGTAAATCCAGCAAAAACAAAGAAGAAAAAAGAAATTAAAATTTGAGAAACTAACGATAATAATTGATTAGATCTTTCTTTTTTATTATTGTGATTCGCCTTCTATCTTCTATCGTCAAACTATAGATCGTAAAAAGTTTTCTATATGTCTAATTGAGTTTTTCATTTAGTGAGTCTTAGTAAAAACGATTTATATCTGGGGCGTTAGCCGGACAATTTCCTTTTTTAATTTTTCTTTTGCTTTTCTTTTCTTTCACGCCTTGTATCTACACAGTGTTCAGAAAAGAGTGTGCAATACTTTAATTACGATTTCTATGATGAATAAAAAACAAAAGAGGTCTATAAACTTAAGGCAAAAAATTTACCTTTAACTTTATTTTATTCATGGCTCACTTTTAATTTGCAATACATAACATACAACAAAATATTTAAATCAATCATAATATTCCAAAAATGGTGTATCTTATTAGTATTCAACATAAGTAGTGCTTTTCTCAAGTAGAATACTTCAAAATTTTACATTTTACAGTCAAAACAAAAAATTTAATTTTTAAATTATTTATATTTCAATTGGTAACGGATCACAGTGTAATATGGTTATGCAATCTCCTGTATATTATTATTAACGGCGTTAGAAATATTGAATAAAAACCGTTTATTAAATTTAAGAAACTCTAGTTTCCTTAAGAAGAATTTTTTATCCCATCTTTAAAACCTCTTTTTTATCACCGTTTTCGCAGTAGATAGATATAAATTATAACTAAAAATGGAAATTTATTTTGCAGATTAGTTTGAATCTAATTTTGGTAGGAACGAAAGAATTTATTGTTCTGGTATTTTTTAGCGCCTCTAAGTGACTTCAAGTTTTATCTACCTCGAAGTGAAGCTTGTAGAAGTCATTTGTTAATCGGAACTTTTAACTATTCGAAATCAAAATTAGTTATCCCTACTTCTATTTGAAAGCGTAACAAATAATGCTCGGTTGCATACAGGAATCTTCAATAGCCGCTAAAATTTTATTCCGTGACTATCCGCGCATGTGCAAGAACTTGAAAGACTGCAATGTGAATGTCTATTAAACACCTACGAATTTCACCAATAAATTAATGGTCAATCAAACTAGTAAAAAACTGAAAAAAGCGTTAATAAATGATTTCACAACAATGAAGTTTTCTGCAATTGAGCATAAATAGAATTTGTTTCAGTGATTCTAAAACCAACCCTTTCACCTGGTAGCTTTTGACCCCATCACAACGTTGCAGTTTTCCCTTCTTAACCTGATCCAAGGTCGCCGCCACCACACCGCCAACTTTCCCAATTTACGATCTCGCCGAAACTAATAAAAATAGTTTTTGCTGTCTCCATCCCAACCCCCGGGTCCACGTGACTGGATCGCAACAAGAGCCGCTGACCCAGTTCAGCTCAAAACTAATTCCGGTCCTGGTTTCCCGGGGGCGGCGGCGGCACATTCGCCCAATACTGTATTCCGCCGCTCCTGCTGCCGTCGTTCCGAGTTTTTGCCAGCCAGTTTTTGCCCGACAGTTTTTGCCCAGCCTTGTCGGATCCACAGTTAGCTAGTTTGTCATTCGGTTGGCACCACTGTTCTCTCCCTTAGTTTCTTTGTGCCCACCCCCGCGACGCATCAGCCCGCAACACGAGCCTCTTTATGAATTATTATTTCTTGCTTCTGTAGCCCACGCGCGCTCATTCCTTCGACTAAACAGTCTAAACACTTGACTTGAAACGCTAGTGGAGAATATTATAGAAATACATATACATATATGAGGATCTTTATGTAAACATACAGGGTGTGCGTCCAGATTCCATCAGCTAAGTGCGGGACTTATCCCAGAAACGTCCGCGCTTAATCCTGGATAATCGATGGTGTTTTAGGTAGATCCGCTCTGGAGATAGACAGCGGCATTAGAACATAGTTAGCGAAGTGTCTCCTTCAGCAAATTCCCCTTATACCTTTTTATCATTACGTTCGTCGCAGACGGCGGTGCTAATCTTCTGTTATAAATGATGACGAAAGAAGACGCCCAAGTTCCTGGACCATCGCGACGTCCGCACATATAAGAAACATCCGAGTCAATGACTCAGCATCGCTTCTCCCCTTGTGTACAGGCGAGATTTATCGTGCGAAACAGGGGTGGCATGTAGGTCATACTTATTGGTATGAAGGGGTCTCTTCATCGATTTTCACAATCAGCTGGTGATGTCGTTAACATTTTGGTTGCGTCAAGAACAAGAAGGCAAAAAAACAAAACAAATAAATGTTGCAGGACGTGACCTAATGGTAGCTGGTTCAGGTTGAATTGACCCAACCTTCGCAATTTTGCATGTTACAATAAATAATAACCAAATTGTGTCAAATGCGGTTTTTGTTGGTGCTCGTGGCGATGTTTGCAATGGTGCAATGTTTTTTTCGTTATAATTTTATGATATAACCTAATTATAGCGACTTTTTTTGTCTTATTCAAATTGCTGCTTTTTTACGCTTATTAACACAAAGCTTATGTTTATTATAATAAATTTATATAGACATTAAATATTCTTAGAAGTAATTAAATGAATTAAAGTAAATTACGTGAAGAATTAGGTCATCACCATGTGGAACCTATTAAAAAATAAGATTAATGATTAGTGATATGCAATAATCATTGCTACCCTTCATTATAAAGTAACCAATAAAATACTCTTAAAATTTTAAATTTTAGTATTAAAATTGAAATCCTAAGAAATTTACAATATTAAACTGCAAAAGTTGACTTCTGCTTTTCTAAGACACTTATCGCCGCATTAAGGGATCTTTGCGTGCATGGGATCAATGGCAACGGTTATAAATCAAATCTAAATGATAACTGCAGATACAATAAGTCAGTGTCTTACCTACTTTATTTTATTTAGAAGACCGACTTTGACCGCAAAATTTAATTGATATTGACGTCATCGAACCCAAAACATGATGCCCCGTTCCATGAACGCTATGGATTGTCTGTTAAATCTCGACAGTAGTATGCTAGCAGTATGTCAACGTATTATGCAACTGGGTATGAGACTGTGAGACCGTCATTGAGCGCTAGCGTTTTTAGTAATTTTTAAGCGGTGGACTAGTAACTAGTAGATAAATTAGAAGTAAATTAAAGACACGCTTTATCAACTTAAGAATTGACGGTTCCGCTAGACCAAAATGACAAAAGTAGGTGCTGTTTATTCAGAACTAAGGTCATAACATGTCGGTGCATGGTTGACAAAATATAAGCTATGTTCTAAATACACAACGTTAACTTGATGATAAATTTTTTGTTGCAAAGTTACAAAATTTGTCTTAAATAATTATATCTGCAATAAATGAGTACAGAAATTAATGAATCGCATACAAATTTATATACACGTTGTCAAAAGTTGTTGATTCAACTAAAATTAAATATTGTAATTGTAAAATCATAAATTGTAGCTATTACTTATTATGTTTATCGCTAAAAAGTGTGTTATTGCTCTTCATCTCTTCCAGTATCCTTTACATTAGTGACATGTGAAATTTTCTATTGATTTTCTGTCATACAGTCACACTGTTCCTTGCTACAGAAAGTCTTTCACTGTAAGAGTTAATCGAAGCCGTTTAATCTATTTATTTCCAGTCATCTATTCAATGACTTACTGTCCCATTAATATGGTTCTTCTCTTCCCTGATCACTTTTTGTGCTTCTACTTATTCCTCGTTCTATTTGACTTCCACTCGCCTGCTTTTCTAGCTCTACTTGTTCCAGTTTGTTTCATAAAATGTTCTCGTCATTTCTATTTTACTATATAGTAATTTTTCTTTTTTTCATTATTTAAGTATTTTAAAAGTTTTCTCAATCGCGTTTTTAAATTAGAATTCAATAAACTAATGGGTTTAAATTATCATTGAAATTTAATTTAATACAAATTACTTGAAACATATTATGTGGATGCAAATAAAAACTTCTCTAATTTCCATAACTTATACCTAATAAAATTTATATCTTTAAAAAAGTAAAGCGGTTTGCTATATTATGCATTGATGGTAGTGGTACATGTGGTTATAACCATGGATTTAAAACGAGTTTTGCATAAACTATTTAAAAACTTAAAAAGTGAGAAAATTAAAAACTAAAAGGAAGCAATAATTGCGTACAATTATTTTAATTTACACCTCTCAGATGATTATGTGTAATTAAGAATCTTGATTGTACGTACGTATTGAAAAATCGGCATAGGTAATAATTGGAATTTGCTTGCCAATAGTCGATTTCTGACTCGCGTGTAATTTTGTTATGAGCTGTACAATCCAACGCTTGAAAAACTCCCATTCTTCATAATCTACTCGTCGAGAATTCATAACCAGATCCTTCAATATTAGATAAACCTCGGCTAACCGCTGCTCCCATTCGAACGCAATAAAACGCAACTGACATGATTTATAGTATAGGACACTCACACCGAGTTTACTCACGCACATACATATACACTTCCTATACAATTGCAGAAAAGTCCGATTTTTCCAATTATCCTCATTATTACTGCTACTTTTTGATTAACATTCTTGTTAAGAGCTTCCAGTTATTACGACATCACGCAATCATTAAATTATCGTTGTTGGTAAATCTCAATATAACGCAAGTAGCGATGATGATGATATCGAAATCGCCCCAACTGACAAAAACGCGATCAATTAATCGGAGGAAACGGAAATTGAGAATACAGAGACCGGGAATAAAAGCAGCAGATGCTTTGCTCCTCGAGCAAAACGACTATATTTTTAATTATTTCATTATTGGCTCCTGTTAGTGTTGCGTCTTTGTTTCTTCATCTCGCCCCGGTCGCCACCACCCTCTTCGGCAATTGTTTCGGGTCCCAGTCCTGATGACAACCGGGCTTACCTAATGATCCGGCTGAAATTAACGTGGCAATCTTCCTTGATGAATTAGGAAAGATAATGGTTGCGAGGGTCGAGAGGAAAGACATACAGACACACATGTATGTGGAGTGTGTAGCGAGATGAAACGACGGAAAGAGATGGGAGACAGTCGGACTAGTTGGCAGTTTAATCACGTCGTTAGTTAAAAGTGACAGGATAAGTAAATAGATGAGGCAGAACACGACGGGCATTTTTAAGAGCAGTTTCTCGTATAAAATTTACCTAAAAAGTTTTCCAAAATTTGAACACTAAATTTTTTACCAGTGTTGTATAACTTCTCTCCACCGAGAAAGTATATGTACTTTACAATTTTCTAGATGTCCAAATTTCTTTGGTTTAGAAGGTAGTATCTAATAATATCGATTAATATTTTATCTTGGATCACAATAAATAAAAACAGCATTCGCCTGTTATAAACAGAAAGTGACCAAATCGCTTCTACCACTATTGGAAGGCGTAGTGTTTGGTACATTGCGGACACGGACGTCTGAGTGACTTGGCTTTATCGCTCGGTCCGCGAGGAACAAAATTTTTTTTTTTTAATTTTTTTAACCCAAGGTAGAACAACATATCAAGAGCTACATGATCGAAGAATGCCAATTACAATATATTATGCTAACTCCGGATACCAGGAGACTTTCAATTTTTTTAGCTTCTCGTTAGACAAAATATGGACCAAGAAACATCTAAAAGATTGAAGGTAGACCAGAATCAGGGAATCCCTAGGGAAACGCTAAAGAAAGCTGCCAAAGAAACTGATGAGCTTGCTTCAAAATAAACGGACATCTACTCTGTGCGCAGATAATCCTCCAGCGCTCCAAAATGGCTTTTAGTGCCCTGCACCGGAGATTCGTTAAGTTGCAATACAAAATAGGGTTGATTGTTGATTCAAGAGCCATTACCGCTTGGTCTACAACACTAAGTATGAAAATCTAAGAGCAGTACTAATGTGCTCAGAAAACATATTATGATACTCATTACCGGTCTTGAAACACTGCCCCTTGAAGTACCACCTCAGAAAGCTGGGAAAGATGGACAGTGAGATATGCAGATTATGTAAATCGGAAGAGGAAACTTCAAAGCACATACTAGGTCACTGTAGCATTCTAGCAAGCCGTAAACTGCCTCACTTCGGCTCTGCAAGCTTATTGCCTGACAAAATAAAGTCCTTGTAAAAGGTCGTTGGTCTGTTAGGTAGTACTCAAGCAAAGAAATATTGTTGTTGTTTAGACTTACGTAATAAAG
This sequence comes from Schizotus pectinicornis, assembly GCA_951805265.1. Classification (NCBI taxonomy): domain Eukaryota; kingdom Metazoa; phylum Arthropoda; class Insecta; order Coleoptera; family Pyrochroidae; genus Schizotus; species Schizotus pectinicornis. The sequence continues at coordinate 1,488,842 of OX638210.1, forward strand.
TATCGAAATTAGAATTTTGTGACCAATTGAGTCTTACGTTTTGAACTAGTCAAGTAACACCAGAACTGTTAGCTTCCCTGTTTTTGTTGTTCATAGGATATCATCTGTAATCTTTAACAGTGTAGTAACACAGTTGTGGTTAGAAGTCCGAAACTAGATTGAGGAAAAGTGGAAACAGGTTGGATTATTTTAGGTAGTTAGAAAGTTGAGAATTCTAGATGGATTCTAAGAGGTTAGAAAAAGCAAGCAGAATTCTTTTTAGGCATAAATTCTTCTATTCCTAAATCCTGAGCTGGATTAGACTTTGCGACAGAGACAACGTAGGTAAGCTGTTTTCAATGTAATAAAAAAATAGTTGTGGTTTTATTTTTAAGATCTGTATCACAACGTCTTCAATAATTGGAAAACTCAGCTGCAACACGTGAAGGATGATACCATCAAATCTCACAGCGTTTGACTTCAAGTTATTGAAAGTATATGTAAAAGCTGCTCCTCAATTAACATAAAAGCATTATTGCTTTTATTGATATATCCAAATTTTCTTAAGAAGTACACGATCCCATAACACTGTCAGAATGCCAGTTACAATCAACTACAACACACGTGTTGTATCGACTGTCTCTCTTACACACAGAGAACGGTCAGTTTATCCGAGTTAGTCCCAACGCGGATTGCTTCAGTGGGTGTGAGCACGGGGTACGCCTCCGTTGGCGTCTCATTCTTATTTACTGAGGTAAGCGATACGAGACGATAAGCAAGTCCGCGTTCACAAATAATATAAGGAGTGTGCTAACAATTTAACGGCAAGTTATGATGCCTGTAAACAAATTATTGTGTTTAAAATAAACACGCTAAGGGTCATTACCAAGTAAAAGAGGACATACAAAACCATACTAATAATAAATTTAACTGTACACCCATCTTTAAAAGTATCTCGCGCATTATGCTCTTTTTTCGTTAGGAATTTGCTCAGAGCATCACATCAAAAACATCTGCGCAAACAACGAAAAATTTCGGATTCTTTTAAAGATGACTGTACCTATACTACTTTATACCGAACTAACAAGTTTCTTATTGGTCACTAGTGTAATGGATATGAATAATTATATTAAAAACACAACCAATCAAAAAACATACCTGTCTCTCTTGAACATATGATGACTTTGTTATGAGAGACAAAAAATAAACAAAATTTAAAAGATAAAGACAATTTAATACGAGTAAATGTAATGTTACTTACATAATTTCAAATTATCTGTTTAAATTTGTCACGTAGCAAAATCTCGAGAGCAAATCACAAGTGATTTTTTGGCTGGAAAATTTACGAGACATAATTTCTTTAGTGCAAGAGTTTCTGACCAAAATTTGTTCAAGCTGTTGTAATGCACGCAGAATATTACTGGCGCAAATTGATCCGTAGTGAGGTTTTAATTAGATTAGTTTCTTTTTAAACTATCTCGTATATTTTGGCTTGAGTGACAAGCTCTGGTAGTCTCTACCTGTAAATCTGCTATTTTATTCCTTTCGGTGAAATAAAATGAGACTCCAAGAGAGGTATGAGTTTAGAGGTATAAGCTTACACCCACTGAAGTAAGTCGCGTTGAGACTAACTCGGATAAACTTGTCGTTGATAGAATACGCATGTTGCAGCCTCGCCCGAACATTCTGACAGTTTTATACGATCATGGACTTCTTATAATAATTTTATTATAGCATCTCCACTATAGAATCTAACAGCTTTAGTAATATCAACAACACTCGCTGGAACACAATTGTTAAAATAATTGCTAAGCAGATTTGGGTCTTTTAGGTGATTGGATAATTGTCTAAATCCTGTGTAGGGATCCTGGAAAAAGCGATTGCGATCGAGTCGATATCTTTACGATTTCGGTCGCTTTGGAGGGAAGGGGTTTAGGGGAGGATCTTTTCAAAAATGCGAAACCAATCACTTTTCAGCAATTTGTTAAGGTGAAAAGACTGAATTTTCAAACTACCTAACCTAAGTATCGTGAACGTAAACCTCGTGGACCATAAGTCTTATTTTTTCGAATGCATTTTTAAAACGTATTAATTAGCTCGAGTGGAACATGCATGAGAATAAAATTTCCGGAAATAATCAACGCACTAGGGATATTATAAGTGAAAATTGCAACGACAGAGACATTGGTCTATTATATCATTATGATGTCATTATTAATAAATAAATAATTTTGATTGGCTGAAATAATTTCCACTTATTAATTTCATGCAAGGTGCAAAAAATTCCAGGAAATTTTTACATTGTCATAGAAACGACATCGAATTCTATTTTTCTATTGGCTACTTTTCGGTGTCTTGCGATTTTCATCAAAATGGATACCAACGATACATGATAAGTAGTACATGTGCAAACATTCGGAAAAATTGATCATAAGAGTCAAGAGTTACGACAATTTTCAAGAACTCTTCCTCCGTTATCAACCGTTTTCGAGAACATGTTTATTAAGAAAAGCCGTTTAATTTTTTGATTTTATATCCGATTCTTAAGTTTGTAACAGTTATTCCGGGACACTATGTATACAAAAATTGAGATATGCGTATGAATTCAAACTTGCGTTTCAATCTGACAGAGTTAGAATATAAGCTACTGTATATTATGAATCCAACAAATTATTATAAATGTAACAAAATTTGTGGAGGATATTATTTTGGTATAGAAACATACTTTATGGTACGATTGTACCTAGGACTTTTGTTTACAGATATTTTTTCTGAATGTAATTACAAATGTCCAAGTTGACTGGGATATAACGTTTATTCAAGGAAATAATTAAAATGTTTGTGGACATTAAGATTTTGTAAAATTTGCAAGCACGTTTTGAAGAAAAAATTCAAATAATCTAGAGATCATTTAAAAGTGGTTTCGGAAATAAAAATTGTTATTTTTTACCTACAAACGTTATAATATTGGTACATATTATGAACAACAAGATAAAGATTATTTACATAATCAAATCTTGTTAATCTCCAAATAACGATAAATATGCAATATCCGAAGAATCGCTTTTAAAGCAGCACCTTTGGAGTTGTAGAAACGATTTCCACTAAGAACAGGTAAACTTGGGTGCCGGAGGCTATAACCCTTCCACTTGTACCTGAAAATATTTGAAAATCCATCCCCTAAGCCGTCATCTACCAATGCCATTCATAGGGATGCACCTTCGGCACACCAAAAAATGCGATAGCCTCTCGGAACTCTCTGTTTAACCGATTGCGACTCGGTTGATATCTATCCAAAGCAACCGTTTTCGGTTGCTTAGAAGCGACTCGATCGCAATCGCTTTTTCCAGGATCCGGCTACTGGTTTTTTTCTAAAGTTCTTAGCGGTTTTTACAGGGTTTTACCAACGTATTTTATCGGGGCATGTTGTCAAGCACACCTAATATGCAAAGGCATCGATGGTAAGTCAGGTCTGAATTAGTCAACGTTGATGATGTCATTGAAATTTCTACAGTACCGTAACTTGCTTGTTTTTATTGAATTCAATGTTTAGACTGTAATAAATATGTTTGTGGTTCAAAAAGTGACAACGGTAAACATCAGATGACCAAACCGAATTTAAGTTTGATACAATAATTACAAGATCTAGTAACAGGGAGGTGTTATTACTGAGTCTTGTGAGCTCCGTGATAATTTAATGTAGTCGGAGTTCGTTCAGCAAATGACTCAAATTCAAAATTTTTTCAGAAGAGAGAACGCAAGTGAAGACGCTATTTTCAAACTTCTGTAAAAACAAATCAATGTTAGTGGTAAAACATATAGCGAAGATTAACTTATCGGAGCCGTTGCTCATACTTAACTAAGTATAAATAATTGTTTAATAAATGCATGGACACGTGGACAGACAGGTTTCCTGGCTAATGTTTTCGATTCCTGATCCTCGTTCTCTAGTTTGAGGGCAATTTCCGTAGACTTTAATGATAGAGTATAGGAGATGTGGTGTCAACTAAGCAGTTGACACCACATCAAATTTAACAGAGTATTTTTTTTGACATTCTATAAAGTTTGGTCTTTTCAACAATTTAGTTTACTTTTTTGATTATATTTCTCAATAACATAAAGCTTGAAATACCATTAGACCCAAGCAGAAGGTATTCTTAAAATACTTACAAAGACGGCGATTTTGAACGTCATATTAAAAATCTTCACGTGTGTGCGTAGTTACGCACACACCTATTACCTAGTTAGGTATTTCCAGTATTTTATGAACTAAAATAAATATAGGTATATTAACTTTTGGTTTTGGAGTACCTAAAATTTTACCTTGCCATCATTGCTATTGTTATTCAAGTTAAAACAGCTTTGTTTTAACTTGAATAACAATAGCAATGATACCTTCTGCTTGGGTCTAATGGTATTTCAAACTTTATAGAATGTCAAAAAAAATACTCTGTTAAATTTGATATTTTAACATAGTACTTACACTTACTTACACTTACTTACACTTAGTAGATATATAAATTACAACGCTTCCAAACCAAAAAACACGAGAACAAAAATTTTAATTCTCTAACCCATATTTTAGGTCCACCGTTGTAGATTAGATATCTTTAAACTGTAAATTTGATTTAGCTTAGTTTTTGACAATTTGTGAATCCGATCTTATAGTTAACCATCAGGACTTAAACTTGTTTTACATTTTAATAATGCTGGTTCTACCATAGCATTCAAAAGTTCGTCTATGCCAAATTGAATCGTAGCAGCAAAGTGAAAATTTTAGTAAAAAGACTCCGTTTGCTGTATTAAATTTGAAAAGAAACCCCGTAATTTCTATTTTATTGGCATCAAGTTGCCCGTCCAATTCGCAAAGTCCGCTTTTTCGCTTACAAACCAATCCAACGCCAACTTCTTCCATCCGTTAAATTATGCACCGTCGTGTCAACAAAAAACGAAATTAAAATAGCAGAAAGTGTGAAATCAATTCAAACATAACTAAAAACGCGTCATATAAAATACACGCACGTCCTATAAGAATTTACAAAAACAATTGCACAAGTCATAGTCTGTCTCGCTTTGACCAACAAGCAATAATCTAAGCGCCATCTCTTTCTGGTTTTAATTGATTATCGCCACGGCCCGAACCGTACCGGCCGCAACGATATACACTTTGGTTAGTAGCTTTTTGCTTTATGAATCGATGCGCTATTGTTTCGTGTCGACCGAGACTCGCCGTCGATGATCAACGTGATCCAAGACAATCAACGTCTTCTAGCGTCGTTAGACAAAACCGCGACACGTGACGAAAGCGTCGCGACGTCTTCGCGATTTTCCCCAAAACCACGCTGCGACCACATCGTAAAACAACTTTCTCACCCTTCTCTCCCGCCGCGCGAATTCCAGACGTTTTTGATAATTTTGATAAACGCTCCCTAACGCAATAAACCACAACGTCGCGACGCCGCTATTAATTAATTTCTTCGTTATTTATCGCCTTTAGTGACGTCATTATTGCGATTTGCAAAAAAAAATGGCGGCCTTCTTCGGCCATTTTGTTGGCGAGAAACCTGAAATTGGACGTCAAACGTGGTTGTCAAATCCATGTTGCCTTACTATACGATGTCGGACTGCGTGCGTTTTTCAATTGTTCGGCTCAAGCGGTTCGATGGTATGTGTTTTTTTTTCTTCGTCGTTTCACCAACGACAACGAAAAACTCTGGTCCGGTTGGCGTTGCCTTTTTAACTTTCGTATGCACGTACGAGCACGGTGATTGGCCGGCTACCTTGTATCGGATAGATTATTCGAAAAACGAAATAAAACGATTTTCCACGGTTATTTAGGCGCTCAACGGGAAAAATTGGGCGTTGATTGTGACGCAACATCGTGACGATTCTAATAACACTTGGTATAGCGGGCAAAATTCGCTAATTTTCGTATAGCTATCCGTTATTGCTAAAAACCAGGATCCGACGGGCTTTAACGACCTTTCTTGCTGTGAGTGAATTGAGGACTACCTATCTGTCTTAATTGACATAATTTGAAATCATTTCAATTATGGAACAATAACAGAAGTTCTCGAGGCGATTCCCTTTGATTCGATGTTCGATCGCGAAATGTGGAAGAACACGTTTTCGTAGCTGATGGCAAACGTGGATATTGAATTTTTCATTATCGGAACGGCCGTGGTCGTGACCACCCCTAAAAAAATCGGTCATGATAAGGGTGTAAATTTGGAAATGGACTAGAATAGTTTTTGATGGGTCATATATTCCGAACGCGAACAAGCGGCCAGATGGTGCCGTCGGTCACTTGGGGTTTGTCTTATATTAAACCGGACTGGAGGAAACGAAACTCCGCACTGGGGCCGGAATCGACTGAAAATCTCGGTCTTAGCTCCGGTAGCCATTAGTTATTAATTATTTATCAACGCCTTAGCATCTTAATTTATGAGCTATTGATGAATAATTTATGTCTATTTTACGTTCCTGCAACCCAAAATAATGCTATTGATTTTGTTGATCCGTTGCCATGAGTTGTACGTTAAAATGTGTTGAACTTTAATCATCGTTTAAGATTTAAGAAAAGAAACCGGACAATAGTCATTTTACTTGAGATCTACTTATACACTTAACTTTAACTTTTCTTACGTATTTGATATTCACTATTGCTTCCCCTACTATTTTTAGGAAAAGTGTTTTGGTGACACCGCAATACCTATCTTTTTATTTTATTTTTGCTGCAATATCTCTTCTGCGATATTGCAGAGCACTTTGGTCTTTCTCGTTTCGAATATTTGTTCTTGTACACGGCCTTTTGTATGTAATATTTTTGCAAACAAAAAGAGCAGAATGAGAGAAATCTATGGAATGTATTAATAGTTATTTATGTATCAAGGAAATAGACACCGATTGTAATCCCAAGAATGTAAGTAATGCACGAGGCGAAGCCGAGGGCATTTTCATTCGAGGGATTAACGATGTTTATTCCATAGATGCATACAAAGCTTTCTTCCCAACCGTTTAAGTTAACAATAATAAATTAGAGAAGAAATAATTATTATAATTGACAGAAACCTAAATAAAGTTGGCTGACGTTATTATGGAAACGAATTTCTTTATGTTAAGATCGGCTTTTTTTTACTTTATTCCCTCATTATGAGGGAATAAAGTACCACATTATTCCCGGGTGGGAAGAAATAGGTTTATGAAATTACCAAAAAAGATATCTATCCTAGTAAAATAAACAATCAAAAAGTAAGGGTTGAAGAAAGAGTAGTTCGAACAGCGGACAATGTCAAAAAATCTGAACAAACTTTTATTTTTTAATCAAAACGGTAAAAAAAATTCCAAAAGATTTTGGGTTGTGTGTAGTAGGAGTATATTAGCTTTCTTTAATTTTCTTTAAATCTAAGTGTTTCTCTACATCTTACCCAACATTAGCCCTCTCTTTATTTATGTTCCCATATCTCCGCCATATTTTCTTGATTCTAGCTTTTATTGTTTTGTTTAACTTTTTTCTCTCAAGTTAAACTTTTATTTTACCTTCTTTCTACTTAGTATCATTTAAAATTATTTTAAAGAAAACTAATTAAAAATAAAGTCACATTAATTTAAAGAGCAGAATTGGAGAATTGGGGATTAACAATGTATCACAGCCAACTAATAGAAAAAATGTTAAAAGTATAAAATACCTAATATAAAAAATAAAAGATGTTAGAAAAATTAGAGGGTATATGGTCAAAATAAAACTAATTAGATAATTTAGCTTTTTTTAGAATTTTTTGGAACCCTTGTGCCTTACAAGAAGTGTCAATCGCGTAAATTAGTTTTCTTGAATGGTTTCTTTTTTAAATAAAAAAACAAAGCACAAAAATAAGCGTAAAAATAGTATAAAACAAAAAAAAATGGTTACAGAAAAATTTAATAAATTGTTGACAAATTGACTTGTTGACGTTGCAATTATAGAAATACATTTAGTTATTTTCAAAGTTACAGTTCCAAAATTAACTATGTAAAAAAGGAAAAATATTTATCTAGCAAAAAGTTTATTTGGACCACTGAACAGCACGTGCCAAGTTTCTTGTTAAGAAAGTTTATAAGTCCAGCTGAAGAACAATAACGTCACCTGTTTATTTTAACAACTCCCCGATCTCCCCAATTAAGCCGTCATCCCTTAAGAGCCCTTCCCGGTTCTTATCACAACCTCATGCTTCGTTCATCCTCAATTACCATTAACTAAGATGAATAATTAACGGGTCCACTCTTGTAACCCCTAAAAATCTACAACGTGCGATATTATCGCTTCAGTTCGCGACTTGAAACAATAAAAGAACCCCTTTTCGCATTCCTCCGATGCGTTATTATTGCCGTCACATTAATTAATGTCCGAAAGTTGGCGGCGATATGTGCGACCGTCCTTTAGGGACTAGCCACCGGGTCAGCCATAATTAACGTCCGTCGTTAATCATATCGAAAGTTTACGGACGAAAGGGCCTTGTTAAAGATCGCGCGTTCGCGCTTTTTAACTGATGCTTGTGGAGGGTTAAAACCATTAAGACGGGGTAATCCGGGGATCATCCCCTTTAAAAGCAAGTGTCCACATGCGGCAGCGGGACTGCCGAGTGAAGTATAGTAGTTTTTAAAGTTTCGGAGGCTGGAGGGGATGAAACATAAATGTAACTCTGAACGGATCGCTTTAACGTAAATGTTTATTTTCTCGATAATCGAGTGAGAGGAAGGGAAAGGGGAGACGCCCTCGCCCTTGAACAGAATTGTGCCACCCTCGCAACTGACGACGATCTTTTTCGTTTGGCTCGCAGAACGCAGTAGATTCGTAACAATTTGTAAGCTTACACATTGACAATGTTCGCACATTTTCAATATAAAATCAATTACAAATATTTTAAAATTTTGCAACCATCAACCACTTCATTAAATTTCGACCTGGGTAATTTGTTGCAAAATTTCAAACAAAAGGAATACCATACCATACTCAAACTTCGATAATGCCTACTTCCGCGATACAAAGATGACAGATAAATTATCTAAAAAAAAATCTTAGTTTACATCATAAAATAACAGTTTCAATTTGCTAATAAGTATTGTAAAATTGGTAAAATCAATTTAAATTAGATTTTCTTTTAAAATTAATAGATGCTATACAAGAAAAACATTTAACAACATATAACAAATAATGTGCGTTATTCAGAGATAATTATATGATGGCGTTTTTAATTAAAGCTATATGACGTAGATATGGAATTAAAGATAGGAAGACAATTTAAAAAAATCATCTTTACTTTTGTTAAGTCACGCTTTAAGCTTAAAGTTTAAAAAATAGCTTTAAAAAAAAGAAAATTAAAGTTAAATTGAAGTTACTTTTCAAGTTAAAATTCAAGGAAAGCAGTTTAGGGAGAGAGAATTTAAGGATAATTTTGCTTGTTTGGTTAGAGATTCAATTTTTTAATAAACCTGCAATCATGTCATTTACCTACAAAACATTTTACCATTCATTTCTAAAAGATAAATTATCATTTGTAATCGTTAACAATAACTAGAAATTTTAAATTTAGTTAAAATAAGCAATAAGTTTTGAAGAACACTTTTTTTGCTAATGCAATTCCTTAGTAACGTTTGAAACTTGGAACTTAGAGAACCACTTGTAAATAAAAAAAATAGAGATAATGTTGGCAGTTATTGTAAAGATGTCGGTGAAAATAGTAGCACACAACGGTTTAATAGAACAATACAAGTATAATATGTAAATAAAGATGTACAGAGTGTAATCTCGTGAACGGATAAATCTAGACTAACTAGTTCGCAAAGCAGGCAAAATAAACTTTAAAGAAAACAGCCCATACGGAACACTCTGAGCAAAGCATACAAAAGCTATTTAATACGGTACGGACATAAAGCAAAAATTTAAATTTTTCGAATATAACATTAACAGTTGATGATGCTGATAAAGTTACCACGTGACCGTCGTCATTATTTAAAATAAGGGACGTTAAAATTAAAATTTTTGATTTTTGAAGTTGGTTCAGCGTTTTAGACGCGTCTGCAAATATCTCCAAAAATTTTTATTTGATTTTAATGCGGTTTCCACCAGTGAATAAAGTCAAAAATGAGGAATAATAGGTAATACCTAATTGTTTTGAAAAAAAAATATATTATAAAGTGAATTGATGGCAATTTAACTTGGTTTATTAAAATGTTGGCTTATTAAAATGTATTTATTTGCAGACTACAAAATAATTTTTTTGGCGTTGTCCGCTTAACAGTACGTACAGAATAATAACTAAACGTTCGCACGTCTGGCATAAGTTCGTTTTCTTTATTGTAACAGCGGAAAGTGAGCAGCGGAGAGCCGCCAAGGGCTGCCGAGCGCCATCAGCCGATCAGCTGATGAACAGTGGCTTCAAGATAAGCGTCTGTAATTAGAGTTAGATATTTTTTAAAGTTAAAAATGCAGTGAAAACCGTTTTGACTTTAACTAAATATGACACAATAAATTAATTCAATTTGAACATTTTAGTTTTAGTTCTATTCTTAATAATAATAGTCTGTAACAAATTCAGAATATCTTTTATTGCTTTATAAAGCTTTCTTATATCTAAAGCGTAATTCTTCAAAGACAAAAATTACAAAATATTTTTTATGTGCTACACTATATTTTCATATACAGGTGGGGCAATAGTGCGTCCGAGTTCGATAGCTCGAGTTCTATGAGAGGTAGAAACTTGATTTAAAAACACTGATAAACTAGAGAAAGAAGTCTATAACCGGAAATTATTTTTGAACATACAGGGTGATCCAAGACAATATATCCGTTTTAACTTTTGAAAAATTATACAGGGTGGCTAAATTTAATTTTTCAATTTAGAACTTTTTGAATTTAATTTTTTCAATTTTTTCAAATAGAACACCCTGTATATTTTTTAACGATATGATGTAGAAACTAAAAACAAACATTTTTTGTATGCACACCCCTATAGCTATTTGTAACCATTTTCGAAATATTGCCAAATAATTACAAAACTCAAGAATAATCCTAAAAAATTAGATCGTTTTCTAAATAACTCGACAAAAAACTTTAAATGTTTCAAAATAGACACAAAAATGACAACTGACGATAAATGAGTATTTCTTGTCGGATAATATAAAATGCAAAAAATGATCAAGATACAAACATAAAGTGAACTTACTAAAAAAACTTATGCTGTTTTTATAAACAGAACATCTGGAGCACTTATTACAATTTTATCTGTCGAGTAATTTAAAAAACAATCTAATTATTTAGGATTATTCTTGATTTTTGTAATTATTGGTCAATAAATCGAAAATGGTTACAAATAGCCATAGGGGTGTACATACAAAAAATGTTTGTATTTAGTTTCTACATCATACCGATAAAAAATATACAGGCTGTTCTATTTGAAAAAATGGAGAAAATTAAATTTAAAAAGTTTTAAATTGAAAAATTAAATTTAGCTACCCTGTATAATGTTTTAAAAGTTAAAACAATTCAAGGACATTCCACAGATGTTTTATAACTAGCGAGATAACTAGTCTTTACATAATTTTTTTTTACAACTTATAATTGTGACTGTAGTGATTTTTTTAACATGCATCTGCAGATGCCATTATTTGAATAAAAAAAATCGCCTACATCCAAGTGGTTTGGAAATAGTCAGCAATAATACTGGATTGAAAAGAGTCTAGAAAAAGGCTCCGAAAAATCTTCTTTTGCACACCACATTCCATTTAAAAAAATGTCACTTGCTCTTGTATAATTGTCTTGGCTCACCCTGTATGTTCAAACATAATTTCCTGTTATAGACTTTTTTCTATAGTTTATTTGTGTTTTTAAATCAAGTTTCTACCTGTCATAGAACTCCAGCTATCAAAGTCGAACGCACTATTGCCCCACCTTGTATACCAACATTGCAAAAAAATCCTTTCGCTCAATTTAGAAACTATATCTAAGCAATTTAAAGTTAAGAAAGAGGCAACACTGTTATCTGAAATTAAACTTTTACCTATACTCAAAAAAATAGTGTAATATTGTTTCTCTAGAAATTCGTTTGTTACCTTTATTAAGTGTATTGACCATGCTGTTATGTTTTCCCCCTTGTTATATTGAAGATATTATTTTATGATTTTAAAACTTAGACACGACCGTTTTAACTTCAAACTCTTCAAAGTAATGAACTACCTATACACCAAATAATTTTTTTTTGTTTTGAAATAACCGTGTGTATACCTAAACTTAAACTTTAATTCTTTAAAGAGCCATAATTTGAAAAGTAAATGACGAATTTTTATACAATTTTCCAGCATTCTACAGAACTCTACTACAATTAATTCTAGATAACGCACCTTCAAGATGGTGCGGACCTTTTGGGAGACGCTGTAATTAGGGAATCACAGTTATTTTTTTTCCAAATTTGGTACCACACATAAAAATTTAAGAAACCAAATTAATTGCGTTAAAAATTAACAAATGTTTTATCAGTCAATGACAATTTAAATTTGCCACAACAGATTAGGTTTCTACTTCTTTTATGGGTAAAATGGTATTTCTCCTTATTTTTCTTCTTCGACTAAGGATATACCTATTTTAAATTGTTAGCTTTTAGCGCCATATATTGATATCGAATCCACAAGACGTAAGCAACAATTTTCAAGATAAAAAAATCCATTATTTAAGTTGACTGATAAAATCTCTTTAACAAGATAGTTGGCACGCTGTTGACTGCTGCAAGTAAACTTTTTGCGAAACAATATCTTGTCGTCTGTAATGCTGCCGGTCTAACGGATTAAGGAGTCGTAGCAATCTTCGCCCCTCTAACCGCGATAGTTGTTTCCCAAGTTTTATTTAATACAGTTTGTATGGGACTTTGATAATTCCTCGAGTCGGATCGAGGACACAACAATAGAAGCATCGTCCGCAATATAAAACACGGCAAAGTTTGGTTTAAGGGCCTTTATATGACCGTAAACACCCCCGGGGGTGTCGTTACGAAACCGATCTTGTTTAACACTTTATTCGCCGGATCATAGTTCCGGACATTATACCGCCGAAGTAGTGAGACGTATGCAACCGCGACTGTACCATTCACCCTAAAAGATGTAGACCGATTCACCCGGATGAGGATGAGTAGAAATCACTTAATTGCTTCGGACCATTGGGGATGATGCCGTGTTTTCGGCTAATGATTTTTCTCGTTTTGCACCAGTCGCACCATTAAGGGGTTGGTTGGGTGTTGATGATGCGGCGAGTGTGATGGATAATGCCGAAGCGCTTTTCCTATATCTCACAGTTTTGGATCTGCACGACTTACAATTCATACTGATGAGAGCTAGAAATTACACTTAACAATACATAACGTTACATTAAATGCTTGTTTTATCTTAATACTAACTTTAAAAAATAAAACGCAATTAAGCGTCAATAATTCTTTAAGGGCCGGTTTTACGAAAGGGGAATATGCCAGGTATAACGCTATTCCGGAATAACTCGAGGTAAAGCCGCTTTTACAAAAATTGAATCGGATAAATCCAGGTATAAACTGTGGACCAAGGGTATGTAAACCGGCACTTATTCCGGAATAGTTATTCCAATGCTTATCCGACTTTCGTAAAACTGGCCCTAAGTCGGTATTCCCTAGGGAATAAAGTAAAAAAAAATGCCGATCCTAACATAAAGAAACTCGTTTCTATAATAACCGTCAGCCAACTTCATTTAGGTATCTGTCAATTATAACAATTTCTTCTCTAATTTATTATTATTATTAACTTAAACGGTTGGGAAGAAAGTTTTGTATGCATCTCTGGAATAAACATCGTTAATCCTTCGAATGAAAATGCCCTCGGCTTCGCCTCGTGCATTACTTACATTCTCGGGATTAAAGTCGGTGTTTATTCCTTTGATACATAAATAACTATTATATGTTAGAAAGTAGTTTACATTCTAAGTCTGCGGGCCGCTGGACAGTGGCAAGATCGGGGGCGCACAATAGGACATGTGGTCGTGGCCAGCAGGCTGCTGGCCGAGTCCCCCATCTTTCAAATAGGTGGCGATGCCATGGTCCCGCGTCTCATGATAGAAAAAAACTACACCATTCTACTCCCCTCCAGGGAAGAATGAGATAACCAATATCGGGATCAACTGCGTCGGGGTGGCCTCGTCTGGTACACGGACGGGTCGGTGTTCGACAAGGGGTCCGGAGCAGGAATCGTTGGCGGGTCTCCAAAGGTGGAGCGTAGCCTCGCACTTGGTAGGCTGGCTACAGTTTTTCAAACCGAAATTTTTGCGATTACAGCATGTGCGGCGGAGAATTTGGAGAGGGCTTATGCGAATAGGCGTATCTGCATCTTCTCGGACAGTCAGGCTGCCCTACGGGCATTAGGCTCTTTCAGGGCCTCATCAAGGCTTGTCTGGGACTGTCACGTGAAACTCCGGAGACTGGCGGAGCACAACAAGGTTGTTATGTGCTGGATTCCTAGTCATCAGGGGCATGGGGAAAACGAAAGGGCTGACGCCCTGGCCAAAAAGGGTTCAGAAATGAGCCTGATTGGCCCGGAACCGGCACTGGGCATTTCTCCAAGCCAGTTAAAGCGTGCCCTCAGGAACTGGGTGTCTGCAAGGCATTCTAGGGAATGGGAGGCGAACGCACCTCGACAGTCGAGGATCTTCATTTTAGGTCCCGATCAGCAAAGAACCGCTGAGTTGTTCAGACTCAGCAGGGAGGATCTGAGGAAGACGTTTGGACTGCTCACGAGACACTGCTCCCTCAGAAGACACCTCTACATTGTAGGCTCTCTTGAGGACCCTATGTGCAGAAGGTGTGAAGAGGAGGAAGAAACGCCTCTTCATGTACTGTGTCACTGTCCGGCTCTTGCTGCACAGAGATCCAGGTATCTAGACTTCCCCTTCTTAGAGGAAAGTGAAATCAGGAGGGCTCCTATGAACAGGCTACTGGGCTCCATTAGAAGCACAGGCATGCTCTAAAGGGCTCTCCAGAAACCACACAGGGGTGCACACAATGGGCCTATCTGGCCTCAGTGTGCGGCTCGGCGTTCAACCGGGCCCCCCAGGAAAAAAAAAGTAGTTTACAAGTCTTAAAAGTAATTTTATTTCTTCCGGACTTTATAATAGGCTAGAAACAAAATGCTTTGTTATGATACTTCTAGAAAATGATAATTTTCATTATTAAGCATAACAACGTCAACATCAGGATTAATCAGTATAAGTCTCCTCATAAGAATTATGCCCAGTTGTATAAAAAAAAATATCGAAAATAATTTTGTTCATTCGTTGCTATAGGTTCTCTGTTAAATCTCAACAGTATGTTAGCAGTATGTTAATTTTTATACAACTGGGCATTAAAGTTTTATGAAATCTTCGGGGCTAGCTTCATCTTATGAAACAACGTAAAGTAAAATTGCAAAAACTGATATCTTAGTTAGTACCTACCTAATTGAAAAGTTTTTGTAAATACATATACTTATGTTAAAAAAGTTAAAATATCTGTAAAGTTTGCGAAAATTACTAGGTAGGTAATACTGAAATTGTTTTAGAGCTTTTTGAAACTCTGAATCAAGTGATCTTTTTTATTATAATACATACAAGCGAAATTCATTAATCTTCTTAATTTCATCTTTACAAGAAAATAAACTTTGCGTAATATTTTCAAAAACTCATTAGAAACGTCAATCTAAATCGTCATCAATTTCCATCTTGTGATAGGTAGGTAATTTTGGCTAGTAAGTTTATGTAAAATTTGCAATGACTCGAAAACTTGCTCGATCTTTTTCTCTATACATATATCAATAAAATCTTGTATTTTTAGAGTCGATCTTAAAGTTACTTTTTTAAACTTTGCTTTTTCTCCATTCTTTTTATACCATTGCAATTATTTTATAGGTCCTGTGTAGATAAAGCTTGGTGGGAGAATTTTTCCATAATCTTTAAGTGCAATTTTGTAAATGTAGAAGAAAGACGTTAAAAAGTTGGATAACACACTGAACGTTAAATTGTAAATCTTGAGGTAACTGAAAACTTTGTCACTCTTATTATAATTAAGAAAAAATCTTTAATATGGTTATTCAAGAAGCTGTGCTCCAAAACTAGACTATAAGTCACAAAGAAAATGGAGACATTAGCACCATTTGGTATATTTTTCCAAAGGGTAAATACGAACTCCTTTCCATCAAATCCCCAGGTTCCTAAGAATATAGATTTTTCTTCAAAACATGCGTTGTGCGTTACAACATTACAATCACAAATCACAATAAACCAATAACATTTTGTTTTGAAGGTGGTTTGTTTAGATAATTTTATTATGATTATTTAGGGTTTGCTGGTATCGGCAAATTTTTTTTATGATAATAAAGCATTGAAGATTGATGCAAAAACAATAGAACAACATAATAAAAGAAAACCTTTTGACCACTTTTATCATTTACACGTTTTAAATATGCCTTTATAACTTAAAAAACTCTTAATATTTAAAAAAACACATTAAAATACTGTACCTACTCCTGAAACATACGCTAATAAATCCAGAACTTGAATTACTTTAGAATGATAACTAAATAATTTTGATCTCTATTTATCTTAACGGACACAATCTTTTACAAAATTACTTACCTTCGTTGTTTTAAACTATTGACAAAGAGTGTAATTAAAATAATACAATGCGAAAGTAAATTATCTCCAAACTCAGTTTTTGAACTTCAATTCAGGGTGATTCAGGGGTAGAGCCTTTCTTCTGTAAATATTGGAATACTTTAACAGCTTATTCATTTTAATACAGTTTTTAAATTTTTCTATAAATTTACTTCTAAAATTCTTGAAATCAATAGAAATCTGTGAAGACGTTTGTGTGCATATTCGTTAGAGATGAAAACAAACTCTTGTAGATAGTAACGGAATTTGGTTGCAAAAGTTAGGAGAAGATAATAAAATCCTATTTATGTACCTAATTCTGATTTAGGTAGGTTTTTAGTGAGTAATGCATCAATTTCAACTCGCCGGTTGCTTCGGGTATAGCGGGCAGATCGTAGCAACTCGGTTGTGGTGTATTTCATCTGCCGGCGCAAAGTTATACCGGAGCAACTTTTGCGCCGGAATTTGCCACGACCTTCCTAGGCGATATAGCGGCAGTTTAGCCAGTTTAGCGCTGGTGTTAGTGATAAAAATGGCGGCCGTCGATCAGCTGATTGTAGGCATTGCCTTCGATCTTTTCGACGATTCAAGTGATTTCGACGGTGATGACGGTGAAATTAACGTGCATTTCCGACGAAATGTGTTTTAGACCTTGGATATTTCCGAGGCATTACTTTTTCAACGTACAAGATTAAACAGACAGGTGTTCCAGTATGTTTTGAATTTGTTAACCTCAAAATTGGATCAAAACGAACGTAGCAGTACTTCAACCGTCATTATTACCACTCGGTGAGTATTCAATTGATTGTCGGCCCGGATCTGCGCATTTTTAATGTATTTTCCGAGTTTCTAGGGAATAATCACGACGCCTGCATCTGGAATAATTTGGCTGTACCGGCCGCGTTGGCAGAAGGAAATCAAGACTTTCCTGTTGGCTGGTTAATTGGAGATTCGGGGTATCCACAAGAACCGTGGCTGATGACGCCTCTACGTAATCCTACAACTGAGGCCGAGCAGCTCTACAACTTCGTTCACATTTCTACAAGAAATTGTGTAGAACGAACCAACGGAGTACTCAAAAGTTGCTGGCATATTTTGGACAGCACTGACATGAGGTAGACTCCTGGAAAGATTTTGTGGTGGCTTGTTATGTTCTACACAACATATGCCTCGACTTCAATTTGGAAGTAGAGGATCTACAAAATCATCCCCTGGCCCATGTTGGTCCCCAACCAGGAGATCTCGGCGCACCCTAAGATAATTATTGTGCCCAATTAATCGAACAACATCTTTCATAGTTTTTAGTGCCCCCCTGTGCTTATAACATTAATTAATACCCCTTCCCAGTGCTTTGTGACATGATGTATTATTAAATAAAGCTTTCACAATCACAACCTGTTTTTGTCCTATTATTTAAATTTGAGGAAAATTTGGCTTAATTATTTGGGTTAATCATTGTGGAAATGTGATAGCTAGAGAGGTAGATTCAAAATAGGTACTGGAAATTGATGAAAATGGCAGGAAATAAATCTATTTTTCGAAGTTCCCGTGCATCCTTTTACACTTTGTTCAAAATCCAACATTTTCTTTTATAAATTCTTCGAAACCCTAGATTTGTACACCATACTTTTTTATTCGTTTGTGCTTCCTATTTTTGCACAAACAATAATAAATTATTAATTGTTGTTGGCATTATTGTTATTTAAAATTAGAAAAGGAATAGGTCTTTGATAGATTTAAATTTATTGCTTAGAAAAGGACTTAAATAAAACAATCAATGCAGAATATTATTACTATTATTCTAATTAGCATTAGGTATATCTGGAGTTCATTTGAGTGTACCTAACACCAACAGTTTGGAATACAATCAAGCAAAAGTTGGAAATTTTCAAAATTATCACGGATTTTCAAATTTTAAAATACAAAAACTACACAATAGTTGTTCATTCACATTCAAAATCATTATGCTTACGTTTTATCCCCCATTTCGACGATTTCAAAAGATGATTTTGAATATTAAAACAACGAAAATCCAAAATCGCGTCAAAATTAAACGAAAGAAACGTCAAGTTGCGTCAAAATGGCGAAAATGCGAAAGCGCGTCAAAATTTAAACAAAAGAACGAAACGTCAAGTTGCGTCGACCTTGCTTCGCTGTGAGTTATACCGATGCAAGTCTGGCGAAGCAGTGACATAAGGACTTGAAATTCGGAATAAGAAACGAAGCAGAGCCGGCGCAACTGACCGTAGCAACGTAACTTTTGCGCCGGTATTTTATTCCGGTCGCAACTCGAGATGAAATTGACACATAAGTCAATACCTTATCTTTTTTTATTTTATTATTTTATCTTAAAAGTGTCTTAAAAAGACCAAAGAATAAGCGTCTCTGTCGGTTTTCCATTCAGTTAACTATTTGTTTAATTTACCTAAGTCTCCTCCTCCACTTCTTTTCCTAGTTGGTTCATTGGTTCATTCCAAGACATTGTATTCGTTTCGATTAAAAAAATAAATTAAAGTAAAAAATTTACAATTGTCTATCTTCGAAGTATGTATCTATCTACGTGATGCCAGGGGTCGTAATAATTGGGAAGTAACTGCTACCAACTGAAGACGTCGCGAGTCGTTCGCCGCCGGCTAGATGATTGATAGCACCCGAAAATGTTAAACACAGTAATTTTGGCTCACTATTTTACTCCATTGTTTGTCCATAAGCCGCGATGGTACCGTCCCTCTTTTTTTCCCTCCCGGAAATCAAGGGTGTCTGTTTTATGAAAACGCGTATGTTAATGAATGCAAATCGACGCCGACGCTGCCGGCTCCCGTTTTAAACGTTACGAGATATTAATTGTGAACAGCCATTATTATTACGTCATTAGCACTATGCCAACAGCTTTTTATCAGTCTCGATTTTTGCATAAATTTGAATCGTTTAACTTGAACGCGCGTTGTTTCTCATCATCACAGGCGGCTGCGGTGCTCGAGTTTTTCTTCTTTCGCTCCACTCCGTAGCCAACTTTGATTAGTTTCGGCGATCCGGGGGCGGCTTATACTATCAAAACGCCTATTCATCGTCGGTTAATTGACTTTGGCAACTGTTTAAATTAATTAGCGAATTTGGGGAGTTGGAGGCGTTTCGAAAATTTTCGATGCCGTCTCGATAAATTTCTTGAAACGAAAAAACTTTAACTCCCGCAAATACGAATGGGGTGATGACGGAATAAGAAAAGGATAGTGGCGACCCCAACCGGACAAAGGGGTGGACCCCGTCCACTTACTTTATGAATATTTGATAAACGGCGGCACTTTACGGCTTATTTAACTCGATTACGAGACGTCTTCTCTTTGTTTAATTTTATGTTTGGATTTTCGATGTTTCGAATCGATGATGTGTGTAGAGTGTTAAGGGAAGAAACTAGTTGAGGGGTACAACTTTTTACGTTATCCCTCGTTTAGTCGTTTATGTCAGTTTCCTTAATATGAATAAACCTCTTAGGGTTAATTAGTGAAAATTCCCAAATACTTAGAGGTTATTAGTTACGGGTCTTTGAGGGGCGGGGGACGATTTAGGGTTAATTATTTTAAATTTGCTTGCACGCCTCCCCCGTGCCAGTCAAAGAAGCCGCGCACGTCTAGCGCTAATCGTTGACTTGCGGCAAAACAAACGAGAATTACCAAACTGTTAAAATCGGCCTTCAAGCAACTTTGCCATTGACAACTTCGATCGATCTCCATTTACATTGAAGTCAATCTAGTCGCAATTCTTCAAATAAACATCATAATTACCTAGAGGTGGGAGGTAAAAATCTAGAGAAAAATCTAGAATCTAAAAGCGACTTATTTAATGACAAGTTGATTACTTTCGTGTAGCAAGCTGGCACCTAGTTAAAAACTGCTACAAATTGAAATTGATTCAACTGCTGCGTTAGATTATAATCTGAAGAATGGTTAGTCAAGAGCTCGTCGTCGCATTCACGACACCAGTTTGCCAGGCACGCCATAGTTTTTTTTAAATAATTTAAATAAAACTTCTTTTAAAAGATCTCGAAACATATGGAGTGTCAGAAAGAGTATAACTTTCGCTAAGAACATTCATTTGTTGATTCCTCTTTCTGTAGATGTCTTCAGTGATATAGAAAGCGATATTTATTATTACATATTAAAAGTTCTACACGTCTTATGCAAATATCTTGCGTTACGCTACTGATTATCATCCCGACGACTAATAGCTTGTCACGGTCCTGAATCGCCGTTGCTGCCGCCACCGAACGATTTAATCCCTCTCTTGGTCGCCGGAGAGCCGAAATCAAATCTGAACAATTAGTGTACACAAAACCGAGTGGTCAAGCGTGCCGGCTATAAATCTCAAACCGTTTCTTACATGCCGTACAGATAACGTTTATTAATTAAATGTTCTTGCTTGTTGTGCGCCCTTTCGTGCTATCCACCATAATTCACGCCACGGACAAATTTACTACTGCATGTAGCATAGAGAGCCGGCCTTATCGGCGGGGGGGCGCTAAAACGTCCTGCTTCCCTACCAAACAATGGAAATATATAAGGAGTTATTGTTACTAGGTACCATGAGTCGTCAGCTGTTTTGCTGCTACATTTTCTCGGTCTCAAAGGGGAGCGAAAGATGATAGTGTGAAAATAGTTGGGGTGAAGTCAGTCATCTGTGTTAAGCAGCTGAGCAATAGTCTTTTCTTTTACGAGTTTCGTTTAAATATTTTAGAGTTTTATATAAATTCTATCAGAGTCCACAAAAAGGCAAAGTTGTGAGACAATTTAAGATTTTAGCTAATCTAACGACTAAAGCTGCAAGGATATCTAAATAAACTCTCAGGAGAATGACTTGTCTTCGAAGACTAAGAAAGTTGGCCTATCAAAAGATCTAGAGTTGGCTTAGGAAAAAGTACATTTCGATGTGATGAGGACGAATGAGGACAAAAGGCGCTACAGGAACAATAATAAAAGTTCTAGAGGACTTAAACAATAAACACATGACATTGTTATCGATTTCTTTTCGGGTTGCCGCCTGCAATTTAAAGTTTTAATCCCCACATCCAGATTACGCCGTCCCCGCCGGTTTATTTTTCGTCATGGGCGGCTTACCGCCATCCTTTGACGGACAGTCCAAAGCCGTCCCCGGACCCCTCCGGGGTTTGCGTATTTCTGACACGCACGCTTAAAACGCATGTCATTTCGTTAATCCCGATCTGGTTTCACATGCATGTAGAACTCGTCGTAGAATTAGGGGTCGATGCTTCTTTGCACAACAAGAACGCTTTGCTTGACCGCCCCCGCGGGGTCCTTTTAATCGTTCAGCAACGGCGCGATTTGTCACCGAAAGCCACTTTGTCAATGTGCGGCGGTAAGATATGGCAACAACTGTGATTTATAGAAACAAATCTGGAAGCGGACTCGAGGGACGGCGGTCATAGCCGCCCCTATAACTCATACCCGACGGCGCTAAGAGTGGGCACGGTGACAAGGTTGGGAGCGGCGATTTCTTATAGCGTGCGGGACGGCACTATAATAACTCGAAGGTGGGGGTGGCTGTGTCTAGCCGCGGGTAACGCAATTTGTCACCAAATTAAGGCAGGCTGAAAATAAATCTATCTGTGTGTTATGTTTTTACAACTTTTTTAAAAAATAGAGTGAGACGTAACGTTGTGACTTCGTCATTGACATGCACTTTCTTTTTGTCTTCAGCGATGTTCTGATTTGAATTCTATCAACCAATACCTACATAAATCACAATATGGTTTTTCTACTTAACGTACAGTACATTAAAGAAGAAGTGACAAAAGGCACATTATGACAAAAGTATAAGTTTACAGAACGAGTCGCGCAGCGGCAAGTTTTGTAATGAGCAAGTGCCAAAATTGACTTATAAACACACTCTTTATACTATTCTTGCTACTTTTAAACCAATTTTAAATAAAAATTTCGGGAAATTTTTATTTAAATAAAAGTTTCGTGAATTAGGCACGCCTCGTGAAGTAAAATCGACGATTTTGAAGTTGTGTAAAACGGCTTGTAGGAGTAACTGTGTCAACAAAATCTGCCGGTCTGCCGTATTGGACTATCGCCCAATGGTGCTATGGGTAATAAATATTTGTTCTGCTTGGAGTCTATACATACCCCAAAGGTCACCAACCTCCCTTGCTCGGCAGCAAATTACCTGAAAATGAGTAGGTCGTAATGCCCTGTCCATTCTAAGGAATGAAGTTGATTCGCAATAGAACGAAATGTGCTGCCTTATTTTTTGCTCACCACTATACATACCAAAGTGTTGATTTTTAAATTCTAGCTAAAAATTTGTTCTTTAAGTTACTAAGTACATACATATCTTTTCAAATTTCTCTCTTTCAGCTTTATTCTTTTTTCTTTCTTTTTTTATGACATCTGGTATTAGTAAGTACGTATGGTTTTCTTAAAAATAAAAAAGAGAGTAGTATAGTTTCAACAAACCTAATTTTTAAAAATAGGTAACTTTAAAAAAAACTTAATGTTGTCAATTTAGAGAAATTATATGAACTAATTAAGTAAATAAAATTTTTTGCTTCTTGCTAACAATATCTTTATGTATATTTATACCTTTCTAGAAGTGTATATAATTATCTAAGTTAAGCCAACATTATGCCAAATAGAATAGCAAACTTTCTAATGTTTGGAGTTAAGTTTTCCAATAATCAACAAAGTATTGATTATATTTTTCCTCGTTGACCTCTAAAACTTTACCATCATGGTCTGTTATAGATCCTGAGTAAAGAGTCACTTTCTCCCTGCCGCCAGACAAAGCCTTATTATTAACGCTTTACCACCGCTAAACCGTTCAATCCAATCCATAGCACCTTCGATCTCCTATCCCAAACCGCTACTAATTTCAATATTCATGGGAAATTGGCGGCGGATCGTGCACAAGAAGCAGGAACAATACCCAACAACAACGAGCTATTACCTCCAATCCGGGACTGTACTGGCTGTACCACTAGAGGGCGCTACAACAACCATCTCACAACACGGACACATCTCTAATGTACGGTGACTATTGGAGCGTGTCGGACGTACTTTTTATGCGTTCGAACGCACGTACCTCATTAATGGCGGGAAGTGTAGAGCTCGTTCACAATACTTGTGGTTCACCGCGCAGCAAAAAAAAAACAAAGCTAAAACAATAAGGCGAAAGAAGAAAAAACGGAGCGATCGACCTTAGCACTGATACGTCACGGTTTAATGGTAAAAAGGGAGGATGAGCGGGGCCGGCACGCACGGGGCTCTAATCGGTTGCGGTTCGATTGCACCAGGCATGACTGAATCATTGAGAACTTCGTTTTGAATTTATTAAGAAATCATAGAAGGCGTCGGATATTTCGAAGTTTTTACAATGATCTCCTGACGAAATTGAAACTAACTGGATCAATTTTGCCGCGTTTATAAGTTATGATTGAATAATCTATCTTTTTTTTAATCAAATTTTTATAGTTGTGAAATTGAGCCGGCACTTTACTCAATCCATTTAATATTTGGTAAGATTCTGAAGCGCGAAAAGTAAAGCGTACCGGACGAACATTTGAAAGAGTCAGTTGAAAGTCAAACATAAACAAGTAAAAGTTGAAATAAAAGAAAGACGGTTTTTATTAACTTGTAAATTCTGTAGGTCTTCGGACAGTGGCAATTAGAGGTAAAAAAAATGCTAAATTTTTTATTATTATTTATGTTAGTAATTTCTATATTTTATTGGCAATGAGAAGAATGTATTTCTTTGTTTTTTTATTATATTTGTTTTTCACATTTTTGTTATCTAAGTAATATAAATCAATCTTAGAGTGTAAATTAACAAGTTTATATAACGTATTTGATTACATGAAAGACGCGATAGGACCTTTTTAAGCACAATGATAATTTTGCTTGATTAAATTCATAATTTTGTAATGATTAAAATTAGCAAGAAAAAGAAAGAAGAAAGACAAAGTAATAGATACTAAAAGAATAGAGAGAATAGACACTAGAGAAGTAAACAGACTGGAAAAAAAACTAGGAAGAACTTATACACACCGGAAATGAGTCACAAAGACTAAAAATTGGTTATAGCGCCTGAAAATAAGTTATAGAGACTTGATATGAGCTAGAAACTTAAAATTTTGAAAACAAGTTGTAGATACTAACAATGATTTACAGAAATTTAGAGAATAAATTATAAATTATATAGTAACACTGAAAATGACTTACGAAGACCTGAAACAAGTTATAAAGACTGTGAATGAAAATGACTGAAAATGAGCTATAGGTAGATACTGACCATGTGTTATAGAGACTAAAAATGAAAAAAAATATTTCGAAAAAGTTTGAGATAAAATAATGGACTATAAGAAAAAAATTAATTTTGCTAGTTGTATAATATGTAGCTACTTACTACTCTGTCCCGACCGCGCTGTACTAATTTCCCGATTACAGTTTTTTCCAAAAATCAATCTTAACGTTCCAAGAAGCTATCATGTTTCTTTTTCTTACAATTCCATTCTCTAATTTTTTTCATTCCTTCTCAATATCGTTACCGTTATTACTCTTTCAAAAGTTTATCTATTTTTGTTAGCACTGATGCGACTGCAAATGATGCAAATAGTTTTTGCAACCACTTACGCTCTTTAATTTCCAGACCATTTGTTTCTTTGCTTTCGTGCATCATCAAGAAAGACTAAGGCCAAGGCAATTACTATGTAAATATCAGCATCACCCCCTTCTTCGCGTCAACCGCATTTGTTTCAGATTTCATCGTATCGGTGGCATAGCAGCCCATTCAATGTACCACTCAGTTTTCAATAAGCGATTATCTCCCATAAATAAACGAAAATAAGACGATAATTTCACGTAAGAATGACTATAGAGTGCCGCTGTCGTCCAAATGAATCAACCAAACAGTTTCAATACGGACACAACGAACATTTTGTTACTCAACTCCATGTGTCTCTCTTACCCCGTTTACACCCGTTTATAACACTGTCAACGCGGTTATTTCACCAGTAACCAAAAAAGCTTCTTTTAAATTTTCTTAGGTAAATTGAGATAGATATTACAATGTTCATTTTGAGTTTTCGATTGAAATTTGTAAATTTTGGAAAAAATTTGGCTCTTTCCGCAGGTAGTCTTGTGGTGTAAACCTGGCCATGGCGACCGCGCTCCCAAAGTTATTCAAGCTTATCGCCTATATCGGTGATTTTTAAGTAATTTACCTATGTAGCGGCTCCCGGTCACTTGTTTATTGCTTGGATGAAACAAAACTACAGGCCACCTCTCTACATCAAGTCATCCAGTGTGGTGCGCGGAGTCATTCACTTGTTTATACATGGCCAGAGGCGATTTGCCTCTTCGGCTCGGTAATCGGGGGAATTTCAAACAAACGATCAACGGTTCCGCCAAGAGGACAGTAATCGCTCAATTAATGCGTGGCGGGGACGGGGCAACGAGCAGGTTTCCGAATTATTTTTTTTAATTAGGGAAAGCGCGATCTTAATATCGCCTTTTACGGAGGATGTCAAGGTCGCCGGTGCCGTCCTTGGAAGTCGCTATCGCTTTTTGTTTACCAATTCTTTAGATTTAAAATAATCAATTTGTAAATTGAAAAAAGTTAGAAAAATTCTAAACTTATAGACCATTTTTGTGAAAAATTTTCTTCGAATATTTTGTGACTAAATGGTCCGTTGCAGGGAGTTCCATCAATGCGCCATTAATAAATCAGTTATTATTGTGCTTCAATTGTCTCAGGGCTGTATTATCAGCTAAACTTTGCAAATTTTGTTTTTAAATGCTAATAATAAATGATACTTAACATAATAGATAGTTTGTTATTAGGACAATAGAACCATCAACCATTATTTAAAAAAAAATTGTTTTTTTGTTGTTGATATTCTCTTCAATAAGACAGGCTCCAGCTATTTAGTATCTATCTACGCACACAACATCTAAATTTTATAAAAGCTTTTGAAATTAGAAATAAGTTAAGAAAAACCAAAAATATAGACAAAATGTGATAACAAAGATATGCAAAGTTGATTTTATTTATTTTTAATTGTTTACGTTAAATTCGGATTTTACACTTACCTATGTGTCTTGCTAAGTATTTTGATCATTTATATCTACGTAACCGCAGCTATAGGCAGCGCATTCTTTACAATTAATTCAACAACTTTTAATTTTTCATTGTTTTTATTTTGTGAAGTTTTTCTAGCTATTCAGCTTAAAAAGAAAAAGAAACATTACCTTTTAACTTTTTGTATCTCCATATCTTAACGGATGAGTTTAATAACTATATTAACCGTTAAAAAGGGATGTAGCTCTAGTTCGATCTCTTAAAAGTGTAAGAGTTTAAGAAGATTGTGTTTTTTTAAAGCAATAGTTCTATTGGATGCTAATTCACTGAAAGAGAGACACAAATTAAATGAGATTTCTTGAAACACATTAATCGATCATTTCGAATGAATCTAAAACATCTAAATCTATGGGACCTTTTAAAAAAGAGATTCTCCACTCTGTGTTAACTGTTCACTTTCCTAGCGCTTTCCTTACATTTTATGTCACATTGTTGATGTGTAAACACACCTCTTTTATCATCTTTTATTTTATTTATGTAGGTATACAGGGTGACTCACGTAGCCCGTGCATTAGAAATTTTTTAACTTCCAGTTGGATTAGAAATTTGAAACTTGGGAGGCAGTCATAATCAGTCATGCTCATTCTATCTAAAATATTTTCAGCTCTCTAGCTATACAGGATTTGCCAAAAGTCGGTATTAACTTTCTTATTTTAAATAAATACGAGCCATTTATTCTACATGGTTTGATTAGTCTTCTAACTCTGAGTTTTCATAACACTTGTTATCTAAACTTATCTGACAATTTTTACCATTATGTTAATTTATGTGAAAAAAATGGTCTATGTGGTAGCTTACGAAGAAATTCGTATCTGGCAAACGGTTCAGAATTTATAAAAACCAATTTATAAAGTAGTGACTTCAAAGTCTAAACTAACTTTTGATATTTTAATGGTGGTTCCATTTTGTACCATATGGGCGCAGACAATTTTCAAATATTGCAACAAAGAATAGTCAAAAAGTCATTTTTTTCAAATGGCACCTACTGTTTTTTCTTTACACCACTCGATAAAAAATTGTGTTTTAGAATGAGTTATTTAAGCATTACATATACCTAACTTCATCCCCTATCAAATTAAAAATTAAAATCCATAAATTCCATCAATCTTGGCATGAGATTTTTTGGTTTTTCAAGTATGCTATTGAAACAAAAGACAATTGTAGTTAAGTAAGCAACATTCTATCAAATAAATAAGTTGTGTTAAGTAATTCGTAAATAGAAGTGAGTTAAAAATGGAGAACTACCCAAACGAAGTTGTTTTAGACTTGTTCGTAATACATGGCATTTGTCAAAAAATTAATGCTCGAACTGTACGAGCGTTTAATTTAAAATATCCAAACTTACCAAGGATGACAAGGAAACATTTTTTAATATTGAAGAATATTTTTTTAAATTTCGGGAAAACTGCAAGACCTATTAGAAGAATTAAAGTAGTATCTGACAATCAAGATTTACAAATTATCATTCTGGGATATTTTCAAGTATATCCTCGAGCCTCATTACGAACAGCTTTATTGTAATTGGGTTTTTCATATTATGCAATACATCGAGTTTTACACCACCATAACTACATCATTTTTCATTCATAAGAATGCAAAAACTACACCCGGGTTGTTTCCATAGCATACTTGAAAAACTAAAAAAATCTCTCGGCAAGATTGATATAATTTTTGGATTTTAATTCTTAATTTGATAGGGGATAAAGTTAGGTATAGAAAATGCTTAAGTAACTCATCGCAAAATACAATTTTCTATCGAATGGTGTTAAAATGGAAGTTAAAAAACTTCTAATGCACGGGCTACGTGAATCACCCTGTATAACTTGGGATTATCTGATCAAAGTTAGCTTATAAGTTAATTGTTGTCTTTTCCTCAACAATCCATATCATGCAGTTTGGTCAAATTTGTTAGAACACCTGATTGATAATGCATGACACAAAATGATGAAAGCTGCAACTGCCATTTTATTGTCATTTATGGCGAATTGATCAACCAGTTCACCGAGCGTCTTAGCACAGAACTGGAACCGTGACAAACACAAACATTTCTGTCAAACATTGCAGTAGTTTGGGCATAAGCGCGGAAATTGTGCGTGAACGTTTTGCGCTGCGATCTGAACGCAGCTTTACGAGACACAGTATCTAGCTTGTATTAGCTACATTTCTTAACCAATATTTCTTTTGGTCTAGGTGCTCGCCACAAATGCTGATTGATGGTTGTTTTCCAAAAGTGAGAATAGTTATTAGCCCTACGACCTCATATGAAACAAGCAAGATTAAAAGTTTTGTTTTGGTTTTAAAGTATTATTTTCAATTTTATCATTATTTATTTAAAATATTTAAAATACATGCCCGTTTGTCAAATTTCTCTCGTAGATTTATTTGATGCTTTCGACAGAGTTTAGCTATCCGTCGTGCATTCTTGACGACATTAGTTCTGAATCTCGTTCTCGACTTCACGAGCATCCAACCAGTTTGCAAGAGCGGGCTTTTGAATGTCATTGGATTTGATTTTGTAACTTCAAGAAGCCGACAAGAACGTCCTCTCTTTATAAATTATTTACTCTTTGGTAGGTACTATCTACATTTGAAAAGAGTCGCCATCTGGCTTCCGTCTTTACTAATGTTAATAAAACCGATTCTATACACAGCTAGTTTCACCAACATAAAAGTTACTAGAAAGAGTCACTAGAAGTGGCTGATCAAATTATTCTCTGATACCTACTTATTAACCTCATTTATTAACTGTTAATTCTCAACAGTGAGACCTCAATTTAAAAGAATTTATTTGCAAAATTTTTCTTAGTTCATAACTCAAAGAAAGTGTTTACCTATCAATTATTTTCAAATAACAGCATAATTTAATTTAAAACATTAAAACATTTAAAAAAAATTAATAGGTACACCCGGATGATCTGTAAATGAGACTCTTGAATCGCTAGTTTGGCTGATTTGGCAACATTGTAGACTGGTCTGGTAAGATCGAAGGCACCGAACCGACTTTGCCCGGCGTTCGGGTCGGTTCGGTGCCTTCGGTCTTACCAGACCAGTCTACAATGTTGCCAAATCAGCCAAACCAGGGATTCAAGAATCTCATTTATAGATCATCCGGGTGTACCTATAGGTATATTTTGTACTTTCTCAAATACATATAAATATTACGAAATTCGGTGATAGTGATAAAACAAAAAATAAGTGAAGATTGATTTATTTATTTAGTGGGGCAAATAATTTCTACCAATGACGTAAAATTCAACATTGGCAATAAAGCAATGAACGATTTGGCAAACGTACATACGACACTAGCTTGTTGATATGAAACGTAAACACCCTTTAGTTGTAATATTTAAGTGGTCCGGAATGATTTTGTTCAAGCATGCATGATGACGTAAATGTATTGTTCTAAATTGGACCACTATACGTCTGTAATTCATCAAGAAGAAAAAACAAAGTTTGCGTCATTTATGCCATAAATTGAAGACGTAACCTGTTTGAGTTGATCTTGAAAATGTGTGATCAGGTCGAGACCTCCAAAAAAATTTACACTTTTTTCGGAAAAAAAGATATTGTCGAGGATATTGTATCTTATACCTAAAAAACTTACTCTATTACATTACAATTATAGGAATAACAAGAGCAACATTTTACAAAATCAACTACTATTAAAGTCCTCTATTTCTCTTCATTCAATCACATTCAATGAAGATTGGCAAAGGGCATATACCTGCTCTAACGGCTATAGTTTTTGATTATGGTTAAACGCAGAACATGCTTTTTTGGGCAACTTAACGCTATATGTAAAGGAATGTTATAAATATTTCTTTTCTATCACTGTAGGCTCAAAATAGAGTTGAAGGAAACGTGAAATTTACAAAATGTGACAATTCAAAATATAATTTAATTTTTTAAAATTTCGAACAATTTTTAAAAATAAGGAATGCTTTAATCTTGAATGGTTAGTTGCCGCTGTCTCAAAATATCCTTGGCCGCCGCCGCACCGTCGAAATGCCGCCCCCGTTCTGTCCGCCGTTTTTTGCGTTAATTAAGGCCGAGTCTAATACGAGTTTTTGTCGGTCCACATGAGTGAAGAGCAGATTACCCCTCGGCCGACGGATAACCGTGTCATTAGCCGCCGGCCCTGCACCGGAACCCACCTTAGACACCAAACACCCCCCCCATTCCATCAACCCCCACGGAACACGACGCGCCGCTACTGATGACGGCGTAAATATTTTCGCGGTGACGGCGGCAACGGCGACAAAAAGAAAAAGGAAGGGGACAACAGGGGGGAAACAGGGGGCAGCAGCAACGGCCGATATTAATTATCCTCCGGAATCAACACATCCCTGGAGACACGTCGACAATGACTCGGTAACAATGGCTTATTATAACTAGTATCGCTGTAATTAATGATGCTCAAGTATGGAAATGACTCGCTGGCTTTTGTCTGTAATTATATTGGCCCTAATGAGTTTAAAGTAGCCTTATCGGACGAGAGGAGAGGGCGCCCCCAAAAACCGCCAACTTTGAGACAGCATCCCCTAAAGAGAGGAGAGAGTATTATGTACCGGAAATTAACAGTTATGCGAAGCAAACTAGACGGAAACGGCACTGTTTTAGTGGCAGTGATAACGTCGAGATTAAGTCGATATTATTAACGGCCATGGGTAGTTTAATCTACATAAAGGCTTACGTTATTTGCAATTCTCGTTTTTTTCCATTTTATAAAGACTTCATCAACTTACTCCTCAATAGTTTCTAATGCACCAAAAAAATGTTTGTGACACATACGTCAATTTTATAAACAGTTTTTCACCGTACGCGCATGCGTAATTTTACGCTACAAGTATAATTATAATTTAATTATTAATCGAACTTACTTTAGAAAAGTTTAATCATAATTATGCAAACGGTCGTTCTCTCATGCTGTATGCTTACTTGGTTGTATACTAACTTACACAACATTTAAAGCAAGAATTTTCGTTCCTGTCACCTGTCAGCCTGCCATCTTCATGGCAATCTTCTGTCATTGTTTTTTGTCGCGACTCCATCTGGGAGAAGTCGGAAAAGTCTTATGAGCGCATGACCGTTCGCATAATTATGATTAAACTTCACTCAGGTAAGTTCGCTTAATTATTAAATTATGCTTCACCGTCATTCTTTCATGCTTACTTGGTTGTGTATGATGAGCTAGTAGTCGCGACTAAATTCGAAACATTTCGCAATTTCTGCCAGCTACTGACGTAGTTGCATGACGTGCTAAATGTGGGCCAAAACAAGAGACCTCAATACCACTAGGGGACATCCATCTATTTAAACGTTGATTGAGATATTTTCTGGAAGATGCCCAACCCCGTGCTAATAGTCGACCGAGTTTCCCTTCTTTGCCCTGCGTTCCCTCACCCACATTGTCTGCACTGTACGGTGGCGCCACAGACGGCCAACGTTGGTTTTCGGTTTTATGAATCAGGTACCGGCTCCAGAAGGCTCACTTTACGCATTTGTACGTGTGCGACATTGCCAAATTGTCTATGGTGTGGAATGTGGGCACAGGACCACGGGACCATAGCTGCACGGGACGGGACGAGATATGTTTGCGGTGTATTTATTCCGTTCGGTCTGTGTTTCATGGTTCACGTCTCGACGATTAAAGTCGCCTTTCAGGCAATATTATATTTTTATAAACCAAATCAAAGTAAGCAAAGTTTTAATTAAATAAAAAAACAATTTACAAAAAGTTCAAAAATTATACAAAAAAAGATCCTTACGCTTATCTATACAAAACTAATTTAGGACAAAATTTTTATTTTCCTGTGTGGTTTGACAGTTGTTCGTTTGTTTTTCAAGATTTAATCACATAAACCACATCAATGTAAACAAAATTTTAATTAAATAAAAAAAATTCAAGAATTATTATACAGGGTGAGGCAATAGTGCGTCCGACTTTGATAGCTTGAGTTCTATGACAGCTAGAAATTTGCTTTAAAAACACAAAGCCTATAACCGGAAATTATTTCTGAACATACAAGATGAGCCAAGACAATTTATACAAAGGCTAATAACATTTTTTTAAATGAAATGTTGTGTGTAAAACAAGATTTTAATACGTGCCCTTACTAATATAAAAAATCACGTTAATGCATTTTGCTGACGTTCTACAATCACAGATGATAAAACGGAGACGTTCCTCTTAATAAACACTTAAATTAAAATCGAAATAACACAAGCTCTATATCAATAGCTAAGTATGTAGTTCGTCTTCGAGTGTAAATTTGAGAAAGTCGGCAAATTAAATTTCTCTGGCCGGAACGTCTAATCGGTTTTATCATTCATTCCATCCGCCCCTGACGTAAGTGTAGCACCATCATTATTGATTGGCACCATGTTACAGTGTTCGGCAAGGTACCTACTGTTCATTTCAGCCGTTTAGTCCTCTAAATCGTAAAAGCCCAGACCACATAAATGAGCTCGGACCTGCCGTGTGCCAACCGTGATGGCCAAAGAAACCGTACATTTGCACCACAATCTTTACGGTTCTGTGTGCTTTGATATTTATCTTTAATTTTTTGCAAAATGTTTTCTACTTTTTACTACACATTATCGAAATATGTATAATTATTTAATGAGAAAAGTTAAGCACATTTTCTGTGGTTGACAAATTTCTTAACAAATAAAAAAAAATTCTTTCATATTTTGTTTACAGCATTTGGACACTGAAGCCGTGGTGCAAAAGATATTTATCCGCACCACTTCTTGTCTATCGCGTACAATAAGCTCGTCTCCCGCTCGTTTGTTCCATCTCTGTTAGTGTCATGAATTGAAAAGAGATCGAGAAAACGCCGGAAATGAACTATACTACGTGGCAACATCGCTTCATCTTGTTGTCGTAATATTACAGCTATCTGTAATTTCTGAACCCGACTAAACTGCATTTAATAATGATGCTGGCGGACAGATGGACCGATTCTGAACCCCTATCCGCCAGCATCATTTTTAGGCACGATTCTGGCGGTAAGGCTGGGCATCTTCCAGTAAATATCTCAATCAACGATTTAAAGTTTGCTTGGAAGTAGAATGAAAAGGTCTAGCATACGTTAATAATAGTATATATCGTCTCTTTCTTCCTAACACCTCTGGTCCTGTTCAAATAAGTACAATAAGGTAGTGGCAACGCAAAGTTTTGGTTGCTCTTTGAAAAGAGGGATA
Source organism: Schizotus pectinicornis (assembly GCA_951805265.1). Classification (NCBI taxonomy): domain Eukaryota; kingdom Metazoa; phylum Arthropoda; class Insecta; order Coleoptera; family Pyrochroidae; genus Schizotus; species Schizotus pectinicornis. The sequence goes on from OX638210.1 coordinate 1,522,848, forward strand.
AAAAAATAAGGTTGCGCTCTACCCCTTTCAGAGGTTTTAATTTTGTCCGGAACAAAAATCTGCATGCAATAAGGTAATTGAATAATACTGGTAAACTCAATACGTAAAATAGTTTGGAAACGATGAGCCGGAGCCGGCCGGAGCTTAAGCAAGGAGAGCGACTAACTTGAGAGACAAACCTTTATTAGGATGCAGAGTCTCAAGGTATTGTAGAACACTCATACGATCTCAAGTAAGTACAATCGTACTTTGGTCTCGATGGTTTTATATTATATAAACCCTTAAAAAACTTTTTAAGTCCTGGATCTATTGAAAAATCTTTGACGGACATTAGTAAAATGGTCGAACAATACCTACTTCTCGCACTATCAACCAGAAAGAACAAATATCCCTGACCTTGCGCCAAAAAACGTCCTATTTGTGTGGTTAGTAGAAATTTCACCACAAACGAAGCACGGAGTTGTATTGCCTGAGCGTAGATTCTGACAGTGACATCTAAAGCCAAAACCGGGCTTTCTTTAGTGGTGAATCCCTTCCAGTTAAGAGCTCAGCCACTAGGGTAAGACTCTGAGTGAGAGAATGAGAATTCCTGTCAAAAGGAAAAATTAGTAACTACTCATCAGATACGAAATATAGTGGTTTTCCAAGTAACAAAGAAGTAAACCATTGAAACCACGGTTGAGCTTTTCAAAAGGGGACAACCATGATCCCACATGCCCTACCTGCAATAACTTTTTGCAAAACTGGCAAAACCATAGAGAATTGCAAGAAAGCGTAGAAGTAAAAACTCCCTCAGCTTATGGTAAAAGTGTCAATCAAAGAAGCCCTTGGATCTCTAACCCACGAAATGTATTTACTACCCGTGGCTTGATAAATTTCATCTCTGATGAAGGAAATCCTCAAGTCATCGTGCAGTGTCTGATTTCTTATGAACCATGGTGCATCCACTATTGATCTGCGCACTTTAGACTGGAAAGTCTGGATGATGTTTAGCAACGTTGGCTTTGCACAGCCGCATAGATGAAGTCCATAAACCCAGATTGGTTTAAGCATACTTTTATACAAGATATAAGGGTGTAATTTTAACTGGTAATAGAACTGAAGACCAAAAACTTTTCATAATATATTATTTTTAAAAACGTTTTAGTTTTTGTGTTAGAATTATTTTAAAATTTTACACAATTTTCTTACACGCCACTGGAAGCAACGTTACCTAGTCAACAAGATTACCTTATGAATTAATTGTATTATTATTGTTCTTTGTTAGAGCATTTCATAAAAGGCTCGTCAATTTGTAGGGAGAAACAATGATTTAAAAATATTCGATTTCGGAAAAATGGTACATACAAAAAAAAATTATCTTGATGAGTTCTACCACTGGTTAAAATTAATATACTTATTTCACTTACACCCTGTAAAGTAGAATCTTGTTTAGAAGAAAGAGTTTTGTATTTCTACCTAGGAGCCAGTACATTTGTGGGAACTTTAGATCGAGTTGTTTTCTTTTAGTTTGTATATGTTTTTTTCACGTAAGACATTGGTCAAGATGGAGACCAAGGTATTTTGCTTTTGTTGCTGTAGGTATAGGTATACGTTGTTCATTCTTACTGGCGGACAGACATTGTGACGCGTGGTAAACATTATTTGGATTGATTTTGTTTGATTTATTTTGATTGGCCATCGAGTGTACCAGTCATTGAAGATATCAAGATGATGTTGGAGATCTTGGGAGGCTCTGGCAGCATCCTCGTTTACAGCAAGTATAGCTACGTCGTCAGCAAAAGAAGCAATCGTGGTGTTATTGGTTTCGGGTATATCGGCTGTATAGAGTAGGAAGAGCAGTGGTTCTAGAACACTACCCTGTGGAACAGCAAAGTTAATAGGACAGAGACTAGACTGCTGGTTGTTGAATTTAACTATAAAATGCCTATTCGACAGGTAGGATTTGAGTATAAGAAAATAGTTAAAACCAGTATCTGACTTGACTTCAAGACACAAATTTGTGATTCGGGATATAGAAATTTGAATGTTCTTAAAACATCTCCACGGCGCTTTTCTGATCTGCATTATAGAAAAGGATCAATTTTGGTTTAAGATTCAACGAATATTGCTCACATAATGTCGACTTATCTACTTTTTATTCGTTGAAGGGGTGTTTCAAATAGCTATAATAGTTTAAAAGTGTTTCTTAATAACACCTATATAGCAACCTATAGTTAATTTTCGAACCGTTTTCGTTGGCGTAGCACGCCTCAGTATACCTAAACTTTTGTGTTTTGTTGAGTCTTCATGTTCCGTTAGTAGTCTCGCGAAGTATCCGCGTTTGCATCGCTCAGTGCCGTCCGTAATATGTATATTTTGTGCTACTGGGACAGTTTTTCCATCTGTAGAGATTAAACAGGAACGCCACGCAATCCGTACAAAAAACCTTAACGACTCGCTAGGTGATTGCCATGGAATGCGTGTGTGAGGTCTTTGCTCAGCTAACGACGACGACTGACCTTCCATTTCATTCTTAATAGACTTACGTGCGCGGTAGCCAAATAATTATAGAGTACAGAGACGACACCACTATCTCGTGGAATAATGTCGGTCCGGATTTATTTAATTGAAGAAAAAAATCGAACAAGTCGCGTGAACGCCATCCATCATTCATTCCAGAATCCGAGAGAGGGCGACGAGTCCGGCCCTGGCTACCCAAACTCCCGGTCGGTCGAGATCCGGGCAGACTCCGGCTCATTTTTCACCCGGAGGGGAAAAAACCATCAGTACTACGCCTTCCCGGTTTTTTCCTCCGGAACGTTCCCGGCTTTTTTGTCGGGTTTCCGCTGGCGCACAAGGACGTCGCCGCCGCCCGCGCGCTATAGAAACGTTCAGGGACATTACCGCTCCCTGCTCCCTAATATCAAATATTTTCTATAAACGCAATTATAACTAGACTGATGCGATTTATTGTGATTATTAGTGTGGTTGTTTGGTTTCCGGAAAGTTGGTGACGGCGTTTCTGGAAAACAGGGGGCGGGAGCAGCGACTTAAAAGGGCTCAGTAAGTAATGATGCAGTCGCTGAGCATCTTAATTCTGGGGAGATTAATGCGATGTCAGTGACATTCCCGACTCTTGTACATATACCGGCCCCTTTGATGAATGCATACGTACGCAAAGAGAACGGATGTGGGGGCGGCGGCAACCCTTATGCATGGCTTTCTCGATCTGAGGTGGACGCGAAAACAACCGATAAATAACTGACTTATGCACGTTATGGACAAGGGTTCGAGGTCTTCCGACGTTGCTTTCTTAAACTCGTAATTAACGATTGCAAGAACAAGTTGAGATATGCAGAAAGAACGCCCAAAATATCGCTATTGGATCATCTAAGCTCGCTAACAAACAAAACTCAAAAACAAATTTGACGTTTAGTACGTATTAAAAACGTAAAATTTGGTCTTCACGTTTTACTACGTAGATGCAGACGGGGAATTAAGTAATGCACAGTGGGTGCGCAAATAATCCAACTTTTGCCACATTGTGATCAAGTTTAATGTGGAAAAGGTTGACGATTTGTGATTCCCCTATATACTTTTCTAATGTCTTCTACAGGTTTTTCCACGTTGCACTTGATGATAACGTAAAAACGGTAAACTATTTGCGCAGCCCCTGTGCATTACTTGATTCTTCGGATGTACAGCTTGGAGAATATCTTTTGTCGTATCGGGCGTCATTGCGGGCCGCACGACTAGACTGGGCAACTGTCGTGTTGTTTATATTGAACCCTTGGAGAGAGGCTAGCCGGGAATCTCCTTGTGCAGACTCAAGCAAATAATTTCTGGCTAGCCTCTCTCCGAGGGTTCAAAATAAGCAAACAGGACAATCCGGACAGTCGCCCAATCTAGTCGTGCGGCCCGCAATGACGCCCGATACGACAAAACATATTCTCCAAGCTGTACCTCCTTATTCTCGCTCATTTCTTTGATAAATAATCTTTGTCTATGCTGTTTCATAGTAGATGAATATGCCGTTTACGCTTATTATGTTTGTCGTATGATAAAAAAAATGTCGTCGCCTATCCTCTTTGTACACTCGCGAGCAATATTTAAGGCACGACTCGTGAAACAAAATCGGCGATTTTGAAGTTGTGTAAATCGAGCTGTAGGAGGGGTTGTGGCAGCAGATCTGCCAGTCTGCCCTATTGGCCTCCAGCAAATCCTTATCGCCCAATGGTGCTATGGATAATAAATATTTATTTCTTTTTCTACCACAACGGTACCTCCCTTAGCCGGCCGCAAATTACTTGGAAGTGGTTGGGTCGCAATGCCCTTTTCATCTTACCAAATAGAGCTGGTTTACACTGGGAAGAAACACCGTGCCTTAAATATGGCTCGCAAGGGTACACTGGTGAGCAAAAAATTAGGCACAATGCCTTTTCTCAGTGTAAGCCTACTCCATTTGATAGGATAGAGAAAGCATTGCGGCCCACTCATTTCCAGGTGATTCGGGGCCGGGCGAGTGAGGTGGGAAACTTTTGGGATAGGTATAACCTCCAAACGGAATAAATATTTATTACTTATTATAGCATCATTGAACCATAACAATTTTCTGGAATCCAGTACGGCGGACTGACTGATGCTGATGCGGTGACTCCTAGAGATTGTTTTACGCAACTTCAAAATCGCTAATTTCGCTTCACAATTCGTGCCTAATTTTTTGCTCGCCAGTGTACCCTGCAAGTAGCGTGTCCGTAGCGTGTCCAAAATGCCAATATCTCGTTTCGTTATGTTATAATATAAGATCTCTTCAAGTTTGTTCTTCTTTTCTGAATTAAATGTTATTGCACGATCATAAAATGTGTTCAACAATACGACCGATTTTTTTGGGGGGGGAGATATGAAAGAAGTTTGTCGTTTTTTCTAAAATCTTCCAAAGTCGTTTGAGTCACGCGTGTTTTGTTAATTAAAAATGCCTGCGAAATTTTTGCTCTATTCCCAGTTTCCACGAGTAGGATCTTCTGAAGAATGCTTTGTTCCAATAGTATCAAGGTATACCACTTTTCAATTAATAGATTTCTCTTTGTGTTATGTATTAGTCTTGCAAGAGGCATTACTACCTACGTAATGCGCTAAATTTCTAGTCATGTTATCATCTTCTTTCCCATCATATACTTTTTCTGCCAAGAAGTTGTTTCGCAATTGATTCTAAAAACTTTGATGTCATATTTTGCCGGTTTGTTAGGGATAGGGATGTATTGTATGAAGCTGAATCTGTCTGTAAAGGGACTCAAGATTTTGTCGATGGTGGTCTACTCGGTAATAGTAAAAGGATTTTAACAGCTTTTTACAAATGAATTTGATATTTCAGAAATTGCTGCTAACTTGCTACTCCGAGCTCTTATCATCAAATTTTAGATTTGCAAGAAGAAAAATAGATGTCTTAAGATGGGCATTGAACTGTAATTTCTTTAATTCAGCATTGTGCAATTATTAGTTTAACGATCTGCTTAGCTTAAATGTTTCAACCCAATCACCTCGATGCACCTCGATCGAACCAGCTCGATTTGTTAGTGTAAGCATTTATTAGGTAGTGAAGTAAGTAATTATTTAAGTTAGTTAGGACTGAACCGGTGTAAAGTGAACAATGCTCAATACAGCAATTAGTTAGTACCCGAAAGGGCTTTTATTCCAACTTAACCCCGAACCTGCATAGAGACAACCCAAAGTATTTTAAAGTATATTACAAAGACATTGTAGACTAAATTATAAATGGTCTATAAATAGTATTTTATAGGTCATGGATGGAAGATTGGAGGAATAAATGAGCAGATCTAAACACCCTCATTGCATACAATTGTCCAATTAATACAAACATTTATTTTTTATCAATGGTTATTTCGTATCTCGTCTCTGAATTTTACTCGCAATTTTCATTAATATTAGTGTACCTATTCTACAACCAAATTTATAATTTTATTATCAACAAATATCGAAAAAGTATCTGCCAGTACTTTGACGTTTTTTGCATCATTTCTGAAACCTGCTTAATAAATGACAATATATTTAGTCTTGACCCTAGTGACTTTTAAAACATCCTGAGACAACTTTGTTTTATTTTTGTCAATGTAATAATTAGCAGTACCTACTACTGACACTAGTGCCTGAATTATCCTTATTTTCACTCTCTGCGTCTTTAGATCTACTTTAAGCTTGAAATCGAGCCTCAGATTGCTTTAATTCTAAATTAGAAAAATGGGCATCATGGCTTACATGCTGCTAATCTCTTTTGTCTTTACTTCAATATATCTGCACAAAAGTTATCATTTTCCAAAAAAGCTAACAGAGCTTAGCATCTGACTCCAAAATTATTCCGAAGAATAAGAATAATAAGATACCTACAACTTTATTAAAAGCAAGAAAAATTGCAAAATCAAACATTTTGTGCGAAAACTCCAAAAAATACGTCAAAAAAGTTAGGTAGTTATGGGAGTTCCATTTTGTGTTTCTTGTCCTGTGTGTGTTAAGTAATTATCAAAATGAATAAAATAAAAATATGGATTAAAGAGAAATAGAGGTAAAAGAATTAAAAGATGCCGGAACACTATAGCGCGGTCTTGGGCTGTAAGAGCAAATATTTCAAGCAGAAGAGGAATAAAGAAAATAGAATGTTTTTCACTTTCCACAAAACGAAACTCTGCGTAAAGAGTGGCTAACACTATGTCACCAGAAGTCACCCATTTGCAGGACTTGTAAGCAAACATATACAGGATCTAAGCGAAATAAGTGCATTAATTTTAACTGGTAATAGAACTCTTCAAGACCAAAAACTTTTCCTAATATATTTTTTTTAAACGTTTTAGTTTTTATGTTAAAATTATTTTAAAATCTTACACAATTTTCTTACGCGCCACTGGAAGCAACGTTACTTAGTCAACAAGATTACCTTATGAATTAATTGTATTATTATTGTTCTTTGTTGGAGCATTTCATAAAAGGCTCGTCAATTTATAGGGGGAAAAAATAATTTAAAAAAAATCGATTTCGACAAAATGGTACATAGAAAAAAATTTGGTCTTGATGAGTTCTACCACTGGTTAAAATTAATGTACTTATTTCGCTTATACCCTGTATGTGCTGGAAAAATTTTCAAACGAAAGTTTTTGATGATGATGAAAGCAATCCAATCATGTCTTTACGATTACGTTATGGGGTCTAAGCTACAAAATAAACCATGTTTAAAAAACTAAGTACCTACAAATAATTATAGATACAATTGAAATTTTGGAGCAGGGTGACGTATTTAGTGATTCGTTTGCTGATTCGCCAGCATTACAATCACGCTACAATGGCAAGCTATATAATATAGAAACCTGGATGATCAACTATGGAAACGGCATCAACATCTGAATCCCTGAAATGCAAAATAACACAAGTAATCGTATCTTTTGTGTGAAACAAATAATACATTGCGTACAACACGCTGTATTTTTTATAGAAAATTATGGAAATATGTAACTTGGGCAAATTATTACTTCTACATAGTTGGAAAAATACACGAAAGCATAATAAATTTTGTTTTCAGATTTGCTCTCGAGAGAACTAGATGTGACACCAATATTGTCAGAACAAAATTTCCAAAAGTTTAAGGCAATGCTTCGATTTAACCTGTTTGACAATAATTGTTAGAACAGTTTAAAGCTTTAATTACTTTTTTTGGCACAAATCATATGAAAGGAAGTAAACCGATGAGCCAACCAGAGTTGAACGTTTGTTTAAATATCAAATATTGATTTGATAACTTACAAAAGAATCTTCAGCATCACTTGTTATCTCAATACAAAGAATACCTACCTACAATAAAATATTACATATTCTAAAGTTTGAGTTGGCGTAGCCAAGGTTGAGATAAATCTTGAATATATTTTTCAACAAATTCCCCAATCAAGTCGTCTCAATAAGTGAAGAAATTTGTTAATGGACGAGAACCCCGTCGACGTCGATTAATCCTAATCCGCCCCTGTCCCCAAGACATCCCTTATCAGACAAAGAGTCGCCTTGAAGTGACGTGGAAAAATCACGCCACAACATAACATTGACCGCGCTGAGACATCCATTGTGACATCCCGCTCCGGGCTTTTTACCCACACCCAGCCGACTGCGATTTTATCGCGAAGGGCCGCTAATGACGTGCGACCCCGGAACGCATCATCCTCAATCCTATAACAAAAAAAATCGATATAAATCCAAATCCGATATAATTAAATCAGTTTTTTTATCGGAGCATAGATCTAGTAAGCTAATACTTCAGTGAATATAGTGTCGTATTTGTTGGAAAATTTTCGCGTGCGTTTTCTCGACGTCCGTCCGGAAACTTCGGAGCCCTCTAAGCCTCATAAATCATCCGCCAGATGGCATATTTTAGCATTTCTAATGCGATTGCAGTGACAACCGAGATATATCGGTAATATATGCACTTTAAATCGCGACCCGCCCTGTATACGAAAATGCACAAATAAACATCTGCAGCGGTCGTCAGCACGCCGCCGCCTTTTCGTCTCTAATCATCGATTCTGCATTTAATAAATAACAAATCGACTTGAATACCGAGAAACAATTAAAAGTCCGGACCCGCAATCAATCCGAAGAAAACAAAAACTGAAAAAGAAGAAAAAAACGCTTCTTTGTAAAGAGACACACCAATACAAACAAATGACAACGCAACCCGCCACCTGTGACTAAAAAATTACTTCCTCTCTCTCTTGCTTTACCCAATTAGGCAATAAATCAGATTAGTAACGACAAATGATAATCTAGTGCGAGAGGTTGTCGTCTCTTTGTCGAAAATTCATGATGATGATGGAAGTCGAGGAGTCGGCGGCAAAAAACTAATCTTAAATAATTGAAAGTACAAGTTGAGTCAATTTGTTTAAATTCGCCATGGTCTCGACTTGAGGTATGACCATAACAGAGGCGGCTGGGCATTAGAGGCGGATAAACCGGCGACGGTCGAGAAGGCGTAGCGTTAATTAAATTTTCCAAGACTGTCCGTGATAATGAGAGAGATGGACGGTAGTAAAACGAAACGGACCTTCTACAATTAAACAATTTTATTTGGCAAGAAGAAACAACTACTCAAACGAAGAATTCTGCGTTTGAGAAAAAATTTAAACTTTAAATAGGTACTTAACTCGAGAACTCTTGGCTTGATATGATGCAAATTCTAGATTTACTAATAGATATCTACAGGGTGATTTACGGTAACCGTCCATTAGAAGTATCTCAAGAAAAAAAAAAGTTATGACGCTGAAAATTTAGCCAGATGGGATCTAGTTAGTGAAAATATTTTTATAATGATGGCACTTCCGCATATACCGGAAGTTGTCATAAGCTTTGTTATTTTAAATAGAATAGCCCAGCTTTTAATTCTTTTCTGGATTCTGTGAAGAGTTTGAATACTTCCTACACCTACCTATAATCAGTGTTTTTTAATATATTCAGATTTTTCTAAAAATTATGACAGAAATTTGACAGTGATTTTGCAGAAATAAACTTTAATTAGTGCACTATAATATGGGGTCATTGTCTGGCTTGCAGTTAATTTCATATGCCGTCGGGACGCTATAAAATGTCTTGATCAGAAATTTTCAATATTTTTTTTATTATTAGATACTTACGTTTGTAATACCACCAGGTACAGTGGCAAGCAAAAAATTAGGCACGACTCGTGAAGCAAAAACGACGAGTTTGAAGTTGTGTAAAATAAGCTGTAGGGGTGATTGTGTCAGCGAGACCTCAATCTGCCGTATTTGATTCAAGGAAATTTTTGTCGCTCAATGGTGCTACGGGTAGGTAATAAATATTTATTTTGTTTGGAGTTTATACCTATCCCAATGGTTACCCATCTCCCTCGAACGGCAGCGAATCATCTAGAAATGGGTGTCTCGCAATGGCCTGCTCATCCTGCCGGATGGAGATTGTTTACACTGGGCAGAATTATTGTGCCTAATTTTTTGCTCTCCACTGTACACGTTTAAGATAATAAAAATTTGAAATTTGTTAGTTAAAGTCTTTAATTTACTTTTAAGGAGTCCCTGGTAATTTTGAAGAATTTTTGACCGCTTTATTTATTTATTGTAAATATTAACATTAGTATTAACCAATGTTCACTTTTCTTCCAAATAGAAACATATTATTTTTATACTTTATTGTGATATCTAGTATACCTAGAGCTTGTCTCACGTAAAAATGAACCTGCGTTAAAACTTTATTTGCTCTCTACCTCTTGTGATTCAGCTAACCAGTTATAAGCACTGTTTTCTTGAGTTGACTCAGTGGCTTGTTGTAATAAACAGGCTAACCAAAAATTACACTTTGGTTCATCCACGTCACTGAGGCTTGCACTTGCTTCAAGACCGTTCAAGACGCCTAGTCTATTGTAATTAATTGTTTTGATTTTTAATATTTGAATGCTCGCATCGATACGCCCGGTGATGACTATTCTGGTGGATGGCTTACGCGAAATATGATTGACATGTTCATTTCTACGTGGGATACCCTCTCTAGTATTATTTAAAAAACCTATTAAAAGATTTGTCAAGATCACGTCGGAGTTCTTAACATTTTATTAAAATTAAAAAAAATTTTTAAACCCAACTACAAAATTATACAGCTGAAGTAAATCAACCGAAATATCTTCCTAATTAGTAAAATTACAGCTTTAATATATGATACAATTAAATAGCTACAATTATTCCTAGTCGCAGGTACCTATCTTCAAATGTCATTTAATTTTATTCTGCTTAGAGATATTTAATTAAATGTATCAAATTATTTTTCTAATTTCTCAAATTTTTTTTGGGGTAATATATATGTAGATGGAAAAAGCCCTGACAATGATACTGGCGATAAAATTAATTAAAAGATGCTATTAGTGTTATAAATGAGATTAGGAACTGCGACTGTCGAATGCTGAGGCCCGACGACGTGTGTCACCAGAATTCTTTTAAGTAATTTGAAGCTCCGAGAAAGGTTTGCAAAATGCAAATGGGTGGAGATGTACAGTTGTGAGACATGTGGGTAAGGCTAACTTCAATAAAATAATGTAAGTATTGTTAAAATTTTAAAAATAATCAACGACGTGCTTTGCGGAGCAGATAAATTTGAACCGTTTGTAAGCAGAGCCTTTTAAAACCAATTTATGTTCATTCCCGCAACTTTTTAAAAAGTTAAAAATGGCATTGTAATAGTCTCATCGCGTTTAAAAAAGTTTCAAAAAATTTGATACATTGAACTAAATATCTCTAAGCAGAATAAAACTAAATTAAATTTAAATGTATCCATGTATACTGGAAATAATTTTAGCGTTCTTTATTAAAGCTATAATTTTACTAATATAGGTACGAAGATATTTCGTTTGATTCTCTTTAGCTGACTCAACCTGTACACAAAAATTTCGTTAAAATTGTACTTTCCGAGTGTATTTACGGCACACTTATTTGCGCGTAAGAAACAACTTAATATTGACAAGTATTTTAATTATTTTTCTGAATAAATATTGTATGTCAAATTCAACTTGTTGTTAAACATTGCGTTCAGAAGAAAATTAGTTTATCAAACAAGATTATAAAAAATACATTTCTATTTGAAGAACAAAGTTAAAACGTCACTTGTCATTAAAGTTAATATTAAAAAAAGTAACGATTAATATGTCTAGGTATGTAGGTATAAGTAGAGAATAATGTTCTAATGCTTTCTGTGTATTCTCTAAAGTTAAATAATAAATAAATAATAGACGTTTTTAGCAATTTATATTTATCGATAATAAAGACATGAAAAACTTTCAGTTAATAAGTTATGTAATTATGCATAATTATATGTACAATGCGCCAAGCGCACTGAACCATCCAGTAGCGTTAGATTTAAAGTAGTATGTCGCGCCATCTAGTAATATATGTAGAGACCGCATCCGTGCAGTAACGCGTGATTACAGCGACCGTTTACAATTTTGCTAGCAAGCTGGCAGAGAGCGCGGTTGTAGAGCCGCAAAACATATCAAAGCGGGTAGGTAAATAATACTTAACATTTCTACTACTAGATGGCCCCCTTTTACCTCATTCCACTATTACCAAACAAAACCGATTTAGTCGAGGGGACACGCCTTAAAATCAATAAATTTAATTCTGCAGCCTCACTAGATTCTTATGGTAAGTTGTTACCACGGGTTGTTACTCAACTAGCAACAAACCAAACAAAAACAAATGATTAAAAGTCTAACCTCAAAATACTAAATAAATTTTTCTACATTGCGTTAGTAACTGGTTTAAAAGTTATATAATGTTATTAATAAAAAATTTACAATTATTGTTACATAGTCAGTTATCAAACCCTGAACTAAAGACAATTGAGAGTAGATACAGTTGCCGAAAACGTCAAAATTTGTCGACATGACAGCAGCTGGGGACAATTACCGAATCGAACATCAACGAGGACGAGAACTATGACTCATTTTCCACATGAAAACTTAATAGAAAATTCATGAATAGCGTTTGTATCCCTGTGCTGACTGCTGGGCGAAAGAAACTGGCAGATAACCTAAACCATTAAACCATTGCTTGTTTGTGTCGAAAGTTCCCGCCTTCCTACCGTCATTTGTTTGACGTTGGCCAATGGTGGCGTCAGAAACTCCCCTATTCTTGAGCTGAGTTTTCGTCGAAATCCCGTAATTTTTTTGTGGATAATGAGAGCAGGCTGAGATTTTAAAAGATTATTTTTAGAAAGTAGGACAAAAGGACGGGAAGATCATAATTTTCTGTGTCGCTCCAACAAACAATTTTAAAAATACATGCGAAAATAAGAAACCAAACATTTCCTTTGTTCGCAGCCACCTTGGATGGAGGACTTCTCCATTAGGCAACGGATTTGCCGTAGAATTGCAACTTCCAGATCTACTTAAAATTGACCCCTAAGCAATGAAATGTAGTGCAAGTAATAAATAGTTTTATACAAAAATTTATAGATGTACCTAGATATGCTAGGGCAATAAAAATAAGAGTACAAATAGAAATGGTTTGCACAAAAAAATATTTATGGCTTTTAGTTTGCTATTAGCTCTTCCACAACCACAATTACATATTAGAAAATCAACATTTGGGTTTTCCTAGAATATTTATACCAAAGTAAGTCCTACCTATACAATGGTGATGGAGACAAATACCTACCTACTTATATTTACCATCAGTAAGCAGGTAACATTGATACACTGGTGTATAAATAAAATGTATATTTCCAAACCTGTAACTTATTATCGTAACTAACAAGTAACAAAACAAAAAGATTATTAAATAAATTAATAACGCAGTAAAGCAAACCGGAGCGCTTATAAATTTTAAAGCCAGGTCGGTTAATGCATGAATATAGACTAAATATTGCTGATTAACCACCTACCAAATATAATTCGACTTATATCTATCAACAAATCGAATGATAAGTTCAACTACCTATAATAGATAATCGGATTATTAGTCGATATTTAGTCTGAAATTTAAAAAGTAGCCTGGTTATAGTAGGTTGAAATGTTGAGATGGATTGATCAAGCAAATGGTAATTGTCATTTTCTTATAGCGGACTAAAAATAAAATCTTGAGGAAGGTTTAAAATTAGCCGCGTAACTATCATTACGTTCTCGAATTACGTAGGTATACTTAACGTTGCATTTCGGTTGAGCTAAAATTGGCACGTTTTCTCGAATGCAAATGGAAAGAGGGGCGATGAGAATGAGATAGGTGGGTCGTATGTAAATACAGTCATCTTTAAAAGAATCCGAAATGTTTAGTTATTAAATGTGCTGATGAGTTTGCTCGATTGCTCTGATACTCTGTCTGAGCATGGTCTCAAGAAAGAAAAAAACATACCTATCTACCTATGCGCAAACGTTGACATTTCCGGATACTTTCAAAGATGGATGTACCTACCTAGAGAAAACCGGACATATTTTATTTCTTAAAAAAGAAAAAGAAAAACAAATCTTATACCTATCAAAACAAAATATTAGAGAATCTATTATCTCTGAAAAGTTTGAACACAGACTAACCACAGCTTCCTTAGATTAAAATAAGTTGATTGGATATAATGCCTCATATGCCTCATAAAGACAGTATCAAGGTTCAAAGATGACCGAAAAAAAAAATTATTTTCTTAATAACTTAAAATCGCCTCAACCGATTTTACTGATATTTAGATACTAGGTATGTACTTACATAACAAAAGACACATCTTGATATAAATTTTTGTAACCTTGAAACTGTAGAAGATACCTAACAGTGACCACTCTTGTGTTAAATACGTCATATTTTTTTAACGTCTAAAGCTTTAACGCTTCCATTTTTTTTAATAATCAGGATGTTCCACTGAATTTGATTTTAGTGTTATCATTTTTGTCTCAGAAATCAGAAATGAGACGTATTGTTGGGGGATGGCATCGCTGGCGGGCACGGTACATGGGGGATTTGAAGCTATCGGGTACGGTATGGGATTGGACACTGCGATGCACTCACCTGGTGCTGTCGCAGGCGGCTTCGACGGTCCGATCGGGGTCACACACGGCGGGGTTTGTTTTGATTTCAGCACGCAACGGTGTCTTGTTATTTATCCGTTGCCTTTTTAAGCACATTCATACACACACTCGCGCAGGCACACTAATTGCGACAACACTTCTTCACCTGTTCCCGGCAGAAATGTTGCGCAGTGATCATCTTGTGAGAGGAGGGGGTAAGAACAGGGGGTGTTTAGGTGGCGTAAGAAGTTATCATGAAAAAGCACGGAACACGTATCGTATATTTATCAATAGGTACTTATAATTTTGGTTTAATTGCGGAAACTCTCTGATGTCAGACAATAAAAAAGCATAAGTAGAAAAGCTCTCATTATCAAAGACATGTAAGTACCTACCTAACTTGCTATTGAATAATAATTAATAAAAAAGTCCATAAAACAATGGTTATTTAATAAAAAATTCGATACCTACTTGAATCAATCAGAATAATAAATCATACGTTGGATTAATTACTTGGCATTAATTTTTGAACCGATTTAACCTTATCTACGCTTTTACGGATACCTACTTAATTTACATGGCATAGGTATTACTCACTGCAATTTACCTTATAAGAAAACCAATGGATAAATGTTGTTATAATGTAGGTATAGCAGGGTATATCAGAGTTTCTATTCGTTAACCCGTGTATCAATATTTTCTTACTTGCACCCTTCTTGCATTTCACGCAAACTGTAAAAGTAGGTACCTAAAATTGTTAGGTTATTTCAAAAATTATAAGAGAAGTTGTCAACGTTGTGCAAACTAAATTGTCAAGAAAATGAGTTTTGAGCACTTTCCCCCGAGTCTCTACCTGCCGGTGGACATTTTCAATGCCGTCAGTTGTATATAGGTACAGCCGACAGCAAAGATAATGTCCACCTGTTAAACTTTAAACTCGTTTATTTTTCACATAAAATTAACATAGACATTAAAATTTATATTTATGCCAAACATTTGAAATAATGCAACAGATGCATCGGATTTCGTTTATTTGGTAGGTACATCATCTGTAGAAGAAATATAAAGTTTTAAAGTATGATATAGAGATTATCTCTGCTGTCGGCCGTACATGAAAACGAAAAACTTTTCTCACAAGTGCTTAAATCCGCGGCTTGCACAGTCTTTACGTAGATGCGTATGGACGATTTTGTCCAGTTTCAGTACCCTTCCGCTCATACCTTTCCTTAAATACACATCTACTTATTGGTGCCTTGCATATTAAAAAAATCACTTTCTTCTGCTTATCTGCCACTTTTTATCTTTTAACTGTTAGGTTATTTTTTCTTTAATAGCTAAAATGGAATGACGGAAGTGAAATGAAGTTGTGAAAGCGACGGCATAACCCGGACGTAAGGGACCAACATTAAGTACGTTTAACTGGCCTTCTTTTTGCAACAAATATTGCAACAATTGACTAAAATAGCATTTCCTGCCTCCATGCCCATGGTGAACTTCGCAAAACTGGAGTGAATAGCTGTATACTGAAAACTAAACAGAGCGTGGACACCTTTGAACTGCAGCGTCTTTTAAAGCGTTTTGCCTGTACACTTTCGAGCAATATTTAAGGCACGGTGTTTCTTCCCAGTGTAAACCAGCTGTATTCGGTAAGATGTAAAGGGTAGGTATTGCGACCCACCCACTTCTAGGTGATTTGCGGTCGGACAAGGAAGGTAGATAACCGTTAGGGTACAAAAAGAAATAATTATTTATGATCCATAGCACCATTGAGCGATAAGGATTTGCTAGAGTCCTATAGGACAGACTGTTAGGTCTGCTGCTACAACTCCTACAGCCCGTTTTACACAACTTCAAAATCGCCGATTTCGGTTCACGAGTCGTGCCTTCAATATTGCTTGGAGTGTACCCACCGTCATAACTGAATATTAATGATGCATGTACCTATTGTACAACTACAACTATGGGAGGTTAAAAATATTTACGAAAAAGGTAAAACAGCAACAAGATTAGAGCGTTTTACCTAAAATTGAAAAAAGCTTGCTCATGATTATCTTGATGGTCAATCATGATAACCAATACTTATTGATTTTCTGAAATTGTATTAGGAATTGCATGCATCATCTGCAGGGGCAATTAAGGATTGTTGATGGAGTGATGCAAGCAGAAAATAAGCTGGAATTTTGTAGAATCTAAAATAAAATATTATACCTAATTATGTCATTAAAAGAAACATTTTATTAAATATTAGGAACATTGATAAATACCATTGAAACTTCTGTGCATGTATTTGTTTGCATAAACCTAATAACGTCGCATTCGTTTTGCCCTACAAATAACATTATTTACATAAGCAATGTTAGTGAACACGTCTAAATTTATTATAGTCTACAAATATTAGATTTACGTACCTACTAATGAGTAAAATTGGTGACTACACAGTCAATTGTCTGACGACTGCGCATGATATTTTATGATCACCAAGAGTTACTATGAGCGTTAATGTTGAATAAAATCAGAATGCCTTATTCGTAGGTAGGTATAGATGTTAAACACCCATTGTTATCCAAATTTACAAAGAATCTGATAAAACTAAAGTATAGGTCGGCAATAAGTAGACAAGTAAATTAAGAATTCTTTATTAACAAAAGAAAAGAAAATAAAGATCATAGACTATACGCCGTTATCTATAGGTATAAGAATTAGTTCTTATATAATTACTTCAGAATATTACGCAAGCCAAATAGGATGTGTAAAAATATTCGTCATATACATACCGGATGTTCATTTTGAGAGGAAACGGGCATTTTCTGCTAAACTATACACTTAATGAAAAAAGTGTTTAATGGAAGTTATTGTACAAAATACAGTCTTCTCAAATATGCTTTTCAATATTTTTATTCATTTGCCATTTAATGAGAAATGATATCAACTTTGTTATTTCAAATGGCAACACATTATTTTTTTACTAATTTCTGGTAGATAATTTAATTCTAAATCCAACAATGTATTACAAAGGGGTTGCTGTATAAGCATAGAAAAATTCTGAGAAAAATGACTGAATGTGAAATTACAATTTGCGACACAGCCTTAAAGCCCGTTCACAACCACTTAGCATACGTAACGTCACATTAAAACATAACATAAGAAACATACAAAGTTATTTTCAATTCACAATGACGTAGAAGACATGGGAAACATAAGACTTGCACATGCGCATAGTGTGGATTAACCTCAAATATGACACACGTGTGACCGGGCAGTGACAGTAGCTGTCAGTGTGAGCGTGGTTTGAGGTTAAAGCTAAAAGTTTATCATTGGGATAGAAGAAAAATTTTGTCAAATATGCTGAGATAAGAACGTTTGGCTATTATTCAGCTGACACTATAGACAAGGACACGACATGACTATTGTGGACCAGACGGCTAGACACGACATTGCACGACATCGCACTTAAGACCGTATTTCATTGGTCAAACATGGGAGACATAGCACAGAAGACATAGAAAGTTAAAGTTGGCTCAACTTTTCCGTGCGTTAGGTACAACGTTATGTCTGCCATGTCTTATGTTATTGTGAATGGATACATCTAAAACCGTGCATTTTAACTTTTTTTACGTTATGTTTTAATGTTATGTTACGTATGCTAAGTGGTTGTGAACGGGCTTTTACTTGATAATGTGAAAAGTTCTCACGCCGAGACACAGGTAAGAAATAAGATAGACCTATTATGGAATTATTGTTGAATGCAAATGATATGGCTTTAAAATAAATGTTCGAACTGCATTCCATTTTGTTCCATACACATGCACATCTTCTCCAAACAGCGTTAACGGAGTATTATTGTTCAAAATCGAGCAGAAACGTCATTTTTTTGTAACTGTCAATGTCAATGTCATTTGCATTTAACAATAATTAAATAATCGCCTTATCTTATTTTTTACCTGTGTGTCGGCGTGAGAATTTTTCACATTATCAAGTAAGGCTGTGCCACAAATTGTAATTTCACATTCAGTCATTTTTCTCAAAAATTTTTTTATACAACAATCCCTTTGTAATACATTGTTGGATTTAAAATCAAATTATCTACCAGAAATTGGTAAAAAAATAATGTGTTGCCATTTGAAATAATAAAGTTGATATCATTTCTGATTAAATGACAAGTGAATAAAAATGTTGAAAAGCATATTTGAGAAAACTATATTTTGTGCAATAGCTTCCATTAAAAATTTTTTACATGAAGTGTATAGTTTAGCAGAAAATGCCCGTTTTCTCTCAAAATGAACATCCGGTATAGGTATTCTACCTACCTATATTTTTGAGACAAAACTTTTTTAGACATTGTATAATTAGACATGATTCCAATTGACAGTATAGCGAAAAGCATGACATATCGATAATGATGATGCGGTTCCTACAACAATCAATTAGGTAGATATAGATGATTGACAGTTTTGTTATCTTATTTTTGTCTCAAATAAAATAAATAAAAATATGCAGAGATCCGGCTCACTCAATTGTAGCATTCGCAAATGTAATGAATTGGGTTACTCTTTTCGCTATTAGGTAGTTCTTACAGTCTTCAAGTAAAAAGTTTCGCCATTTCTGGCTCCCGATCTTGGAACTCGAAACTGGAGCTTGCCGAGCAGATATGGACATTTTACCTCGGCATTTAGTAATCCATACAGCAACACCACACCAGAGCATTGACGCCTCTTTTCCAGAAATCTCAGATCCATTCTCTCGAGCAAATCTGCTTGGCTTGTCCCCCTAGGCCCTAGGCGGATAAAAAACATCTATTCTAAAACATAAATATTTAACCCATTTTCTCTGAACACGCTCAAGTGATTCAACATGAGTCGAATAAATTGGCGACCACATATTCCGCATATTCCAGCTTGGATCGCACATACGTGCAATAAAGCAGCTTTAATAGATCGATTGACTGAATTTCCCGGCTATTCCGTAACAAAAATCCCATAACCCGATACGCAGCAGCAACAACCGATCTCACATGGTCCACAAAAGATAGCCTGCTATCAAAAGTAACACCCAATGATATTAATCTTCAATAAGTTTGCGATGTAGGTACACTTTTATTTATCTATAAGTACACTATGTACTTAATAGTATGAATAAATAGCGTACCTAAATTGTTTTAAAGCAAAGTGCGACTCTACTTCTGAGTTTTCTAATCCACAACAATCATTTTGAATCGTTGCTGTAGCCCACTCGTGAGTTAAAATTTTGTTCTTGTCCACTTAACTCTGTTCGTTAAGTTATAGATGGAATTATTTGCAATAAGTAACAATAGATTAATGGACAAACAAAGTACTAAAAAAACTTTGTTATACAATTCGTCAGGGTTGGGCCTTGCCTTAGATGTAGATATAGGAATATTAGATATAAGTTCTATACTTACCTATACTTAGGTACCTATACTTACCACATCTAATTTCGGATAAAATTAAAACCATCATCGTATAACCTCCGGTCATTGTTTACTCTACCCACTTTTGGATTTTCAAAAAGCCAATTACAGCAACGCATTCCTTAACATTTACTACGAAAATCAATATCTTTTTTTATGCAAATCACTTTTATTTATACTCTTATTTTCCTTGCCCTAGCGCATCTAGGTACATCTATAAATTTTTGTCTAAGATTATTTATTATTTGCACAACATTTTATTGCTTAAAGTGGTATTATAAGGATGTTTTACGATAATAGTTTCCAAAACAAACACCGCAAAAGTGGGCATTAAACAATTACTACCTAACCTCCTTTCGTCGCTTGTCGTCAAATGCTAATTGTAGATAGGTGGTACTTCGCGCCAAGCTAATAAGTATTCAAGTTGAACCATCTGAAATTAACAAAGGTCTGATGTGATTATTTTTAATTGTTTATTATTATTAATTATTTATTTCCCATTTTTGTTACTGAACGAAACTAAAACCTTAATCCTAACTCTCATTATCTGATACTTAGGTAGTCACCGCCTTCCCTAATTTCGTTTATCTACCATCTGAACTGGTAGTGTTTGCTTCCCACAGTTCCATCGTGCTTGCGTCGGCGGAAGTCGGATGTATGGGCAAATAGTTTGATGGAAAACAAACGAGAATCGAAGCTTTTGCCAGCCACGGCTTCGACTCCAACTTATGGATTTTCGCTGTGCGAGAGAGCGTCCCTCACCGCTTCCCCTCATCACGTCCGTCGGCCTCACAAACACACACACAAGACACACACACACACAGAAACAGAACCAGTTTATTCGGAGCCAACGTGATCCAGCCGATGCAATCAAGAAAGAACGGGACCTCGAAGGGGCGCTGAAGGTCTCCAATAACCTTATCTCATTCACTTTTGTTGTTCAATATATTTGCTTGTATAGTTTCTTCCAATATATTCTTCAAAATATTTTTCTTTACTACCTAACCTATCTGCTATCTTCAAGTTGGTACATTTTTTCTTAGTGCCGGTATTATCCCTGGAGATGTTTAGGTATTATACATTTAATATATAGATTTGTACAATACCGTTACTAGTACCATTTCTTTCATGAAATCTCTTAATTTCTAAATGGTAGATACCCTAGTATCTACCTACCATTTTAACGTCATTAATTTTGGTTAGAAGTTGACCGTTTTATCCAGTCAAAATTGAAACTGACGTTTATTAATTGGTACTACTTTAGTATATAGTAGCATGCTGGTATAGTAGGTATAGGTAGTATTAATTTAAATACGCATTATTCTGTTCCAAAATGGGTATAGGTAACTGTAGGTAGCTACTATAACAGTATTATTTGCTTCTAGGATATTTGAAACGGTACCACTGGTGCTGATTTAGTATTATACTTATTTCTTGGAGTCTACACATACCAGTAAAGCAATAAGTCTATTTCTTCCCTAATGCTTCAACGGTTGAAAATTTAAATATCGTATTTACGTAAGTACCTAAGTATTTTAGTATTTTTATCTCTAAAAATCAAACTATCATAGATAATAGGTAGAGTTTTTGTTTAGAAGTACCTAGTTTCTTACATTAGTACCATTGATATAGTTTTTGAATTTTTCTAATAATAATTTTTTGCAACATAATAATGCTTTCGTGAAAATGATACCGCTATAATGGTTTTATGCTTTTGGATAGTATAGGTGTAGAATAGATATACGGATATATACAGAGTGTTTTATTAATAAGGTAATAAGGTAATAGGTAAATATTTATTCCGTTTGGAGTTTATACCTACCCCGAAGGTTACCCACCTCCTTCATCCGACCTGAAAATGGATTGATCCGAGTTGATCGCAATGCCCTCTCCACCCTACCAAATGGAATTGATTTACATTGGGAAGAAATATCGTGCCTAATTTATTGCTCGCCACTGTACATTATTGTCGTAAAAAATGAATAATTATAGTAAAAAACGATTTCACCAGTGGAGTAGAATTTTGAAAGTTGGGGGGAAGAACTATTCCTACACCTCTGCCGTACGCGTCTGTTAATATTGAGAAACTCTATTTTATCGTAGTTAAGTGTGTCCTGGAAGTACTAAAACTTTCGACCAAATATAATAAAAAAATAATGAACAGTATCAAAATAATGAGCAAAAGTAATTTTAAAATGTTGAAATAAAACACCCTGTATCTCAGTAAGGAGGCACATTTTATTTAGCTATTTTTGGTTAAATCTTCATATCTCGTTACAAGGATTCTCCAATTAGATTATGTACAATTATTAATAAAACACCTTGTATACACATGGTGTCCCGGAATAAGGGTAAACAAACTTGAAAGGCAAATAAAAAATTAAAAAATAAAAGAACTTTTCAAGAAACATGCCTTTGAAAACGCTTGATAACAGCGAAAGAGGCCTTCAAATTTTATTGTTACTATTTTCCCCATAGCTTCTTTGCCAAATAACTATTTTACAAATACGACAGTGTTTTTGGATTTCACAATCTAGCTCAAAAAAAATGTCTGTGCAACATTGTATTTAACGCCTCGTTATATGAACTTTTTGTCTCAAATTTTCGTGGTTTATACCTATCTTCAGAACCAGTCAACTCAAAATAATAAATTTTGCACAACCATTACTATTTTTGTATATAACCAGTAGAAATTAAAATAATTCAAAAATGTATAGAGGGGTGTCTCAAGCGCAGAGACCGCTAACCTTTCTGTATGTATATCATTTTCAGTTTTTAAGCCCAAAAAATGTGTTAAATCCATATCAGTCATTTCCCTAATATTCATAAGTTGTGGCATTTTATACTACACGATAAAAATTCTAATTAAAGAAATAAGACAAAGAAATTAAGGGATGCGGCAAAACCATTAACGGCACTGACAAAAAATTAAATCACGACGTCAACAAACATATTTTTTCATGATCTTCTATCAATAATAAATCAATTCGCAATACATATCTTGTAGCAAAATCTTTAAACCAATTTGGCTAAAGAGCGGTGTACCCTATCGGTATTCAACAAGAGTACTTTTCTTACGTAAAAAAACTCTAGATATTTAAAATATTAGAGTTAAAAACTGAAAATGGTACATATAGCTCAAAATTATTTTAACTTGACTTGTTTTGAAGATACATCTTTACTGCAAACTACTAACCTTTAAAGGGTTCTACTTCCCTATACTTCTTCTAGTTCCTTAGTAAAAATTCTTCGCTGTATGTTTATAGACCCACTTTTTCTTCCTTTTATCATAGAAACCGTAGGTAAAGTATTGCACACTCTTTTGGAACAGCGTGTATACCTACCGTCCGTTGCAGCTAAGCTGACCGGTGAGAAAGGGGAGTGCGTGTATCCTATAATCCTAATCATAATACACAGAAAAACGTTAAGTTTGTAGACGTTCTGCATTCTTTTAACCGGTCAACTTCGCTGTAATCGACAATACGTAGTTTAATAAAATAGTACATGTTAGAATGCATCCTATTTCTTATTTATATTATTTTGTACTGTTAGCAAAAGCTTATAGCAATAAAGAGTTAGATTGCATCTACGTCCAAGTGTCTACTTATACTTACAGGTATTTATTTGTACTTACCATTTTAGAACTTTTTCTGAATTTCTTTAAAGCAGAATGGCGGGTACCTATCTAGATGTCTATAGGTATGGTATATACTTGAAAGTAAAAGTTTTTAATTTTTTCCAAACATGTCTTGATCATCTGAAAACAGACATCACTACTAAAATTTTGAATAGCATTTCGCACTGTTTTGTACTATTTATGTTTAAATGTTCTAGTAACATTATCTGTAAAAGAAAAGTTTATAAAGGTTCAAAATTGATCAAACTTCAGGTATCTACACTTATTTATTTGTTATATACATTTTTTTCTATCCACGTAAACACTACATAGGTAGGTACTAAAAGTAAATAGTTGCAATAGTGGTTACGAGATAGTAATAATCAACATGTAGGTACAGTCTAGGTTTGCTTATGAGATAATAATGATAGCACTTTACAATAACATCGAAATCAGTTGAGGTAATCAAACAATAGCCACTGAGTACAATCGATATAATATATAGATTGATCAAACAATAACGCGAACAAAGAGTGGGAACTATAACAATAAGTCTTACAAGTGAGGAACTAACCGAAACAAAAATGGAAGACCATAGAAACTAAACCTTTCTAAACACTAGTTTCTCCCCTCCCACTGCCCTAAACCCTTCACTGACTATTTTTTTCGATAGTTGTTGGTACTAGTTTAGGTACCACCACCACCGGATTGGGTACCACCGCCACCGGTTTGGGTACCACCGCCACCGGTTTGGGTACCACCGCCACCGGTTTGGGTATCGCCGCCACCGGTTTGGGCACCGACGCCACCTGTTTAGGTACCACTGCTACCGGTTTAGGTGGCTCAGTAATTTTCGGTGTGTCAACCACTGACACTGACGTTGTGTGATTGTTAGTGTTACTGACGTTGGTTGTAGTTGTAATTGTGGTGGGAGTAACTTCTAGTTTTCCTCCCTTATCACTGTTTTCTTTCGCTTGGTTCATTGAGATAAGTCGATTTTGGTTTTGTTGCCGCACTAAGAGACTCGGATTCGGAATATTTCTGATGTTTTGGTTTTGGTTCTGATTGGGCCTCAAATTTCTGATTGGAGGATTCATCAGTTTGTAGTGAGTTTTATTAATCTCCGTTAATTTCGGCAGCTGTTTTTGCAAATTCGCCATTTTTGCTATAGAGTTTTGAAGTTGAGGAATCTTGAGAGTTTGTAAGTTAGGAAGCTGCGGCCGAGGCTTTCCCCCAACTGTTGGCAGATGTTCTGTTGCTACTTTAGACAGCATTTGGAGATTCGACATGTTGACGTTCTTTGTTTCTTTGGGAGAAGAAAAACCGTTAACGGGTTTAGGAGGTTCAGCAGGGGTGGTAGGCGAAGCGCCACAACTACCTTCAACTCCTTTGGTTGGTTTACTTGATAAATCTAATGCGCCAATGTTATCGCATTTCTCTGGAGGTACTTTAGGAATGATACTGATTCCCGATTTGAGTCCAATTGATTTTTTGATACGTTCCAAAGGAATCGTTGCAGGTGGAGGTCGTTTTGTTTTAACTTCAGGTGGGTTAATCAAAGTTATTTCTAAGCTTGGACGTTTGTCTTGGATTGAAACTTCTTCTTCACTTTTCCGCTTAGCCCCACTTTCGATTTTACTAACAGTAAAACCAGGAGGACATTGAGGACTTAAAACTTTGTTAATCTTATTCTCGAGTTTGCCCGCTTGGGGCAAAGGTTTAGTCTCGATAGTGCATCTTTGTTGCAAGTTAGCTATTTTTCTCTCTAACTGGGAGGGTGCGCGAATTGGAGGGGCAGATTTCAGAATCGGTTTGACACTTTCCTTATTACCAGCATTTTTTTGCTGATATTTTTCCGCAAAACTTTGGAAAGTTCTCTTAGCTTGCTGTTCTGTTTGTTCATTTCTTTCCAACTGGACTGTCGCAACTCTTTTCCCCCACTCTTTATTGATAGGTTTCGCAACTGCAACTGTTTTTGGAGAAACCGCTTCGACCTTTTTCAATACTTCAATTTTTTTTGGCACCTCTTCAACTTTCTTAGTTATAACACCGTTACTCTTTAGTTCTTCCACCACCACTACGGGTTTCAAAACTTTTTCCTTTACCACCTCCACTTTTGGTTTGGTTTCGACCGTTGTTTCTGTTCCTGTTTCCTTTATAACACTACCACTAGCAATTGTTTGAATGTTTTTGTCTTCACTCGAAACATGTTTGTGACGTACTTGTCTCATTTGTAACAACTTTTCTTTACTACTTACTTCGGCCTGTGCAGAACTCTTATGGTGTTTGTGTTTATGGCCATTGTGTGGCGTCAGTTTTACTTTTAACTTCAATTCTTCCTCTTTATTAGTGATCTCAGCATGCAACTTTCGTTTCTTAAAAGCGAAATCGTTTTTGGAATGTTTATTCTTTTTTCTTTTCTTCGTATGATGGTATTCTTCGTCTCTGCTTTCGTCCAGTTTCTTCTGTAATGCCCATTCTCGATCTCGAATCTCCGCAAATCTTTTTATCTCTTCTTTGTCGGGTTCTTCGTATTCAAAAACGCAGTCTTGTATAGTATGTTGCACTTTTTCAGGTACTAGTAGTTCCTTTTGTACTTTAGCTCGACTCTGAAGTTGTAGATTGGCCAACAACCGTTCTTTCTCTTCGTTCTCATTCTTCGTTTCCAACGTTTCGGGTTTGAAGACAGACAATGGGATCGGCTTGGACGTTTCCCCTCGTGCTTTTACAATTTGCAACTGTTTACCTCCAGTCGACAGGGTGGTATTTACAATTTTTATTGGTTGTATCGGTTGCACTTTTAACGGCGTGAAGATTCTGTAGAAGAACTTCATCGGTTTCACCTGCAATTCAGAAAAAAAACAAACATCAAAATAGTAATTAGATTGATGGGAGAAGCTCCACGATTCGCTTCTGTTTGATCGCGTTGTTATCGTTCGACCTTTGTGCGAGTTCATTTTTTTTTCGGTCGGTGGCGGCGGCGGCGTTACTGATGCGCGTTTGTTTTGTCATAAGCCCCGACTAAGCGAAATTACGGAACTATCCGTTCGCATAGGTTCAACAACCTGACAGCATGATATGGTATTATATTGTAATAATGATGGTGTGGAACTTTAACTGAGGATGACGAACGTTTTCGGCTAGCAGAAAATAATCATGGCATGGCGAATGGAAGAAGGGCGGTTCTAATTGTAATTGAGATTTCAGGGTTGCTGGCGTGAAAGTAGACAATCAACAATGATCACGTGAGAAATCTATGGAATTTTTCAAGTATAAAATACGATTAACACGCAAACTAGAAAGAGCGTTAATGCATATTTTACTTGTCTTTAGCTGCAGAGTAATTATTGCAGAAATGAACAAAACAAATGATCTACAGACTGGCTTCTCGCTGGTTTCTCTACAGAGTGGCACATTTAAACTAAATGCATCTTAACATTTTGCTATTTATATATTTTTATTTGAGTTTTTGCGCGCATATCCCTTTATCACATAATATTTTAGAACTGTCCATTCAAAGATATGTAGGTATGTTAAAAATGTAGCCTACCGAGAAGTGACAAATGAGACCTATTTTCGAATTTGCTTCACGTTGGAGATACGTATTGAAAAATGTTATTAGAGAATGCTTGGATTCCTGTGTTAACTAGACATATGTACATACATGTTTAAATTTCTGCATGGTTTTGCATTTTTAAGGTAAGAAATTAGAGTGAATAAACTCCAGTAATCCGGAAAAAACTGGGATGTAAAGGGTCAAACACACACATCGTTCTTTTTGTACGATTTGGAACGTACAGGAACGTACAGGTAAGACTGCGGGTAGGATTGTTCAAAAAAAATATTTGGCTGCTGAAAACTGTCCATTTTTACACAATCTTACCTGCACAGTCCTTAACCGCATGTTCCAAAGCATGCAAAAAGAACGGTGTCTGTGTTTGGTATACTACATACCGGGTGTTTCAACGAGAACCGCCGGTGCCAAATTGCATATTTCCAATGGAGTTAAAAATTTGAAATTTGGCAGAAATAAATTATCTATAATTCATGCACTACAAGATGACATTATTGTTTTTTTCTTTTTTTAAACGGTGTGAGTTTTCACTTTTGATCGCGATTTCATATCGAAATATTCATTTCATCTCTTTGATTTTCTTCATGCTCATGACCACGACCTCCAAGATTGATAACGAGTAATTGAAATATTTTTATATCAAACCGTTGTTGAATTACATGGATTTATAAATTTCAGCCCTGGGGGGATTTTTTTATTGACAGCTTTGTGGCAGTTTTTGTGGTGAACCACATTAGATTTTATGATGGTCTCTGTACTGCAAAGATCTTTGAGTAGGTACCGCTTTTAAGTCATAAATAACCGACCCGTTAAGACGCTCTTTGTCATTAAATTTGACTGCTTCAATAAAGCAGTCGTGTCATAAATTCGTCAAAATCCCGCAAACTTCTTAAAAACACAATTAGCAATACTTCAACTACAAATTTCAAATTTTTAACTACAGAAACGTATATACCTGGCAGTATTACGAACATAATAATAATAAAAAAACATATTAAAAATTTCTGAAAAAGCACTTTATGGCGTCCCGACGGCGCATGTAATTAATTATGGACCAAACAACAACGCCACATTGTAGTGCATTTATCAAGGTTTATTTGTGCCAAATTTCAAATTTTTAACTCCATTAGAAATACGCAATTTGGCACCGGCGGTTCTTGTTGAAACACCCGGTATTTACCTACTTATACAGCGATTGTACGGCAACAAGTAGTACTTTTTTTAACAAAATGTTTCGTATGTAGGTATAAAAAAAGATTTTTTGAAGCCTCATCCACGGCTTGTTTCACTCCAATATTATTATTCCTCTTAACCACTTAGATGTAGTGATTTCTTTTGTTCAAATACTGGCATCTGCAGATACCTACATGTTAAAAAATATCACTACAGTCCCATTTACGGGCTTTAAGAAAAAATTATGTAAGTAGGTACATACCAGTTAGAAAACATCCGTGCAATGTCTTCAGGGTGGCAAAACATGATTTTTCAATTTAAGACTTTCTTTATGATGTAGAAACTAAATCGAACATTTCTTGTCTGTAGGTAGGTACACCCCTATGAATATTTGTAACCATTTTCAATTTATTAAGCATTAAGTACATAACTCAAGAATTATCTTAAAATATTAGATCGTTTTTCAAATACCTCAACAGATAAAATAATAATAAGTGTTCCACATGTTATCAAGAATTAAATTTTGCGTATGGAATGCCCGTAAACTTTTTTATTTCGGAAAATGTCAAAAAATGAGATATTTTCCTAAACTGTGTTTTTCAACATTTAACCCGCCGTATCTTCGATTCTGTACAAGCTATCGATTTGATTCTTCCACCAAATTAAAATACATGCTTAAACGCTTCCAACGGTACCTTCATTCTATCTAATTGGCTAATAGGCAAAAAAATTATAAATATTCCAGAGTGATAAACTTTCTTTGTGCAAATTTACCCACACATGTAGAGAAATGTTCAAAAAAGTTTTTGATGTGTCACTCAGATCAAGTTTTCGAGTTATTGATTTTTTTATTGCCAAGAATAATAGGTGCGCCGTGCCACACGGTCGATCATCATAGTCCAGGAGGAAGTGAATTATTTTGGTAATTATTTTCCCAGTTGGTGTATATTAATTAGTTAACTCTCAAAGAGCCGTATGACACGATACTGATTTTAGTACTAATTTCAGTACTGAAACTGCGCGCGCACTTTTAGTGCTATTAAATCCAAGAAATTTAAACCTGTTCTATTTTCTTGTATGTAAGTTGACTAAATTGGCGTTTACTGATGGATTTTGTTTTTGTTAAAATTCCCAAACTTGTCCTAAATTAGGAACTGAAACTGCGCGGAAACTGCGCGCGCAATTTCAGTACTGAAATCAGTACTAAAATAAGTATCGTGTCATACGGCTCTTAGTGACACTGATCAACAATTTTTCAGTCTGGCAAAAATTTTCCGATGGGTTCAATAAATTAAAAAAAATTGTCGACTTATTTTTCCAAATATAAATCTTTCACATTTACTAAAGTAGATCATAAAACTTACGAAGAAAACAATTTAGGTTATCTCAAGTTCAGGAAGGTAAATGTGGCTGAAAATTTGCGGATCAAAAAATTTGACCGATTTTTCGGATCCCTATCCCTTATTTTCTTCCTCAACCCATCGGACCCTCCCCCCTTCATTGCCCATTAAATATAGAAAATATTGCTTAGAACCACTTGTATAACCACATATAAACCAAAGTTTAACTTTAAATTTCGTTTACGAAAACTGTAACCTTGTAGGATAAAAGTCATTTACCTACCCCTAAACAATAGTTTAATGTGATTAAACCGCTGAAAATCTAAAAAATGCGGGTAACGTTGCATTTCGTAACACGAAATGACGCTAGTCAATAAATTAGCGTTTAAGTTTTGGTCATCGCTAATTTTTGATAAATTTTCTCTATCAAATTTTTAAAATCGGTCTGGACATGAACCTGGAAGAACTGACTGATGATGAAGATTTCCTTATGGCTGTGGAACTTGTGGTATACGAAAGAAAGAACCAATTTGCTGAATGGAGTAACGAACAATTTTTAAGGCGATTCTGACTGTCCAAAGATACTGTTTTTACATTACAGGTCAAATTCGTGAACAAATCGCACCTATCGCACCAAATAAGTAAGAGCACTGTACTGTTGTCGATTTTAAATAAAACCTAATCCTATATTTTCAGAAATCATGCCCTAGCTGCCAAGGAAAAGGTCATTCTGGCTCTTCGATTTGTGCAGATTTTTGGCAACTGGTTCTTTTTCAAAAATGGTTGAAGACGTAAATGAGACGCATGAATCTACAGTAAGGTTTAACTAATCGGAATTTTATTGCCATTTATACAAAGCGATTTTTACTAAGTTATGGTTAGCAGATAAATCGAATTTACTAATTTTGTAGTTTAACTAGCTGTTATACAGAGATATCCAGATTGATTGATGGTGACGTCAGCGCGGCATCCGCGATTTTGCTCGAAACTAATTTCCATTTGTTTCCTTTGACGGCGCATTCAGAGATTGACAGTCGATTGACAGTAGGCAGTGGCGTTCAAGATATTTTGTTGGTGTTTCTAGAGTTTTTACGCTTATTCTTGATTTACCAACCAACGATTTGTGTTTTTCAGCACTAACTGTAAGCAATTTATCAAGATGACATGGTAATACCAGAACAAAACTAATTTTCTAAATATTTTTAGGTTAGGTCGTTTATAAACATTTTGTTCAAAAACAGGATCTACTTTGGCAAGAATCTTATTTTCGTAGTGGTGAACATGGTGAAGAAGGTTGCACTTATTCATACAAACGTGTCATGTGCAATTTCAAGAAGAATTTTTGAATGACGCTGCAATAATGATGTTCGCCAATAGTTGCTGAATTCCATAATATCGGTAGCGTTTGCAAGAGAAAATCTACTGGAAGACCATCTGTTTTAACAGAAGTGACTTTAGGTGACGTGCAAAGTTGCTTAGATTAGAGACTAATTACAATAAATTGTTTGTCCAGAATGTACAAATTTCTTAGGAAACTTTTCTTGTAATATTTTCTGTAAAACTATTTTTCAGAACTTCCTTATGAGTCGTGTTATCATAGAGCCTGTAATAGAGCGGTACTGTAAAGAAGGTCAGGTCGAAAAATAGTTGGACCAATTTTCTTCAAGTAAACGATCAATGCTGAACGATATCAACAGCAAATTTTTACGATTTATGGAAAAGCTTTATGATGATGAACTAAGAAATGGTTACTTTCAGCAGGAAGGGGTCACGGCCCACACAATAAATGTAAGGATAAAATTCAACAATATTATGATAACCATTTGATTAGCCCGACATAACACCCTTAGATTTTAATTTGAGTACTTAAAAAATACCATTTGTGTCAATTGCATGCTCACGGTAGACAAAATGCAGGACGCTATAGCAAGTGCAATTAGAACGTGCTGTAAAATAAAAATTTGATGTAATCAATGGTGTAATCTCATTTGCTTTCATCTTTGAAACCTTACTTAGTAGATGGTAAAATTGGGACTAATTGAAGTGTTTCATCATTTATATCTGAAAAGAGCCTCAAAACACTATGGCAATACCGATTTTCTAAGCAATCAGTACTTATCAACTAATACAAATTAATTTATTCGAAAATTTTGAATAAATGCCAGTTTCCCGAATCGGGATTGAACTTTCGTCGTAAAACAGATGTTACATCATAAAAATCATTGAATAAATAGCTTCTTCACTGTTAACTCCAAACCTGTTTATTTGTCTAAAATTTTGGGGTTATATTTATTAAACGCCACTAACATTAGTACGTGTCGGAATAGTTATCAATCGGCAAAAAATAGTTATGTATAGATATCGAGTAAGTGGCACGTTCAATCTTTTTGGATGTCTCTGTACAAGTGGCCCGTAGAATTACTAACTAAACAATTCTATCGATGATTGCTCACTGGGAAAATTTGTACCTACCAAAAAAGTTCACTGCCTCCTGGACTATCAAGCACCAGAAAGGACCCGCATTGTGGTAGTTGATATGAGTAACCTTACTCATTTCAATTTGCCCATTCTATGTTCGCAAAAATATTAGCAAAAAGATAAATTTATTTATTCGACATTTTTAAAAATGTTTTTCCAAAATCATCGAAAGCATAATAATTAAAGTTTCTGCTTTTGGGAGAATCGGGATGAATCGTAAAATGTTTTTAATTTTTTGGTGAGATCTGATTTAACTGTTCCGCGGAAGAATTTAACTCAAATTACAACAGTGAGTCCGAAGTATAACGAAATCTTGTAGGTACATTACATTTTGGGACATACAAAATGAGGAACTAAGATAAAAATTCTTGTCCTTCAACTCAAAAAATTACGTTATTATTAACATTTAGGTACCTCGCATTTACCCCTGTATCAATTAAACCATACATGTTTAAGTGTTAATTTTTTGCACAAATATACTGAAACCATGAACGCTCCGAATTGTGAGTACAAAGTTTGTAATATGTTCAAAATAAATTAAACAAAAAATCAATAAAAATAAATAAATCATGAAAAATAGTCATTATGCGGGGATCTACGTGAATTGTTATACGCAATGATTGTAAACAAGAGAAACAACTAAGTTACACAAAACCTACCTACCATTTCAACCAAAGTTTTCTTCAGGTTATTCAATTTTATGTGACCGCCACTGTGTGTAGGTTACAACATGCCTACATACCTACATAACCTCGTACCAGAGACTCCCATACCTAATAATTATGCGAAATATAAAGAAATCATTGCCTTTTACACGTTACAGCGTTTGACGGACATTTCTTTAGTTATTTGCTGCAAAATGTTGAAATGTTTGATACTACTACCCTCGACTACTATACCTGTAGAAAAAGTTTTTAATAGAAAAAAATAGAAGCAGGTAGGTAAACAAAATATTTTGATTTCGACAAAATGTTAGTTCGTTTGAGCACACATATGTATTATAAAACCATACAAATGGTAAGTAAGACTTAAATATCAGATGAAACTATATTTTCTGCGTTCAGTTATACCTACTTGATATGACATGACTTTGTTCGCCAAATAATATTTACTTAATTTTTCATAAAACAAGCTCTTATACCTACTTATCCATTTTCAATAAAAACAAAAAAAAAAAGTGCGCAACTATGCGTTGCTGTCTCTCTGATCGTAGTTCGGAAAGGCTAGAAAGTCAAACGAATATACGAATCTAGACCTCTCTGGGGCCCCTATAAACCCCATGTTTTAAGTCGGGTCGCAGCTGTGGTGCTTACCGACTGGTAATAATTTATGTGTGGGCTTCGGCTTGGTGCCAGAAATCAAATTTTTTTTTACAATTGGAAATATTTCGCTTCAACTCGAATGTACAAAAAACTATCAAGAGACAAGAAACGTGGCAAATTTATCCTTAGAGTCTTAATTAAATGACACTCCCAAATTAACATACCTAATCAACAATAAATTATCATAATAGCCTTATTAGCTAATTGCAAATGTAATGTACTATAATTGAATCAGCCTCAATTAGGTTAGTAGTTTTGATAAGTTTAATGCAAATAAGTATAATTACGCATCTAAAGCAAACGCGCCAAAACAATTGGAACCGTTTATCCTCACGCTCAACGCCGCCCGCGATCATAAAACCGACTACCAACGTCAAACTCGATATAAGCCACAAAGGAGGTGATAACATTGTGCTATAACACACAGCCATCTATTTTTAGAAATCGCAGCATATACTTCATAGTCTTTTCGCCATTAGACATCACAACTTACCCGTTTCCATTTAAAACTGTATGCCACGTCCATCAAACTGAAATGTGACGGTAGCACTTCGCCTTCATAGATAATGTCGACCTGCCAATAAAAAAGAGAAAAGCGTTAACAAATCCTGGACATCTATCTCTTTATCTCACCCGCATTTCCTTTTTTTATCGTTGTTTATCTTTTATCTTTACTCACCCTATGGTTAGAGGTTAGCGCGTACTTCATCCTTACAAACTTTTGGAGGTGTTTCATGCTGACACCCGCAGGACATTGCAAAAACCTCTGATCCCCCTCCCCTTTCCCCGCAATTTTGTCTTTAACAACGTCTTTTTTGCCGTTCGTTTTGTGTTTCACTCCCGCACCGTTAACGTCGCACTTGCTGTTCTCGTTGCGCGTTAATGGCGTCGTGTCCAAGGTCACCCGATAATACTCGAGCGACAACGAAATGTAGTCTTCGGGTCCGAAAAACTGACTTTTATCGCCCACATAGGAGGAGATCAAGTCCTCCTGGTCGTTGATGAGGTCACGTTCGCGCTCAAGGACACTATCGTCGCTGCAGGAACTGCTTGCACGTACACCGGTGCTGCGGTAGAAATCTTCGCGACGTTGCATCTCTTTCGAATAAAGACCGGGTACCATTTTGTAGACTAATGCTTGAATTTGAGGATCCGCCCGGAAGAAGGGTTGATTCTTTTTCTTGTAAATCGTGTTGCATGAAGGACATCCGGTTTTCGAATTTTCAAAATGGCGAAGAATACATCCGCGACAAACTGCAATAAATAAAGTGATAAAGAAATAAATAAAACAAATGCCATTTAAAAAAGAATTTTTCAATAATTTTTCTAATAGATATTATATGGGAGTTCTAAAGCGGCGCCAGAATGGGCATTTTAGTGGTCTGCGGAAATACAAATAGCTCGGCTAATATAATTCATTAATGTATATCGAAAGTCTATTTGAATACTTAAAGGATATACCTGGGGTGCCGGGTACCGGGTATTTTATTTTGAAATTTGTTATGACTTTAAATTGAATTACTTAATAATGGCCAAAAATGCATGTTTTTCAATGCAATAATTTCAGTATTTCTAAGCATATTTGTTAGCTAGGTAGATATCGAGTAAGTGGTCCGTTTAATCTTTCTGGATGACTATATCCCTTTATCTAACTTGGGAAAAGAAATTTCGTAACCATTATTATTAAGTATTATAGACTTAAAAGTCAGAAAATACAATTTTAACAACATTCATAGTATGTAATTTTATATTTTTCTTCCAATATTTTTCTTTATTTCAGAAAAACATGTGTTTTCCATTGCCAATTTAAAAATTTAACAAGAAACCCAACGTAATTTTGACAAACATCTTAATTATTCATAAAATTTATTCATAAAATCAACGTATTAAAAAAAACGTTTGTTTCAAAAAAAAGTTGAACATTGTTTGACTATGAAATTAATAGATACTTATTAAAGAAATGACGGCTATTAAGGCCAATTTGTAGTGTTTAAAAAATAATTTCTTTAGATTGTTTGTTGATCCAAATTGAATAACAAATGGATAATACAGCTTGAGGCGTTTTTTAGAAAACAGCCTGTATCTGTATAACTATAAGATATACGTAAAAGTAGTGAACAAATAAAATATTAAAGATTCGTAACGATATTAAACTAAAATAAGAACTGCCGCTATTTTGAAACTATCTTTGGTGACGAGTTTTAGCCTCAGAGAAAGTTAGTGGAATCATTTTGTTATTTTAATAAAGTGCGATTTTCGGTGCTTAAGTAATCTGTTTTCAAAATGATTGAAAAGTTTTCAACTGGAAAGCATGCAAACAAAACTTAGTAAAAGCTTAAGGGGAGAGGTAGATACTATAACAAATTAGATAAAGGCGGAAGTAAGTACCTATGACATGGCTGATAATAAAGGTAATAAAGGTAAACAGTTATGTCCCTAGCATAAGAAGTACCTACTATAAAATTTTAATAGGTACATACACCACGAACGGCAAGAAATCTTTGTAGCGCGTCAATCTTTCGAAAATATTAAAAAAACATTTAAAACGTTTAAATTAGGTATAAGAACAAAAAATCAGTCAAATACTCACAAACATGAAGACACTCTATCAAAGTGGTCGCGTCGATCAAGTAACCGTTGCAGAGATTGCAGATCAAGACATCGTTGAGATCCTTGACGAAGATTCTTTTCCTAGTTCTCTCTGGTTTCGTTTCACTGAACGCCATCTGAAGCAACAACATGGGTTTAATTATATCACTTATATACCTATATCAGCTCTCACAAAAAAAAAAAAAACATTACAACCATTATAATAATATCGAGACAGTTGAAGACTCGTGGTGGTATTTCAACTTTGCATCACCCAGGTGAGTTAATCGTGCAGCCACAACGGTGCTGTCATGCCTGGCCTGGCTGCTCACGGCCCCTCCCCATCTCTACGCCCACTTCCAACTGACCCCGACTCAGTAATTGCACCTTAATCTCGCATCATCACTCGCAACATGAAAATTGCCAGATCGTGAGAACTATCAACAACAAGAGAAAGTGATTTTGATCCAGTTACCACCTTATAGAAGAATTTATTGTGTAGGTATCTATGTACCTATTAAGTAATTTCGTAAGTAAATTAAATTAATTATTTTTATTTAATGTTTATTAATTAGACCCTTGTAGATAATTATCTACATAAACTTTAAAATAGATAGCATTATGGCTGTGATTATACTTAGTGCTAAAAAATCTTCTGCCAACTGTACTTACATACCTACCTTACCTAAGTACCTACACTGGCAAACAAAAAATTAGGCACGATATTTCTTCCCCGTGTAAACCAACTCCATTCGGTATAGGATAACAAGGGCATTGCAACCCACCCATTTCCAGGTAATTCGCAGGTCCTACAGTCCGTTTTATACAACTTCAAAATCGTCGATTTTGCTTCACGAATCGTGTCTAATTTTTTGCTTGTCAGTGTAAATAGTATAAGTAGACTGATGCCCGGTTTCACAAACGTTGACAAACTGCTAACAGTATAGGTAGGTATGTCGAAATTTGACAGAGAACCCATAGATAGCAACGGATCATAAAATCATCATCGATATTAAAAGCGTTGATGAATGATTTATGTTTAATTTACGTTTGTGCAAGCCAAAATATCGATAATGATTGTGTTCATCCGTTGCTGTGAGCTCGCTGTCAAATCTCGACAAACTGTTAGCAGTATGTCAATGTTTATGAAACGGGACATAATCATTACCTACATATAAGTTATAGAACTAATTAAGTTTTTGATACTGGATTATAATTAAAATTCACGACAACCAGTGGCATTTTAGATCTAGTTACCGATCTTTTCTCGAAAAATCTTTTTATCACGTGATAAGTTGATGGGAAGGATTTCGGCCATTATCGATTCAGTAATTTCTTAAATAAAAATAATAATAAGTAAATTAAGTGGTTTCCAGCTACCTCCGACTTGAAGAGTTTACCTTGCCATCCCCCCACTTCGGGCGTACTCCATTGGCGGCCGGGTCGCCCCTGGTTAATTGCACCGCTAGGGCACCCTCACCAACTCCGATTAGGGGAGCCAGCAATCGTGTTTAGGGTCGACGAAGGGCCACACCCACCTCTTCGACCCTCCTGTTATCCTGGTAGGCAACCCTTCGAAACCACGTGTCAGAGGTACGAAACAAGGTCAGAAGAGTCGTAGAGTAAAACGACGCGAGAAAAGCGCCAGAAACGCGTGTATAGTAGTTTGATCTAAACGAACGAACGTAAGCGGAAAAGGGAGGTCGAAGGTCTTTGAGGATGGAGAAGAACTGCGTTATTGTTTATGTTGCAGGGGTGGAGGGAATGAAAACGAACAACCGAGGAATGGATCGATAAGGGGGAAGGAATCGGGGGGTAAAATTCGTGTGTAAGAGGGACGAATCGTTTTAATTGGATTGGGGGAGAGTTTACGCTTGGTATAAGTTGAGTTTTTGTGACTTGCTAATGGAGCACTTGAAAGCTTTACGAGAGATTCAACAACGGCTTAAAAAATTTGAGAAGACTGGACTTCAATTTTTTAAACAATTTTTTTAACAGACAATATAATTACCAGTAGATATTGCTATGACGTGCTAGAAAAAGTACCAACACATAATAATATTGTTTACAAAAGAAACCATATAAACTGTTGTTATTGCTTTATAAGAAGCATTATCAAATAATCGATTGTCATGGCAACAACGTTATTGATAACGTCGGGAACTAACTTCAAACGACAAAAGTTCTGTTGATATTGTTGAGTTTTAACGGTTTTTCGGTTAATTATTTTGACATAAATATGTCTTATTTAATCTTATCTTTTAGTATCTAAGATTAAAGAAAATAATAACATTAAAAGAATAGGTAACTGTAAAAAAATCTTTATTTTGGGTAAATTAATAAGAAGACTCATTATGATATCTATTGTTCTCATAGTGGACTTTCCGTGGATACACCACCTTGGTTCAATCATTTTAACAATTTGGTAAGTACTTACATACCTGCATACTTATAGGTAGGTAACACTTAAACTTCTGTCTGCTCAATTATTTCTTCATCATTGTTTCATACCTATTCGTACCTTCATTATATTTTATTACCTATTAACTTTAGCAAGAATTTGGTTAAAAGTTGGGTGTTTCATAGGTAACGAATTGTTTTCCAACCATCTCCAGACATGCGTATCTATAGATACGCATTATATTTATTTGTGATTTTTGACAGGTCGATGCCCACAAAAATGTCAAAATTTGTTCCTGTTTTCTTCATCTGGATGTTTATAAATAATCAGTTTAATGTCTCATTAAACTTCAACACTCTATACATACAGTATGATTCACGGTGTGAATAACGTTGAAAAATTATGGTACATATGTATAAACAAATTACCTACCAAAATATTGTACGGCAAAGTTTATAAGTAACGATATACGTCAACCTCACACACAAACGGCAAAAAGTTATTTTTTTTAAATAGCATGATACCTAATTAGATATTTCAGTTGGTTAGGGAAAAGTAATGCGCTTCTAATGATATGTGCCTATAGGTGTACCTACTAAAGATTTTTAAATATTAACAATTTTCTTATTTATCAGAAAATTGAGTAGCATCGACTTCTAGAAAGAAGGCTTGTCTTGAGTAGTAATTGTTGACAAAACAAAGTTTTAACCAATCTGACAGATAATAGCCGCAATTCCTGTGTTTGGTCTTTAATACCAAATTGTTGGTGTCTCATTGTTTAGAGGATGGCCAATAATTACTCAAATTTTGGTAAAACAAACACAGGAATCCGTCAAATTCGTTGCAAACGTTGTTTTGTCAATACCTAATACCTACTTCTAAAGTCAAAGCGTTCTAGAAGTCGGTGCTATTCAATTTTCTGATAAATAAGAAAATCCCTAATATCTAAAAAAACAAACATTTTTGGCATAGGAACCTCATACATCATTAGAAGCGCATTACTTTTCTGTATCAACTGGTGTATGTAATTAGGTATCATGCCATTAAAAAAAATGACTTTGCTGTTCTTGTGAGGTCGACGTATGTCGTTAATTATAAAATTTACCGTATAATATTATATATATAATATATAAAGTTATATCTCATACAAATAAAAAATTCAACGTGCTGTCGTCAACTAGCTGACATTTTAATTTTTTAGTCATATCACTTTCCCGTCAAAAGTTTGTATAATAAGTAACTTATTTCTTTTACATGAATATTTATTTCACCATGATTTATTTCATCATGATTTAGGTAAGTTGTCTTCTTGTTGCTTAACATTTCATAACAACTTTAGCTGCACCCTTTCTATCTCTTTTTTTCTCTATAATACATCTTGATACTCTTGACACTCTTTTTTGGGTTTTTCGTTTTCCATTATTTAAGTAAGTGCCTAATACTTTTGAGTTACCATGTACTTAAATGAATGGAAAACGTTTTTCACGAAAACGGAGACGGCAAAGTCACCCCTTCATCTCAAGTTGCTATTTTAAATTGACGATTATTTCTTCTGAATGATGATAATTATCGCTTCAATTGTAATAGATTCTCTTCTTTTATCTTAAATATACTTATTTATTAATGCTGCAATCTTGTACTGCTTTTTCATTCTGCATTTATACCTAAGTCAATTGTTTTGTTGTGTTGCATTCATTTCTTTACCGATTTGGAACAAAGAAAGTTTCGATTGAACCGTTGATTATTGAACTCAGTCGTTATTGTAGATATACCTACCTAATTATAA
The DNA here is from genome assembly GCA_951805265.1 of Schizotus pectinicornis. Classification (NCBI taxonomy): domain Eukaryota; kingdom Metazoa; phylum Arthropoda; class Insecta; order Coleoptera; family Pyrochroidae; genus Schizotus; species Schizotus pectinicornis. The sequence continues at coordinate 1,563,091 of OX638210.1, forward strand.
AAGTTTCTTTTCTTTAAATGTTTTCCTTCTAATTTGATAAACTTTATCATCAAATTTAAGTTCACATTTTGTCTCTAAACATTCCTTGACTCATTCACTCTTTTGTGGCTATTCCATTCTATTCTTATCTTTCAAAGATTGTCTTCTTTCTAATTTATTCATCTATATTAATTCCACTTGTATCTATTTACTATCACTTCCGATGTAAACAATGTCTCATTTGTTTGCTTAAACGCCATCTCTTATAAATAAATGTACCTACCTACATCTACTTAATTCCTTCGCATTTTGATATTATAATTATTATGCCCCACTTTCTAATTATTTTCATCTTGAAGGTTGGTCAATTATTGACCTCTTACCTGTAGGTACATCTTCTTCGATATTACTTTGTCAAGTTTTTTTTACACCATTGCGCTATCTTACCTGTTGTTTGTGATTGCCAAATAGGTAGTGGCAACACTGTCGGTCCAATCTTAATTTATCATCTATCTAACTGATTTTGGAGCTCTTCGCGCGAGCACGCTAAAAAATGGTATTGTATTTTTAACAATAATGTAACTGGTTAATATGATTTGGTTGCGCCATATAAACATTGTTGTTACCTTATTTAAAATGTTTTGTTGTTCCATCAATCTTTGATAGTCAACTTAACAAGTTGTTTTTATTAAACCCATAATTGTTAAACCTAATATAATGAGTTGTTAAGAATACCTACTTTGGTGTAAAGTTAACTGCAAGCATCTACAAGTGAAGTAACAATCGGCTATATGTTGATGATACAACAAGTTGTGGCTGAGCCTGATAAAGTTTGTAACATAAGTTGTTGGTATACACACAACAATTTAAGTGTGTCTACCCATATTTATTGAACTTATTTTTGTCACGTAGGACACTTGACACGTGATCTCGAAATACACTTGTTCATTGGCTATTTTGCCATTAATTCTGAACAAAGCGGGAATCTGCAGACGCTGACGCTAGTTTGGTCGTTCACATTTTCCTGTTGCAGCGTGTAAGTAGCTGTTCGAGGGTTAGTAAGTTTAAATGGTAAAATGTGTGAGTTTGTTCGAGAAACCCTATCACTTTGGGGATTTGGAGACTACATCAACATTTTTGAAGGTAAATATGTTACAATGAGTCTTCAAGATAATCCATTATGTCATCGTTATTTTATTTGAATCCTTAAACGTCGTTATAGTCTTGCCTCCGAACTGAAATGATGTTATGGCTGATTATTTCCTGTATTTCTTAGAAAACCATGTCGACGAAGAGGTATTTCGAAATATGGAGGAAAACATGTTAAAGGAGCTAATTCCCTCAGTGGGTCTAAGATACAAATTTTTTAAAAAACTTCTGGCCTTGAAGGAAAGTAGTCGGGATGAGGTAATTTTTTCCCATTTTTCGTTTTGTTATTGATGTAGACACAATTACCATAAAAACATTTCTTCCACTCGGTTGCATTTCTGTATAGGTCATTCTTAATCATTAGACTAAATTAGAATTAGACTCAAGTATGAAAAATCTCAAGGTAATGTACCTTATGATCAAATTGTCTACTTTTCATTACCACTTTCTGATATAAGTATATGTTTTCCACTTTCTACATGGTGCAGCTCTATATGTATATACGGCAAATAGCATTAAATAAAAATTGTTCACAAAGGACGATTAAGCTTTGTAAACAATTACAGATTATAGGTACATCTTCTCTACTCTTAAATTACATACATCATCTATCATTTTTTTCTGTTTCAATATTTTTTTTGCCTGTTTCAGTGTAGGTATACCTACGTGAGTTAATGAATATATTTGGTATTGTTAAGAGAAATCATTAAATTTAAGATAAAACCATTGACTGTTCTTAATGTTCTTAATTTTCTATTTATGTATTTTAGTTTCCAATAACCAGCAGCCCTATTGAAGAGAATGCAAATATTTTAAATTATCACGCCGTGAGCAACGTACAAATTGTGGCTCTAGAGGCAGATACATCATCTTCAGGAAGTATCACCAGTGATGCAGAATCTGATATTTCGACGTACCAACTTGTACACAATTTGAGTAAGTCTCTCTAGTTTCTTTGTGAAGAAAAGTGCATAGTAAAATAATTATCATTTTGTAGAGAGTGGCTACTATCAGCACTATCCAGCATTGGGAAATGTTGGTTTCCCAATAAATCAAGGCACCACTACTTACGGCTACTTAAAAAGTCAAGTTAGAGGCGTAGAAGTGCTTGAATCATTTAAAAACTTAAAAAAATTAAATAGATGTTTACTAGGTGAACTCCTAATTGAAAAAGAATTAAAGGACGACCCAGACACAAGGTAAAAAACTCTTAGAATAAGAAAAGAAGTCTTAATTAGAGGTTATTAATATAATTTTCAGAATTTCTACAAAAAGATTTAAGGAGCTTGCGTTTGATATTACGTTAACATTTCCCGGCGAATTTGGTGAAACATATTACGTACCCTATTGCAAAACAATTGAAGGTGCAATTGCTAGTGCTAGGGGAATTCTCTGGGACAAATATGTCAGCAAGAGAAGATTATACCGGAAGATTGGACTAATAAAAAAGAGTTCAAAGTCTCCGCTAGTAATTAGTAAGTAGAACTATTAAAGTAAGGAGATCTAACAATCTTTGCAAATGTAAAAATTTCAGATTTTCCTGGGAGCTCTAGCTCCACCAATCCTGCAGATGAACAAGAGGAAGATCCGGAACATGAGCTGTGGTTACAAAACAATATACACCCTTGGGACCAAGTTATTGATAACTGGAAAAAGACAAAACATTTGAGAGTAATTACAACAATTCAAGAATACTTGCAGAAATATCCCGCTTTAAGACAGCCTGCGGGGTATACTTTGGTAAATTTGGTATATTGCAGTATTAATGTTAAGTTTTTATTTTTATTATCATTATAGTTGGAGCTGGACTTTTCCTTTATGTATCCTGATACCAATTTTTTTAATGAGTGGCCAACTGTGTCGAGAAAAAAGGATAAATTGTATGTTTCTTTGCGCTATAGTCTGTAATACCTACCTACTCTACTTAATATTTAATAAAAATTAATTTGTTTCTAAAATTGATGTTTATTGTATTTGTAACCATACCACTTCAACATAAACTGTTGTAAATATATACAAAATATTACTAATATTTTTGCATTCACTTTTACAATAAGTTTCTTAGAAGCTACAATAATGATCCAACAGTAATTCTAGTTCTAGTAACATTTTCATTTGGAAATGTTACATCAAATCAGTCCAGCAATGCTTGCTAAAAGAACAAAATTTGTGATCATTTTAAACAGCAAGATATTCTAAATTTGGGCCTCCATAACATCACAATGTTTGAAAGCGTACTACAATTGTGTATTTGTCATTAGAGAAAATATTTCAAAAAGTTTTGTTGAAGTGACAATATCTGTTTAATTTATTTAGTGTCACATTAACAATTTATTGTTGTTGACCCAACTTCATAAGAAGTAACACAATAATTTTGTTACAACAGACACTAATTATTGCTGTCACGATTTTCTCCACAATTTGCTGATAAAGGGTCCACATTTGTATATATGGCAACAAATTATTTCTTAGCGTGAGGCTACTTGAGGCTTTGTTGATTGCATAATCACTCCCCCTTCACTCTTCTCATCACGAAACTTAATCATAGCCGTTCAGTTTATTACTCCTCAACCAACCCATCCTTGTAATCCTTCTACGTTGCCATGATAAGTCGTCAAGGGTAGCAGCCCCTTATGCATTCACACCTGTGTCCTCTTGTTAATTGGTACTTCGCTTATCTGATGGGTCCCTGTTTTTGTATAACATCAGTGACCAACACGATTTTTCTCACGTTATTTCTAATTCTAAAATAGCTTTGAACTCAAGAAAAATGCATTTCAATAAAAATTTGGAACCACTTTTAGTTATCGTTAGGTATCTCAATCAGAATCATAAATGCGCTGATATAGTAGCTCTTCATCAGTGGATGTTTGCATTGATAGTTACTATAGGCTACTATTTTCGTGTTATTTACAGAGACTCAAGCTTCGAGTAGTCTCCTTAAACATAAACATAGATCTCTCGCCAACACTCCATTGATTAATACTGGATATGACGTGATTAAGGAACCCTAAACAAGCAGGGGTTTTGTCGCGTATATAAAAAGCCAACTATCGATTCCCGGCCTGCCTTCTTTATTACCCTATAATTGGGCCTAAACTCGTCCCTATAACAGCTAGAACCGTATGACACTTACACCAGTTATTTATGATGGTATCAAATAAAATACTTACTCCACACTTTATGTTAATCTATTTCTTTAAGTTAAGGGTCCCCCAGAGAAGGCCGTCGGTGCTTGGAGTTAAAAATTTGAAATTTGATAAAAATAAACAACCTATAGGTAAGTAGTTAATGCACTACAAGATGACAGTATCGTGTTCTCCAAATTTTTTTCCGTATAAATTTTGATTTTTAATCGCGATTTCGTATCGAAATATTTACTTTATCATTTTGATTTTCATCACGCTTCTGATCACGACCTCCAAAATTGATAACGAATAATTGGAATATTTTTTGAATTACACGTATTTTTTAATTTCTTTCCTATAGGCATTTTTTCTAACAACCTTATTTTTCGTTTACCAAGTGCCTTTGTGGCTACCCACCATTTATGTCTTTTGCATTCACTTAACTGGAGCCCTACCTGTTTGAAAAGTACTTCCATTACGTTATAAATAACTGACGCGTCATTGTCAGGAAATTTGACTGCTTGTAATCCCGTCTTGCCATAAACTCTTTAAAATTTCCAGGAACTTCTTAAAATTACAATTAATGATACTTCAATAAATACTTTAAAAAAATATTATCATCAGGCACGTGTATCTAGCGGTATTACAAACGTAATAACAAGAAAATTTCTGATCAAAAAATTTTATATCGTCCCGACGATGTATGAAATTAATTACAAGCCAGGCAATGACGCCATATTGTAGTCCATAGTTCATTTCTGCAAAATTTCGAATTTGTAGTGTATTAGAAATTTGCTGTTAGACACCGGCGGTCCTATAGGTGACGTAAGTAAATGTAGATAAAAGCCCATATGCATATTTTGGTACAAACCTACCGCACAACCAAATAAAATTTTGGTTTCAAACTTAAAAAAATTAATTTATTTCCAGAACCGTAAAAAAGATGTTCATTGTAAATCATTTACAAGAAATTTTAAAAGTAGTATAAATATAACCATAAAGGGTAGTTAGGTGTAGTAGCGTAAAAGTTTCGCTTTTCTTAGATTATGTGTTAATTGCTTAAAGTTAAACGTCATTTAACCGTGTATGTCAGCAAATGCGAAACCGACATCAAAGCAGGCGGAGGACGTGCCAAAGTCAAAGAAAGCACGGCCGAAAACAATAGAGACGAAACCGTGACGTATCTGATACGATAAACCACATGTCAACGTAATAGGTCAACAATACAAAGGGATCTCCGGGATTCGAGGAAAACACGATTGTAGAAGAGGAAATCTCGAAGGAAATAGACCATCAGACAAAATCTCGACAAGCACTACTGAAAGTAGTGATAAAATCATTTATTGCAGGGTCATTAAACCCAGAATATTAATTGGTATGTACGCTACCCTAAATGTGCGAAATCTCCGGTACAATATCCTAATGAGAAAATCCAAAAAATGGTAGAGATAAACAGAACAATAACTATACGTTAAAATAGAAAATGGAGCAAAAAGAGAAAAATTATAACACACATTAAAAAATTTGTGGGAAAAATATTACTTTTCGCCTTAGTAAATTAGACAACGTATAAAACAATGCTAAACATGGGTAAAATTGAGGGCATTTTTACACCACACAAAAGAAATAAAACGTTTTCAATTTCTAATAAATATCTTTACTGCAGTTTACACTGAGTATTGTAGAGGTACCTAATTGTATTGGATTTACACTAAAAGTCACTAAAAGTGCAATAATTAGCGATCTGCCCGCCAGAAACGAGGGAACGCGTCAGTTCTGCCTGTTCTATGGTGATCGAGTTAGCACACAGCATCACGATCTAAGCCAATTATTAACAATTATTAATTTCGTTATAAGTATGAAGTGCTTAATAGTGACGTGGAGAGGTGTGAAAAAATGGGTAGCGGTAGAAGAAAGTATATCGTACCACAACTTTCTTGAAATAGGTAAGTACATAAATGTAGTTTAGTACTTCTTTTCCTTTACAAAAGATTCCTCATGAAATACAATCTCTGAATAAGAATAATTTAGTTATGCTGACATTTATTAGAATCATTGGCGCCACTTTGAGTTCTTTATTATGTAAAGTTAGCTTGAGTGCAAACATTTTCTAACTAGCTGTAGTCAAAACAAAATATGACCATGAAATCACGGGACCGGCGGCGGTGAAACACCCGGCTTGCATTATCGAAATAACCCAACTCCCAACTCCGTCGTAATAAATTTTTTCATTATCACTAGGGGACTACGGCCTTTAGATCCAACATTTACAAGTGGTAATACTGTTTTTATATAACAATTTTCTGACACTTTTTGGACCGTTAACTTTGGCATTAATTTATTTGAAATTGCTATGAGATACAGACTTTTTTATCAATTTCTCTAGTTTCTATAGCGTCCTCAAAATTCCTCAACTGTTCTACAACGGATTTATTGATTATGGACAAAATTTGGGCCAATATTGGATGAACATTTCTGGCCTGTATTTGTCAGTCTTGACGAAGAACGCCCTGAATTAACATTGCTAAGTAAGTCAAAGAAATACATCCGGTTTTCATTGTCAACGTATTAATTTTTATAGCAACTTCAACAACTATAGCTGGTTATAATCGTTGGGTAGACGATTGGGAACTCGAGTGAGTTGAGACCGGGATTGAACGGAGGAAAAGATACGTGGATCCCGTAGCCGCAGAGGAAGAGCGGTCCGAATTCGGAAGGGTGGCTCAAACCGCCGTAGGTTCAAAGCCCACCGTCGGCGATTCACATTTTTCTATGGTTCAATGGTCGTTATCAAGCTGTTCTAAATATTGACAGGTCAACAAATGAAATGGGTGATGAGCTCAACTTATCGTTTTCCCTACTGTTACATGGTGTCCTACCTCCAGTGATATGAGCTTCCCATAATCTTAAGTGGTGCTGACGAAGCAGGCACGTAACTATGGGGGGGCCAGGGTGGGCCCGGGCCCACCCACTGGCCCACCCAAACGTACGATAGGTATTAATTATTACAATTGAGGTAGCTAAATTATAGATATAATAAAAATTTGGTTTCATATTGTGAAATTATGTGCCGGTGTTTATTTAGGAAAGTTGTATTCGCAGATATGCATAACGAATCGACTCTAGTATCACACATGTGACGGGCAACCGTCCACAACTCACTCGAAATAACTCAGGCGGGCAATGGGATTGATATTTTATGACCGTTTCGAAAAATTCAAATGCAAAACATAATACTTAAATCCAAACCAAAGTGACAAAACTGTAATAAAGCACGTTCTGATTTGCTTCGGTTTTTTACACTTCTTAATTCCCAAACATTTCCTTTTAGTTTCGTTTCAACTTTCGGCCGTGTTGTATCATCGTTTCTTTCGTAGTTTTGGTTAAATAGTGTAAGCATTCAAAATGTGCGCAAAACGTAGTATTGCTGACTTTTTTATTTCAACGAAGAAATCAAAAACTTTGGAAGATAATGAGAGTGTGGCGAGTACTAGTAGTAGCCAACTTGAGATTGAACAGAAACATAAATAGTCAGCATGTCGTTAACGTTAACTATAGATTAGGCCTACGGCCCGCAGGCCGTATGCGGCCCCCGACAGATATATTTATGGCCCGCCAAAATTTTTCAAAAATACATTACTACCGGCCCGCCGGCCTGTTGAAATAAATAAATGGTAAATAAAAAATAAAATTTACATTTTAAATTTTATTAATAATTTTTTTTAAACCCCAAGAAATTCAAGAAAATAAATACGCGCCACTGTCGCTTACATACCTATCTATAAGCATTTTTGTATGATGTGTCAACGAAACAATACTAAATGTTTTCGAAGATTTGTTGATTTTAGAACACACGAAACTAATTTCCAAATATTTAGAATCCCTTTGGTACCTACTAATGTAAATGAAGTTCCTATAAAATTTCAAATGGAACTAATTAAATTACAATCAGATGACGGCCTTAAAAGAAAATTTAACAAATGCAGTTTGTAAGAATTTTACATTAAGTATTTTCCAGCTGGAAAAACTAGTAATTTTTCCATTTTTATTTGTAAAATGATGGCATTATTCGGAAGCACGTATTGCTGTAAGCAAATTTCTTCTCAAATAAATTTTACTAAATCGAAAAATAGATAGAGACTAACCGATAATAATTTGGAAAATAAATAGTTTGCGAATTGCAGTTGCTTCCGAGTCACTCGCACCTAACTTTGCTATATTAATTAAAAACTGCCTTCAATCTCAAATATCACACTAACAACAGCACTAATAAAATATCGTAAAATGTTGTTATGGATATAATAAGTATGGATTGTACTGCCTTCTTATTTCAATTTGTTATTTTTTTTTATTTTCTTTTTTTATGTTTTATTTTGGTCCCATCCACATACATCTTATTATAATTATATCATTATTACAAAATATATGTATTTATAAGACCTAATTTTTGAAGATTCAATAATTATTTGAAAACGTTAGAGAAAAAACTCCAAATACTTCTTGAATTGAGGAAGAATCTCTATGCCAGAATTAGTTTCTTACATGTCGATCATAGAGATTTTTCCTCAATTCAAGAAGCATTTGGAGTTTTTTCTCTACGTCTTCAAATAACTCGGCCAGAAATCCGTCAGTTTTGGTGAATACAGTTGCATTAGAAATGAAGACCTGAACTAATTTTGACCAAAAAAAATCGATAAGGTCAATACATTTTTGTAATCAGGAGAACTCCTTTTATCAGATAGGGCAATAAAAATGATATGTTTGTAGTTAAAAATCAAAAGTTGGTCTACTTCCGGTCCAAAGCGGAAGTGCCAAAAATAATTTCTTACCCGTCGATCATAGAGATTCTTCCTTAATTCAAGAAGAACTTAGAATTTCTTCTCTACGTGTTCAAATAACTCGGCTAGAAATCCGTCCGTTTTGGTGAAAGAGTTGCATTAAAAATGAAGACCTGAACCAATTTTTAGCAACAAAGCAATAAGTCTAATACATTTTTGTAATCAGGAGAACCCCCTCTATCAGATGGGTTAATAAAAAAGATATGTTTGCATTTAAAAATCAAAAGTTGGTCTGCTTCCGGTTCAAACCGAAAGTGCCAGAATTAGTATCTTACACGTCGGTCATAGAGATTCTTCCTCAATTCAATAGGGATTCAGAATTTTTTCTCTACGTCTTCAAATAACTCGGCTAGAAATCCGTCCGTTTTGGTAATACAGTTGCATTAAAAATGAAGACCTGAACCAATTTTTAGCAGAGAAGTGAAAAGTGTAATACATTTTTATAATCAGGTGAACTTCTTCTATCAGATAGAGCAATAAAAAAGATATGTTTGCATTTACTACATTTACTGCATTTAATTACTAGCAACATTGGTTGCTACAAACAGCCAAAGGTCGAAAAAGCAAAGTGACCAAGAATACCGTTTCAGGATCATTCTTAAAAAGGTAAACTTTCTTGAATTCTTTTTTTCTTTACTATGTAATATTATTTTAAAAAATCTAACTTTGATAGCTCTTGAGGTTTTTTGAGTACTTACTATTACAAATTATATGGTTATCAGTAAAGTATGATAGATGCCGATATCGCTTCATGATTTCAAGTTTTTATTATTATTTCAGAACTCTGTACCTGCCCAAGAAGTAACTGAGGAGACCAAAGCAACTTACTCGCAGAAGGACCTAATAGAGCGTAGAGGCGTACAACATAATTGTCGACTAATTAAGCCAACTAGTATCTTTAACATTGTTGATATAAATTACGTAAGTTATAAAGAACCGTATGAAAGGTACACATTTGTATTTTGATCTCATTACATACTTTGTACCTAACTATTGTTAATATACGCAGAACACGCTTAATTGTTACTAATATTTAAGTTATCAATTTCATAAATTCTCATACCTGTGTAAGTTTTATATGTCGTTACGTATTATTACTAAATAGAATGTTTTATAAATAACATTACACCATAATGACTAATTTTACAGCATATAAGTCAACGATATAAGGTAATAATGTTTACTAAAATAGGTACTAAATGGAGTAACTCATAGATACGCAAGAATTGGTCAAGTTTACACAATTTCTGGCAAAATATTTACACTAGTAGCGGAAGGTATTCTGCCCTATACGGAGCTATTAATTTACCTTAAATTAGGAAAAGTTTACTAATTGTAAAAAGTAATTTTTTTACATAGTGTGGTGTGGACTTAAATGCTGAATTGAAGCATGCAGATATACATAGTAATACAAGTTCCATACAGCTTTAGCTAACTGATAAATAAAGTCAACTCATTATCGTCCAAATCCAATAGGTATCACCGAAAATGTAGAGATAGAATGCTTATATACCACTTAGCATGCCAGTATAATGCACACCTATTAACAGCAAGAAATAAACGCACAAAAAAATTTTTAACAAATGTAGCTAAACTTTGATTTCACAGTTGTTTCTGAGAAGAAGAAAGGAAAAAACCAGGCTGAGAAGAGCTAAGAAGTTAGAAAGAAGCAAAAAACCCACTGAGTAGTGCTTGATCATTTTGGTCATTCAATCTTCAGTGCCTTGTGCTCTGCTTGTCTGTCTATCTATATAGATACTTCCGCTTAAGAAAAGATACAAACAAGTTTGAATCAAGTGGTTTCATTTGTATACACCTAAGATATAGGTATGTATAACCTCACTTTTAAAAAATAGCAACAATAAATGACGCAATCATCCTAAAGTAGATTCAACGCAACACAACGCATAATACAATTCAAGTCAAAATGACGCAGGTTCAATTTAAGATAGGTACTAGTGATTCAATTTGAGAAACTACCTCGTCTCCTAAATTGAACCATTTGCAAATACTTTTGTATATGTATATGCATAGAAACAAGAAGAAGATTGCTAAAAGCTGCCGAATAGCAAGTAGGTAGGTATGTGGTTCTAAATGTCCACACTAATTTTCGTTAAAACCAAGAGGCGATTTTTGCTTTTGGTCCAAGTGAGCGCCAGTTTTTTAAAAAATAGTTCAACACTGGAAACCTTACCCTTACCCTAATGATCCTATTGTTAAAAAAGGCAGAAATAAAGTTAAAAAGTAAAAGAATCAAAACTAAAAAAAATCATCTTCTATTTCTTCTGAAATAGAAAAAAAACAGAATGTAGGTTCTGTAGGTTCTGTTTGCTTGAGAATAAAAAAAAAGTACATAAAATAAATAATAAGCAGTGTCACAACTCACAAGAAAAAAGAAGCTATTGCTGCAAAAATTAAATAAAGTAAAAGAAGATGTAGGTAAGTAGGTACTACTATAAAAAATATATATTTTGTGTTTTATTACTTCCTTATTTTTTCTATAGGTACTTACCTACCTACTTAACTTTTTTCTTTTTAATTTTTTATCACATAGCTACAATTGACATAAAGAAAAAAAAGACCGAAGCAACAGGCTGATCCAATGAGGACCTAAGTCCTTGAAAGCGCATTTATTTCCTTTGCTAGATACCTACTATCACAAAAAGAAAGCTGTTGTCAAGTTTAATAGGTAATATCTAGTTGAAAACCGTGCAAAGCACCAAAATGGTCAATATAGGGACTAAACGCCTCTTTCCAGGAAGCAACTGAACGTGCGCACCAACATTTCAAGGCCTCCAACCACCGCACTAGCCGTCATTAAACATTTCGACGCTTCCTAACCCATATATGCGGTCCTGGACACCACCAAATTACATCTTTTGCACCCATTAAATTTTAATGTTGAAATAGTGACAGGACACACTCGGCCACAGCTGTGTTATAAATAAACTTTTTCCTGTCGGAATCTCTCAAAGAAAAAACAATTGAAAAAATCAGCGCCTCCTTTACAAAACCATTGTAAAACCCTCCCCCTCCCCGTTATAAAACTATAACGGGATCGGGTAGAACGGAATTTCATCAGTGCACATCATCATAACTCGCAACCCCCCATGAGAAACGATTTTTTAGTTTTGCACCCCTCGCCGAACATGAGAGAGAAGGTTTTTACTTAAGCGAGAACAGGCAAGAGCGAGATGAAAATTCAACCCCGACGGCAAGAACAAAATAACATCAGGAACGTTCCGAAGCCCTCTGTATGCCCGCGTTCACACAAAACCCGTAACAAAAGAGCGAGAACGAGCAAACACAAGTGGGAAAAGGAGGAAAACAAAACAAGCCGCGCAGCAAGAGAAAACGTATAATTTAAAAGGGACGCACTCTGCCATTACAAATGAGTTAAAAAAAGAAAACGCCGCTTTACACGAGGAGCAAAAGCGAGAGCGAATGAGAAATTTCGCGTAAGGAAGCGAGAAAAACAAGAGACATCAAGTTTGCGTGACATGATATATTGTAAATAAAGAATCTTCACTTGTTCCGACGGCACCGGCTATTGTTTATTTATTCATCGAGGAGAAATTTCGACGTCAGGGGTGGCTGGCGTCGCTAATTAAGAGAGAGACGCCAAGCACGGGTTAGGAGTCTTCAATTATTATAATTAAAATTTCGATTGTTTCCACGGCGGCTATCTACGCGTCTTTGTTTGTTGATTGTGCACGAAATGTGCGATTCTTGTTTTGTTACTGAACCAGTTGTTGATTGACAAAATTGCATGGTTGTTAAAAAAAGCAAGTTACCTTTAAGTCTTGCGCATTCAACTGTCACCATCAGCGGCTCGCTCCACGGCACATTGCGTTAAAATCCGACCCGTAAATGGCAACGCGGCAGGCCCGTCGATGTAGCAACGTCGCAGCGCCTACATACACAGATACTGTATTGCATGTTAAAATATTCCGGGATTCAACACGCGATTTCGGTCACTTCTCGCTCGCGGAACGTTTTCAAACTCGCACAATCGACTCGTTGATGCTTGTGGATGGCGTCAGCGTTTTTAAATCAGTGAAAATCGCAATGAAAATGGTTTAAAACTAGTGGTGAACCTCGACGTGTTCCCGCACACAGAAATTACGGAATACTAGTGCCGATGCTCCGCTGTTTTCCACAGCCGCTTCGACCCGCCTGGCATTAACTCCGCCCTCGGCCAATGGCGCGGTAGAATTCGTATCGACGTCACGCGGGGGCAAACGACCGACGCCGGCCGTCGACGAAGCTATAAACGTCGTTTCCAATGCATTCCATTTTGTTATGTTGGGCATGTGTGTGAGGTTTTTCGGGTATTTTTAGAGGGACGATGAAGAGTCAACTGTAAGGGGGGGAGAGGCGTGGGCGGCTGATTTATTAGGTTTTATTGCTACGAAGTCGTAAAAGTGTCGATGATGGCTGATGTTGATGGAGAAAGAGGACGAGCAGACGAATATTCGTGCATGGTCTGTCTGCTAAGACGCGACGGATAGAGTTGACCCGGAACGCGTAAACAATTTATTGACAAACGCATTTCGTCAGAGGCCATTAGATATTTAAAACAACGTCGTAAACCATCAACTGATTAACCAACTTTTTTTAAACCAAAACAGGTTTTTAACAAAAATAACCGATTTAACACTCAGCAACTCTTACGATTGAAACCATAAACCTTAATGAAAACCATTATCACTGAGAGAAAACCATTGACTACATTTATGGGTCTATTGTTTAGTAACAACTCCAGAACAATAGGGTAGGACCTACTTGATACGTATAACTATAAAAAACGTTATAACTTAGGTAGTTAGAATAAATATGACAGAGACTCATATTTAGATATAGGTAGAGAAATATAGAAAAGAGAACATCATTCAAGCAAGATGTTGGCTTACCGCAAAGCTCAAGAGACTAGATTAGACACGCTTTGCATTCTTTATTTGTCAAAACTAATACATACCTATATGTATAGGTAGGTACCTCCCAATGTAATTATGTATAGGTATGTTGTAGTCATTGGGCGTAATTCGTCATTTCAGGGAATGCCCGGCAATCGCTGTAATTAAAATCGTTAAACTTTCTGTTTTAGGGCAAGGAAAACACAGGGAAAGGTGAGGAGGATAAGCAATACCAAATTCATAAATTGTCTATTCTCTTCACCTTTTCCTTGCCCTAAAACAGAGAGTTTAACGATCTTAATTACAGCGATTGCGGGGTATTCCCTGAAATGATACATTACGCCCAATGACTACGACATATACATTATATAGTCAGTAAAACACTGAAAAGCTACCGTAGGAGTGATGATAATAAACTAAACTTTATCTTTTCTAAATATCAGGATTGTTCGGCTAGAAAAAAATTGTTGTTCGGTTCAAAATGAGTGAAATGCGCTTAATTCATCAGATTGAGCTGGCGTTTCATGTTGTAGTAACCCGCATAGGTAGATAAGTTAAGTTAATAAATACTGACATGTTACGGCGTATTAAGAAAAAACTAAACTAGATAGGGAGGTACAAGAAGCAATCCCACTTACAGAACTACACATAGCTATGTCATCAACAAAATGCGCGAATAATTTCTATCAGTTGCGTGCAATGAAACAAGGAACGATTTGCTGAACGTAGGTAATAACACTAATGGGTTGTCGAGAATCCACCAATTCTAATATTTGACTGGTCCGGACTAATTTGGTTCAAGTGTGCATGATGACATTATGTGTGGTTCTCTAAATAAGATTGCTATACAGGCTGATGGCCCAGAAAAGGTGGGCAACTTTCTAGGATCTGATTTCCCATCATACAAAAATAAGCCGATTTACCAAAAATTACCTTAGCAAAACATTCTTCCCCCAAGAAGATACCTATTCATTCCTTAAGTTGATTTTTCAAAATTGTTTTATTCTTATAAGTTCTGAACGGTTCAACAAAATTTACCTATTGATCTTTGATCCATTATCCACCAACTAGTTGAAAGCAGTTATTTCGACTTTAAACTTTTTTATATATATTTTTTTATTTTTTATTTTTGGGGTGGCCATCGCAAACTACCTTTACCTACCCCAAATTTTTAGGGTGTTGATTTTTTAAATTTTTGTTAGAATTTTTAAATTCCCCACTCCTTTTTATATAAAATGGCCCTCTTACTAGATTTCGATAAAATAAACAGTTTCCGAGAAAAGGGCATTTGATGGTCCTTAGGTCTGGTTTTGATCTCAGATAAAGGTGAATGAATAAAGTAGGCGACCACTGAAATATTTTATGTATTTTATGCCTATGATTTTGAATGGGTCCATGAATTGAAATACCAACATAAAATTTTGTAGTAATCGCCTAATTTATTCACTTTTATTTGCGATCAAATCCAGATCTAAGGACACTCAAATGCCTTTTTCTCGAAAACTGTTAATTTTTCCGAAATCTAGTAACAGGGTCTTTTTTATGTAAAATGAAATGAGGAATGTAAAAATTCTAACAAAAAATTTAAAAAGTCAACACCCTCAAAATTTGGGGGTTAAAGTTATTAAGAGTCGTTTCTCATGGCCACTCCGAAGATGCACTCTAAAAAAGTTTAAAGTCAAAATAACTGGCTATTAGTAGAGCGTTTTCACACACACCGTCAAAACCGAAGCCGGTGCCGGGTGCAATCAAATAGATACTTTCACACATGGTCCGGTCCGGGAAATTTGCCGGTCCGACCGCCGGCAGCGGCAAATCTAGCGCTGATCTCGACAAACCGGAGATCGAACCGATCTCCGACTTGCCGATTTTAATATTTCCATATGTGTTTTTGTCAACATAGGTCAAAATCTGCCGGTGCCGGTGAACTGTTTGTTTGATTTTATTGTCGTTTTCATAGCGATCAGTGTAGTTTTTGTTTTTTTTTTTCAGTAAATTTTTGATGCATTTTTTTCAAATCAGTACCTACAGCTACGATGTACGATGTGGTTTAGACTGATCCATCTTAAGCTTTTCAAAAACTGACGTGTTAAAACTTTCTTCGAAGTATTTTACAGTCAAAGGGGAATGTAGGTACTACCGGCGCCACAGAAAAGTTTATGCTGAAGTTGGGCTAGTGTAAGCATTATAAGCGGACTTCAGACGGAGCCGAGGGTAGGTAATAAAGTAATAAGCATCAATGAGCGGACTTTTAAACGAGTCGGAGAGGGTGAAGGATAGGTAATAAACCATAATCATAAACTATTTTTGTCACTTTCATTCACAGACAGGATTCAACGGAGGTGCATAGCAACAAAACCACTTTGCATCGCGTGTGCTTAGTGGCAATATTTTGAAAGAAATAAAATCTGAAAATTCTGCTCACTTGGCGCGTGACGTCAGACAGACACGGGTTAGCCTACAGCTGTGCAATAACTGACATCTATTATCAATTATTGATAACAGATTGTTAATAGGTATGTTTCAACAAGCAGTTCGTATTTGGTCTTTGTCCTTTTGGTACATACTTCCTTCTAAGGTACAATAGTCCTACGAGATGTTGAACGCAGCATACATTTTTATTTCACTATGATGGCAAAGAATAAACTAGTGAACGGCACTGTCATTACCGGCGTGTGTGAAAGACATTTCATTCCGGTGACGGCTACGGCACTGGCTTTGGCTTTGCCGGTGGGTGTAAAAACGCCCTTATAGGCTGTAGATAGTTCAAAGGTCAGTAAATTCTATTGAACCGTTCAGAAGTTATAAAAGAAATATTTTGCGTAAGGTGATTTTTGGTGTAACTAGTGTAACTATTTTTCTCAAAGCAAAGAAGTTGATGCAACTTGCTGAAGGAACCGAGAAAGAACCTGCTGACAAGGCTTTGGATGCGTGGAAGAGAAATAAAAATATGCAGCATCCTGATTACGTTTGCAAACTAAACAAAAGTTTATATGGATTGAATGCGGCTCAATTTGTGGAACTTAATATAGTGCGCGATTGCGAGAAAAAAACAATTACCTACCTACTACATCAAAAACCGTACAAGAACGAAGCAGATCGATGTAAAATTTTACTTTGAGCGGGAAATGTGTGAAAGTGGCGTTGTTGCGTTAAATTTTGTAGAATCTAAGAAACAGTTAGCAGATACCTATATTAACAAAACCGCTTACCAAATTTGCATTTTTGGAAAGTATTAAAGCGCTGAAAATTTTTCCGTACCCTGATTAAGTGGAAGTCCCATAATATCCCGATTAAGTGGGAGTGTTGATGTACCTATTCGGGATATTAATACTTAGCTGTAGTTTAGGTACCTATTACTGTAAAGAATCGCTTTTATGCTTTTGCTACTGTATTGCGTGGGCTGTTTTCTTTAGATTTCACCTGCTTTGCTAGTTTTAAGTTAGTCTAGATTTGACCGCTCACAAAACATTGCGATATTACACTTCGTGTATTTTATCAGTTGTCAGAAAGTATCAGAAACGTGTCGGTATTTATGAATAAAAAGAATTATTTTTGATTCAAGAATATAAAAAAACTGCGCCAACATTTCAAAATGCCTACTTAATAAGTACTTAGGTAGGTAGGTACTTAATAAGACGCTGTTGTTCATTGACCGCGAGTTGAGACATTCACTGATAAAATTCTCCAAACTTTGATCTTTGACCGTTTATAATAGTTTCATATTGGGCTAACTTTGAATGCCGACTGAGCGGAACGCGGAGGTCCTCATCCGCTTTATTAAGGCTTGAATTTAAGAGACAATGATGAATTTGATCTACTTAGCATTTAAAATAGATAATACCTAACCGTCAATAAATTTCTTAACGGTTTCGGTTTTGTTGAAAGTGATAAGATTACTTCTGATTATTTTATTTAAATGGAATAATCTATGAGGTAATATTATTCAACTTTGTGAGTTGCATAGTTTTCTGAATCTATTTGCGCACATGTCTAGGACACCATCAGAAATACCAAAACTTTACAAAATGCGAAAAATAATAAAAATAAGTAAGTAGGTATAACCGTTCTCCCTTATGAAGCATGTCAACTAAAAATAATATGTGATGTTTCATTTTACAATGCTTGATGACTCTTATTATTAGATGACTTTATGAAAATGATGGCATAAAAATGCAACTTTAGATACGCAAAAGACTTATGCGAGAAATCGCACTTAAATCAGTCCATGCTAAAGTAATTAAAAAACACTAATTTTTTTCAGACTTAAACCGCAAACTTGTCGTTTTTAGTTTTTAAATTAAAAGAAGATAAAAAGATGCAAACATTTAAGATAGACCGATTGATTGACTCAGAAAAGTTAGTAAATTGTTGTCACTTTAAAAAAATTAATATGGTTTGTTAAGGCTATACTACTTGTTATATTTAATACCAATTTCTCGCTGTTTTTAATCACGGATATTTCCAAAACTATTTGACATAGGCTAATAGCACTTTTTTTATGGTAGCTTTATATATCACCTACTTTCTTATCTAAGCTAGCTTCAAAAAATGCAGCCATTTTCGGGTAAATAAATTATAAAATGGTAAAAATATCGCACTTATTCTGTTGTCTACAATGGTACCTAATTAAAAAAGCCGTAGCTAAAATAAAACTAGTTACGGAAGTTATTACAACTTTTGAGTACAAGACGCTAGTAACAAAAATGGGTTGGTTTATAAATAAAGAAAATTTTTGTGTAAAATGTCGGCACTGGTTGCCGCATCTGATCCGTACTGAAGTTTTCTTTCTCTCACATACTATCTCTCTCGACGGTCGAGCCTCAACCAAATCAGTTGAAGATCAGAGTTTACACTATTCAGTTCAGTTGTGTTTTGTTTATCAACAAACTGGAAAGTTACGGTATAGAATAGATAGTGCATTAAACGCAAGTCAAATTTATTAATGAGTCACTTTCTCTATGATTTTTTTATAACAATTTTTGTCACATCCATTCACATAGACCTATTGGCCCTTTCAATAATAACTATAGAACAGGTCTTATAGTATGCGTATTTTACAAAATAGTCCCGTTGTTGTAATGATTTGGACAAATATAACATGTTATGTCTGTTACTTGCGCTTTTATTTACAAAAAAATGTTAATTTTTCTTTTCGCGAGGTTTTCAAAACGGCAAATGGCATACGACAAAACTTAACAATATAAGAATTTAAACTCCGGAAGGTTTAAAACTGCACCTAAAAGTTTGTTCATTATTGCACCGGTACTAAAAGTTTTAATCCCACCATTGGCCTACTTATAATCCATATACAATGCTTATACTTCTATGCGGCTAAAGAAAAACTGAAAATAAAATAATAAAAGTGGATTTATTTACGATAGATTATAATAATAATACGTTTTTTTTTTACTTTCATAATGATAAAATTAAGTTACTTACAAAACATTTCTAGATCTAATCGATGAGTCGATAGACTAAAAATTATAATTTCTGTTGGTATCGCTTGATGCAGTCGTTAGGAGACTAATTCAAAAATTTATTTCACACTAGTGATCGCCATCACCCCATTATAGCGCACTCAGAAACTCGACGAGGAGAAAAATATTGTCGACAAAAAATTGGGGATAGGTCGCCGCGCTTCAGACCTGTTAAACGCTAATAATAATCCATAAAGAACTAATGCAATATAAAATCTTTTGCTGAAAAACCTACTTCGCCATGCGGTTAACTACGCGTTTGCCTTCTGACCGATTTAACAAAGCGAATAAATAAATTTGGTTAAAACAACTTAAATTGATTTAAGGTAGGTACCTGTGGTGGTTTGTTCACACCTTTACGGAACAGCCTGTATACTTAGTAATTCTTAAAAACCACATAAATCAAGAAGACGGTATAAATATTAAAAACTAAATATGGCGGAGACACTTCTGAGCATACTACAAGTAAGCGCAAAGAAAATATTTGCAACCCGCGTAACTATAGGGTAAAGGGAGGAAAGTTGGACCGAGAGGATAGACGAACCACGCGGGATATTTCGCAAAATTCGGAAACATAGGACTTCTGGTGCAGACCAGTGCGTTATTAAGACATGTGCATGTAAGGGATTGCCATATCGCGATTGTTTATATATAACGTTTCTTGTGATTTATTGGTTAATGTCTGTTTAAATTGTGTGCAAAATTTCTGGATAGTGACTTGTGATTAACTATACCGAAAGTCTGGTAAGTTTAAACGTAAAATTTGTACGGAATTGTAAATTACCATTGTTTAGCAAGATACCTTACCTCAATATGTAACACTCTGACCAGTTGTTTTGGCGGAAAATGCTGGTCCGTCTATCCTCCCATAAGAGGAGAGACGGACCAGTGACAAAAAGGAGAATTAAACCATTTCATTTGTTTTAGAAAATGCCAAATTTTTACACACGTAAAACGAATGCTGCACCAAGAGGTCTTTGGACGGCTGAAAACTTAAAATCGGCAATTGAGACGATTACTACAGGAAAAGTGAGAGTGAATGAAGCCTCTAGAAGTTTCAGTGTCCCTCAAACCACACTTAAACGTAGACTAAAAAACCGCAACACAGAAAAAGTTTCTAAACTTGGCCCTGATTCAACGGTGGGTCCCGAGGCGGAAGAAACTATCCCATATAAGGTGGTCCATTGCTATATCTATAAGGTGTAAAGCTGAAGAAAAACTGGAAATAAAATAAAAGAAGATTCAATCATCAATATTTGAATAAGCGGGTAAAAGTTGTTGGATTTCAGGCGATCTTTATAATATGATGCGTTATTGTGTTGTAATGGTTCTTTAACATTAAGCAACAACCATTACCATTAATAATATTAATAACCATTAATAAACATTTACGAATGCAGTCATTTGCAATTGACATCTATACACGTTACGTTTTTTTCGAATCGTTTTTATGTAAATAACTATTAATTTTGTTGTAAATTATAAAAAATGAACCATGCCGTCACCGAATAGAGTTGCAAATTTACAGAGTCTTGTAAGGCGATTTTAGCAAGTTGATTGTAATTTAAGGTAAGCATGTTAATATTTTTGCTGGAAAATTAGATGAGAAAATGTTATTAATAATAATTAATTATTATGCCTAATTCATAAGTTCCTGCAAATTTCGCTATGCGTTTTGAATATTGTACTATCGAGTTTGCAACGATGTTACATTTTTTCTCGTCGCGGATAACGCTGAATTTCAATTTTTCCAATTTTCACAATGATGCTGATTGTTAATCGAGTTGCAAAATTTTATAGTTCCGTTTCGATTCGTTACACATCACACGACAAAGTTTAAAAAATGTTAGAATTAATGTTAAATTTTTTTGTTATCATGTCTCTATTTACTGGCCTACACTGGATACGCGGCAATGTCCTACGTTATTGTACTGTTTTCTGTTGCATGCCTATACGACAGAACTTTTTTATTTAATGAGGCGGGTAAAAACTGACAACCGATGAAACGGAGTGATCTTGCGATGTTATTTTATTGCGCTGTTGCACGTTTGGACGCACTTTAGGGTTACTCCATTGAACCAAACCAAAATAACATCTTCCGCGCCTATCCTCGCTTTAACTTTGTTTCGCCTTCGCTTCGCCTTTGTTTCGCCTTCACAAAATTGCTAGTTACAATAAGAGCACAATGATGCGCTTTCCTATAGGTACAGGGGGGCCCAAAAGGTTTGCACCACCTTGAGGGTGCGTTATCTAGGATTAGTGTAGAGCACTGGAAAATTGTTAAAGAATCTATAGGACATATGTCTAGGAAAACAATATTACACGATTCCTTTGAGTATATACTCAAAGGAATCGTGTAATATTGTTTTCCTAGAAACCGTTTGTTACCTTTTTAGGTGTATTGGCCATGCTGCCATGTTTTCCCCATTGTTACATTAAAGATCTTATTTTATGATTTTAAACCTTAGACGCATAAATTCTCTGACTTTTTCAACATCAAACTCTTCAAAGGAATGAACTATACCTACCCCAAAATATTTCTTTTGTTTTGAAATAAACGTGTAGTACCCCCAAATTTAAACTTTAATTGTGCATTCCTTCAAAGAGCCATAATTTAAAACTGATAAAGGGAGTTGGTTGTTATATTTACACCAAGCTGGTCGATGCGTCATTCAGACAGAATTCATACACGCCTAGTTTTATGTCTGCATGAATGTTCATTTTCGCCATCAAACAGACATGAAGCTAGAGTTTACATTGGTGGTCCAGGACTGGGCCCATAATTTCAAGGGTGGGCCCATAAAATTAAGATAAAACTTACCTAATGTAAAATGATGCGTCTGTTGTTGTGGGCAGCATCGAACTTATCTATCTGGTCAAAATCGTGTAAATTGTGGGTTTGCATGTTTTCGTCATCTTCATTTTTCAAATAATCAAAGTAATCGACTTCATCTGCGATATCCTCAGCAACGAATTCGGAATCCGAGCTAACGCTAATAACACTAGATATCAAAGGTTGCGCAATATTGTCTTCATATATATTATCACTAACTTTTGTCTTGTTAACTTTTTCGAAATAATCCTGCAATGTTTTTTTAGAAGCCATTCTAACCCCGTAACACGCGTAAAGTTCATGTCGGCCGAGCAAACACATCAGACGACTGCATGATAACCAAAACTCAAAACGGGAAGAAGCCTGAAATTGAAACGTTGTTTGCCGTTAGTAGGTATTAAGTATTTAGTACTGATTTATTGAAGTGGTCCTTAGAAATCGGTACTTTGTTTTGAGTTGTGAGCTGATTACGCACCGCACACGACAGCAGAACCTTTTTGGCAGCGGTCATATTTCTTATAGCTAGTCATACCTAACAATTCGTCGTTCAATGTTTAGCCGGAAAAAAATGTTAGAATTGATTGGGTGAGCCTCAGGGTAGGCCTGTAAATTTTGGGGTGGGCCTCAGGGTAGGCTTGTAAATTTTGGGGTGGGCCAGGCACCTCCTTAGCTCCGTGCCTGCCATCAAATCAATAAAGCAATTAGAGATTAGACCAACTGCGTCCAAAATTCAGCAAACATAGCTAATTTAGGTGGTATTTTGCGCGCGAATGTGCGAAGCTGTACATGATCGCGTCGAGCCAATTTGTTTCCGCTTGATGTCAGTATTTCAGAGATATTTGCGCGTAAGCGTTTGCGAAAGTTTCGCGCGGTATTTCGTTGCGATCTGAACGCAGCTTTTGACATGTCGCGCGCGCATGTTTACGTTTTTTTCTATGTTGCAACTCTTAGAGCAAGAAAACTCGTTTGCGATATCCACAACGCGTTCAGTCCATTTCCACTGGCCATTGATCACATTAGATCCTTGCTACTAACATAATCAGTACCTATACACAATAAAAAGTCACAGTATTTTAAACGTAATTTGGAGTATATCTACTTCGATTTTTAAAAGACGCTAATTGCGTCACAAAATTATTGTCGAGTTACGCGCAATGTTATTACACGATTGTCCGCCCTGTTTGTTTTCAACATTATGACGCACGATAATAACGTTGCGCGTAACTCCACAATAATTTTGTGACGCAACTAGCTTCTTTTAAAAATCGGACCATATGGGTGTAATTCAAGTAATGTAACAAAAAGCGTGACAAATTTTGAGCTGTTACCTATACCTACTATGTAAATCAATTGAATAACATTTCTGTGTTGTAACGCAACAAATATTACTAATAAAATTAATAAAAGGACTCTCAAACAGTTTGCATCTCGCATTTCTTAACATTCTAATTCCTTGCAGTAGGCTATGGTGTGAACTGAATTAAACCAATTTCTTGTGACGAACGATAGGTAATAATAATTGGCCCGTTTTTAGAAAAGATGACTTGGTATTTAGCGTTAATTTAGCACATAACTTACACAACTTTACCACATAATCACAGCTTGTTAAATTTTTATCTCATAAATCCTTTTTCAGAACTTTCCTTGATTTACCCGCCATGTCACAAAGAAGCTAGCCACATGGACGATATAACCAATACATACATACAGGATGTTATTATTATAAATATACAATATAATTTCCTTAGTAGATTATTGGCATTTCAAAAGTATTTACTATTAATTTTTTTTAAAAGGTATAATTTTGAGAAAATACCAACATAAATTAGGTATATGTGCGTTACGTGATTATAAAAAGTCGCGCGATTTGTGAACTTTTATCCTGAATCCCTAAAGGAGGTCTAAATTTTAAACCTTCTAAGTTAACAGATAAAAAGGTACCCAAACAAGCTATTAAAATTAATTAAATACAACTGTCAAAATAGGACAACTTCACGTTATTAAATTTTCATGCGTGGTCTATTTGTCCAACACTTCGCTTTAAAACTTAAAATTTGAACCTTCTTTTCTTAATGAATTGGAGTTAGATATTGTTTAGAATATTTTATCATTAAATTCATATTAACCCTATTTACATTTCAAGCGGGAAACAATAAAAAAGTATAGCTTTTTAATATTATTAAGAAATTTTCTGCTGCTCCATTGTATCGTAAAATGTTTCTTTAGATGTGATGCAAAGAACTAACGGCATTTTAATGTAAACAACGACCAATTTACAGCAATTTCGAGCAGTGCATGGAAACAGACGGGTGTTTTACGTCTTGTAGACAATTTGCTAGTGACTGAAAATAGACGTTAGACGCGTTTGAAGTGAAGGTCATAGCAAAGTAAACAAACCCGTAAAGAGGCCCAAACGACAACAAAACTCAGTTTCTGAACTGCAACAAACCGAAAGGTTGTAAATGCCAAACAGTTTTAGCCAAATATCTAGAAAAATTGCCACCCTCTTTCTAACTTAACTTCAATTTACATCGTTAAAACGTTGTTTCTTATTGCACTTTATGCTTATCTCGAATGTTAACGGTAAGAACTAGAAGCGATCAAGAGTCTCAGACATTGAACCCAACAACCATTTTGTAATACGCCGTTTAAACTAAGTTACCGAGGTTATCCAGACTTAGACCATGCAGGTTCATCTTTTGTTTCAAATTTGGACTTTAAACTTATTTGAAAAATAATAGGTTAAATAGATACAAAATATTATTGTCAATATGTATTACTTAGGAGTAGGTTGTATGTTATATTTCCTACGTTCTAAGCGAAAGGTAGTGTAAATGTATTATGTTATGGTTTATGGTTGACACACCGTACGTCCGAGCTCATTTGTGAAGTCTGGGCTTAGAGGATTAAACCGATGAGATATACTAGTTTTATGTTTTGAATTTTTTGGATGGTTATTATTAATGGGTTAAAAATAAGAAAAATATTTATTCATAATAAACGAAAGTTGAGTCTAAAAAATGTAGGTAAATTATTTGTGGTGGTTTGGTAGTTATTTTATAAATAATTCCTGAACCATTTAAGAAAATGTGATAAAAAATTTACAATACAATATTAGTTAGTAAACTACGAAAGCGTCTAGGGGTCACCAAATTAAAATAAAATTATTTTTTCCAATATATTGGAAAAAAAATCCAATATATTGAAAATAAATTCAATATATTGCATTTATTTCCAATATATTGGATTTTTTTCCAATATATTGGATTTTTTTTCAATATATTGGATTTTTTTCCAATAGCGTCTCGAGGGTAGGAGTGATCGCAGAAAGCTGAAACTCGGCCTGCGACCTCTGACTGAGAATCTTAAGTAGGAAAAAAATTGACGACCCCCTCCCTTCACTTTTATTTTTCTCATACCAGTGGACTTTATCGCGATTACATGACAGGGGCGAACTGGACCCGGGGTGTGGAGGATATTTTTGCTACTTAAGGTGGCGAAGGAGACATTTTGCCAAATTTTGCTCGACTTTATACCACTGTAGTATGAAAACTTATGGCGTTAGAAAAATACATTTTATTAAATATTATAAAGGAATCTTTCAGTTACATACTACCGTAAAATTGAAGTATGCACCTCAATTAACAAAGTGGTAATAGTTAATTTAGAATACGTCTGCAGCAATCTTTTGATCGTTATATCGCGGTTACAACCGAAGATTTTGAGGACTTGATCATTTCCTTGTATACAAAAAATTGTAATCTAAAAAATAACGAGCTCAAAATCCGGCTAAAGTTTGAAATTTTGATTTTATGATTAATTAATCAACGTTGCCATTATTTTTTTCTATGCAGTTATATGTTAATAGCTAGATTTTAAAGCGCTATTAACAAAAGTTAAAGAAATTTTAAGAAAAGTTAATTAGTCTACTGTCTATCTTAATCGACAACCTACCGTCCTATGCTTGCCATGTTAAATTTAGTTCGGTGTAGAGCCACCACGTGGCGCTTCAAAGTTTGAGCTGTCACGAACCTGTCACCGTCGATCAGGGGTACACTTGCGGTCAGTTTTATAATCCCTTATCTGTTACTTTGCTAATGTACCATAAATAAACTGAAATGATGGGGAACGAAAGCAACCACGACAAACATAATAGTTTATTTTCGTTGTCCGGCGGTTACGGTGGTAATGAAGAAAACAAAATCGGCATGGAGATTCTTTGATAAATAGATTATTTTCCTCAAACTCATTGTACCCAATAAAATAACATTTCACTGCATTAGTGATCCTCAATTGCCCTGAACTTGAAAGTAATAATTGTGTGTTTTTTTAAGGGTTAGTTGGTCACATTCCTAAGAAAGACAAAAACTACGTCTTTTTGAAACAACAGCTTTTCTCATGGTTAGTTGGAGTTGGTCTGTACCAATAATGGAAACGTCTTTATTATTCAATAATGTTTCCGTCATCTAACATTCCTAAGAAACAATAACTGCAGCAACATTCAACCAATCCTTTCTTCTAAAGACTTGAACAGAAAATTAATAAAACTACGAAAATCAAAGCGAATGTAATGCGACTCTTTGTTGATTGTCTTACTCAAACCTGACATTAAAAGTCATTTAACCAGTATTAAAATCAAAATGAGGTATCTCAATGAGGTGGAAATTGCACGCGGTGTTGCTCTAATTGAAAATGGAACTTCCATTCGGCAAGTTGCAAGAGATGTTGGTGTGAGCCCATCGGGCATCCAGCGGTTGTGGAATTGCTATAGGACATAGGTCTCTATAAAAGACGCCGCGGACAAGGTTGTAAGAGACAGACGTTCCACGGAGCTCTTGCTCCTGAAACATGCGCATTATGGGTGATTGTTTACAATGTCCACTTCTTGGTTTTTGAGATGTAGATGTGCTAAGGCAAAGAAAATAAGAGTAAAAATAGAAATGGTTTGCACAAAAAAAGATATTGATTTCCGTAATATATAAATGTTAAGGAATGCTTTGCTGTAATTGGCTTTTTGAAAATCCAGAAGTGGGTAAAGTAAACAATGACCGCATTATGTAAAACGTAAAACATCTTTTAGTGGTAATTTCTAATCGTGCTTTTAAAAAAAAATTACAGGGCCCAGAACTGACCTTGTACAAAACTTTTTCGCGTGCTTCTAAAAAAAATGGAAAAAAATTTTTGTCCTGGGCCAAGAACCGAACCTACAACCTCGACAGTCTACTTTCAGCCACTATCCCATGCGGCTACCTTACCAGCAACCCTCAAGTGCTCTATCTTTGAAGTCTTTTGTCTCCATGCGCGAAGTACATAATGCGCATGTTTCACGAGCAATAACTCGGTGAACGTCTGTCTGCAGACGTAAATTTCGAAAACCAACTCGCCGACAACCTCGTCACAGGCCTCGTGGCAGTTACCAGATGGCATGTATTGTGATAAGAGAACCTTTTCACGGAAGGTAGTCGACCAAAGTTTATTGCCGATTAGGACACAGTAAATCTTCTTTTCCATGGGGTTGTGTCATAAATTATTTTGGGCCAAGAAACAGCGCCATCTGTAGAGTCAGAAACACAACTTGAGGGGTACATCGTCGCGTTAAGATTCTCAGTCAGGGGTCGCAGGCCGAGTTTCAGCTTTCTGTGACCACCCAACCCTCCAGACCCCGGATCCAGATTCGCTCCCGCCAAATAATCGCGATTTTTCTAAGTCCATTGGTAGGAAAAAAAATCAAAGTGAAGGGAGGGGTCGTCAATTTTTTTACCACTTAGGATTATCAATCAGGGGTCGCAGGCCGAGTTTCAGCTTTCTGCGATCACTCCTACCCTCGAGACGCCATTGGAAAAAAATCCAATATATTGAATAAAAATCCAATATATTGGAAAAAAATCCAATATATTGGAAATAAATGCAATATATTGGATTTATTTTCAATATATTGGATTTTTTTAAAATGGGGTCTGGAGGGTTGGAGTGGTCGTAGAAAGCTGAAACTCGGCCTGCGACCTCTGACTGAGAATCTTAAGTAGGAAAAAAATTGACGACCCCCTTCCTTCACTTTTATTTTTCTCCTACCAGTGGACTTTATCGCGATTACATGACAGGGGCGAATCTGGACCCGGGGTGCGGAGGATATTTTTGCTACTTAAGATTCTCAGTCAGGGGTCGCAGGCCGAGTTTCAGCTTTCTGTGACCACCCAACCCTCCAGACCCCGGATCCAGATTCGCTCCCGCCAAGTAATCGCGATTTTTTTAAGTCCACTGGTAGGAAAAAAATCAAAGTGAAGGGAGGGGTCGTCAATTTTTTTACCACTTAGGATTATCAATCAGGGGTCGCAGGCCGAGTTTCAGCTTTCTGCGATCACTCCTACCCTCGAGACGCCATTGGAAAAAAATCCAATATATTGAAAAAAAATCCAATATATTGAAAAAAAATCCAATATATTGAAAATAAATGCAATATATTGGATTTATTTTCAATATATTGGATTTTTTTCCAATATATTGGATTTTTTTCCAATATATTGAATTTATTTTCAATATATTGGATTTTTTTTCCAATATATTGGAAAAAATAATTTTATTTTAATTTGGTGACCCGTAGACGCTTTCGTAGTAAACAGATAATCTTAAAGCAATGATAGGTATAAAAATTGTTTTAGAATTATATTCCTAGGTACACTAACAATCAATAAATAGGGCACAGTGTTTCTTCCCAGTGTAAATCAGCTCCATTTGGTAGCATAGGAAGGGCTTTGGGATGCACCCACTTTCAGGTGATTCGTTGCCGGGCGAAGGAAGTGGACAACCGTTGGAGAAAGTATAAACTTCTAACGGAATAAATATTTATTACCCGTAGCACAATTTGGCAATAAGAATTTGCTGGAGTCCAATATGGCACTGGGCACGCCAACGCTGACACAGCCCATTTTACGCACCTTCAAAAACGCCGGTTTTGCTTCACGTGTCTCTATTTATTGCTCGGCAGTGTACCTATAACACGTAAAAATTGATACCAGAAGAGAAAATATTACCTAAATCTGTTCATATTCTTAATACTTATTTAGACTTTCTCACTTTTTGGTTTAAAATCAGGTATAAATGTTTAGAGATTTATGCAATAAAAAACTACTTTGATCTAGTTTAGATAAGATGCATAACTTTCCAGCAAAAGAAATTTAAAATTATGAGATGATACCTACACAAAATTTAGATTGTTAGGACGTTGAAAGAAAAAGTATCTTATATACTCATTCATTATCCATAGCACCATTAGGCAATAAGAATTTTGCTGGAGTCTAATTGGGCAGACTGTCAGGTCTGCTGCTGTCACAACCACTCCTACAGCTCGATTTACACAATTTCGAAATTAGTGATTAAGCTTTACGAGTCGTGTCTTCAATATTGCTTGCGAGTATAGATAGGTACAAAAAAATTTGCACAAGTAGGTACATACATACATACAGAGTAGCCGCGGCAATATTTTTTTAATCTCCACCCTCTTTGAGATATCCACCATCAGATTTAGAGTTTAATGTTTGCTCAGATTGTCAAACCGCCGGTTAACACACGAGTTAGTTACGACAACCGTATATTATTATAAGTAGAAATAATCAAATAATACCTGTAATGTCCCATGGTCCTTTATAAATCTAGATTTTTATGCCCAGTTTCCCAAACACACATTAGCGGTTCATTAAAGGTTGATTAACTTTTTTCTAACTTTTTTACTACTTTGATTGGCCATAATTCATTGTTGCAATTCGTAAGGTGTTTGATGGACATAACATTTCAACCTTTCACATTTCTAAAAGAAATTTCAAAGGTTCAACTTTACGTTAATGTGCGTTTATGAAACTAAGTTAGGTTAGGACTTTTGACGGTTATCAATAAAAGAGTGTATTTTAAACTGTCATTTCGATAATATTATAACCTCTAATAACCATAATTGTTTTTGATAGTGATTTTGATAATAAGCTCAAACAAAAGTTTTTTTGTAAAAATACTTAAATAAAAAGAATATAGCCATTTTGGATCTTGCTGAAAGTTTAAACAACAACGTTATACCAAACAAAAATAAAGCTGATTTTGAATGATCGCATTTTATCTTGTACAAGACCACTGCACAAATCCTTATGTGAATAAAACTTTAGACTTATAGGCAATGTATAGTAGGGGAAACCGAGGAGAGTTGTGACAATTTTTATTTTAATTAACATATCTCAGTCGAGAAACATTTTATATCTATGAGTTGTATGAGTTAATGTAGCTCAATCTATACTCTTTAAGAAATAATCATCAAAATTAATTAAAGTATTAAGGTTTCTGAAAAAATCTACAAAAATAGAAATTACTCACCGTGTCACAACTCTTCTCATACCAAGGTAAGTTGTGACAGATACCAAGGTGAGTTGTGACATCTATGTATTTAGATTATTTGTTAAATAAAATATACCATTATAAATAAATAACACATTTCTTTCGAACGAAGTACTTTAATTATTATTTGGTATGCATGTACGTACTATAATAACATATAATATTCAGTCAAAAATTAAAATTTAATTAGATAAACAATTATGGCACATGTATTGAAGCTCGCTCCCAGTGCAAGCTTCGTGAGACCAGCCTTTGCATTCGAGACACTGTATACCCACTTCTCTTTTGATTTACTATTGACAAAGGTCTAAAGGCAACACAAGCAAAAACAATCATTTTCTGCATCTTCTTCGGCTTCATCCTCTTCATCAACTTTACTTTTCTTATTAGTCTTCTTAATTTTTTTAGGTTTCTTTTTTTTATCGCTTAAAACACGTTTTTTTACATTTTTTATCTTTCGACTAGCTTTATGGCAGCAATTTCATCTTTGGTAGGTGTATCAGTAAACACAACAGATTTGATCTTGCGTCTATTCCTCAAAGGCCAGTTCATAAATTTCGACACTACTCATACCCCTATCAGTCTTTAGTTTCTATTTATTTGGCATTCTGAAACACAAAAATAGCATTTTACCATGCAGTATGACACCAAAAGACAAATAAAAGAACCTTGCCAGAGAAATAAACAAAAATAGGAGAGTTGTGACAAGCTGTCACCACTCGCCTAGGTGCCAAAAATAGTGAGCCGGTCAGAATAATAATTCTTATTGTCGAGAAATAAAATGTCAGTACAAAAAAAAAACAATACTACGCTAAGAAACTTGAAAGACTAAAGCATATAAGAAAAAATATCATAACAATGCAAACATAATACATAACGATATACCGGGTATTCATTTTGAGAGGAAACGGGCATTTTCTGCTAAACTATACACTTTTTATAAAAAGTTTCTAACGGAAGCTATTGTACAAAATACAGTCTTCTCAAATATGCTTTTCAATATTTTTATTCACTTGTCATATAATCAGAAATGATATCAACTTTGTTATTTCAAATGGCAACACATTTTTTTTTCAGCAATTTCTGGTAGATAATTTAATTCTGAATCCAACAGTGTATTACAAAGAGGTTGTTGTATAAGAAAAATTTTGAGAAAAATAACTGAATGCGAAATTACAATTTGCCGCAAATTGTAATTTCACATTTAGTAATTTTTCTCAAAATTGTTCTTATACAACAACCCCTTTGTAATACATCGCTGCATTCAGAATTAAATTATCTACCAGAAATTGGTAAAAAAATTATGTGTTGCTATTAAAAATAATAAAGTTGATATCGTTTCTGATTAAATGACAAGTGAATAAAAATGTTGAAAAGCATATTTGAGAAGACTGTATTTTGTAAAATAGCTTCCATTAAAATTTTTTTTTATGAAGTGGTAAGTTTAGGAGAAAATGCCCGTTTCCTCTCAAAATGAACATCCGGTATATGTAATCAAAATTTTGGTAAAATACTTACTTTCGGCAATTTTTTGTACACTAATGTCGTATATTCACAACCGCTTTCCGCGCAGTGTTATCGCGTACTGCGTCAAATAGCGAGTTTCAAAAACAACAAACGCGCGCTGTTGCGAGTTCGCTAGTGGTTATAGATTTTGAGAAATCGACGATGTCACAACTCTCCTCGGTCTCCCCTATGTCATGTGTGATCTATAGTGACGCCCGTTCATAATGTGCGACTTAAGACTTAAGTCGTATTACGATCCTATTTAGAGAAATACACATAAGTATCTTCAGAAAATAGCGCAAATAGGTACTTAATTTCTACTAGTTACGAGTGGCGAATGGCGTAAAAACAAAAATTGCCAATAAAGCAATAGACCATTTTGCAAACGTATACGACACTGGCCTGTTGTTATGAAGCGCAAACACCTCTCAGTTGTAATATTTGAGTGATCTGGACTAATTTGGTTCAAGCGAGCAAGATGACGTACCTACCTATGTGTATTTCTCTAAATGGGTTTGCTATGCTATACATATAGGTAAGTAATACAAAGTTAATGTTGCGTGCTTTCTTCTTTCTGTACCTACATACTGTACCGCATGTCGTATAATATGGTCTGTTTATTAGATACTTGAAGTGAAAGGCAAAAATTGTGCCACAAACGACCCAAGCAAAACTCGTCGTCCAATGTCTTAATCTATGCAGTCGACACTTGATGTCGCACCCGACATTTTGTAACCGGCTACTGACTTACTTCTTAGTTCTCGTTTACCGTAAAACCAATACACAGGTTTTTGATTTTTGTAATCATTTACAAAAACTCTATAAGTAGGTAGATATAGATACTCAAGTCAGAATAGAAAGAAATTTTTGTGTAATTGTTAAATTAAGACAATGAAGCGATGAAACAAGAACAGACTTTAGGGTAAACTTTACTTCTAACTATAGTGCGCCATTTTAAAAATTAAATAAAATTATCGAAAAAAAGAATTCATAACAACTGTCGATAATTAAGATTAAGATGAAAAAATCGGTTATTACGTCGCCGCCTACTTGCCGTCCGTACGCAATTAAAGTCGGTGGCATACCTACAGCAATGATAAGATTTGCACCTGAACATGAACACAAGTCGGTTCAAGGCCAATGCGTTGCCAACGTTGTTGTTTCTCGTTAGCAGTTTAGCGGAACGCCAAACGACCTTCTTCTGGTAAAGGAGCGCCCGCTTCTTTTTTCTTTTTTTTATTAACTTTATTACGCTTTATGAAAACGACGATGACATTATAAAATGATGTGTGTTTAAATATCTAACATAATATTTGCTAAAATGACGAAAAAAAAACTAACCCGTTTTCTTAAGTTCGCGGAAAAAGTCATAAAAACTTTCGATCCAAGCAACACGATCAATTAAGCTGTCAGATTCGAGGTTATCTGATGTTTGGCTAATATTTGATTTAGAATTTTTTAATAAATTAAATTTATGTGATTGATTTGACATCCAGCCATTATAATTTTTTAAATGGGTACGTTCCGTAATAATTAATTTTTTTTCTTTATGATTTCGTATAAAAACACGGATCTCGCTAGAAAGATAAGTAAAATAAATGGGATCCAAAAAATCGAAGCGCAATTTGCAACAAAAAGAGTGTCATGAATTATGGAATATTCTAGATTGCATCATCGTTTTTGGTAGGTAGGTACGTATTACGTAAGTTGCGTAGAGTTTACAGAAGGGGGCAAACATTATTATTAAAATAATTCATTCCTGTATAATTGACCGCTTTTTTACCTTCGCATGATATGACAAGATATTGAAATCCCTCCAAATCAACTATAGTTTATTATTTACAACTATTATGTTTTTATTAGCTAGGTACGTAACATAAATTCCAATTCAATATTTATTAAGATTAAAATGTGAGTGTAAACCAAAAATTATAAAAAAACATTAAATATAAATACCTAAACCATAAATCATATAACAAATTTCAAATTTCGACTTCCGCGTGTGCCAAATCTGTTTATAACTTTATCCACAGATGTTGCTATATCGCAGCAACGCCAAGCCAGTTAGCCTTTCTTCTTCCATTTGAGAACGCAACCACGTTTTTAACCTTCGCAGGGTTGAAAAACTGCTGCTGTTGAAGAAGTGTCTTACAGGGAAATCAGGCACCACCACCACACCACCACTCCCACGAGCATACAATCGATAATTATTGTTACAATTTTTTCCTGCTGCTTATAAATAAATAGATAAATACCTTAGATAACGGGGCACGGTGCGGCACGTTCATTGCGAATTTTGCTGCCCTCCTTAAAATGACTGTTCCTTTTTTTCTCGCCACCTACAAATAAACAAATAGCGTAGATAACTGCGGGGACGCTTTAAGACTTTGCCGCCCGCCTTAAAATTCAATAGAGTTTCCGGAAATTTCACTAACTGCAAGGTCGCACGATATAACCGGTCGCTTTTGTTCCGTTATCTGTGTCGTCCGTTTTTCGAATAATAGTCAATAATCATAAACTAATTCGACCATAGTAATAAATCATTACCAGCAACCTTCCAACACCGGTAATCGGTCTGCTAAGCCCGACCCCAGACCCGCCGTCGGTATGAATAAAGCGTAAAGAATAAAACAAAATTTTAAAAAAATATTTAAAATTGAACATAACAGTAGGTATTTGTTAAAACAAATTTTAGAGACGCCTGGGTGGGGGGAGGGTTGGCGACAGGGCGATCGCCTTTGGTGGTAATCCATAAATTTACTTAAGTAATAATACGGAACGTTCCGTCACTGTATTGTTTTAGATTAATGCTGATTAAGATAGGTTTTCAACCGTTTTTAGTTAGATAATTAGTCGGTCGGTATTAGTAGCCAGTAATTAAGTCGAGGTATGCAGTATAGTAGTATAGTATTGTTTTCTGTAACTAATTTTTACTCAATATACATCATTAATTAAGTAGTGTTATATTTCCACCATCCTGACAACGTGAAATTATAACAATAACTATTGCACTTTCTGTGAACGACAGGCAGTGTAGCACAAAGTCGTGTTGCCGGTTTTTGATGTGATGTAATGATATCATATGGCGACTTAAATCTTGCCATCATAATTAATTATAAACTTGATGTCACAGACAAAAGTTGTTGTTTATTGCCGGATGCAGTTTGTCAGATATAGACACTATCGGTAAAGTTGCGCATTATTGTGAGATGATATTATTTAGAGATGAGAATAAATACATAAATATACTTTTTTATAAAATACTTAGAACTACATCTAAGAAGATTTTTATTATAAATTTAAAGGTTATCATGCAAAATTACTTCAAAAAATTTTACAATAATTATGTTGTCTACTATCTTTAACCTCCAAATTTTGAAGGTGTTGACTTTTTTGTTTTTTTTTTTAGAATTTTTATTATAGCATGCATGCCACATGCCGTATAATTCTGACTGTAATGTATTTTTTACCAGCTAAAAGTTTGATGATACACATAAAACTGTGGTTTAAAAACCGGTATTTTACCAACGCACCACTAAGCGACGTTTAGTATGCCACCTGGCATTTAGTGATCTGTGTTCGTAATGTGCAACTTATGTCGTAAGACACTTGTCACGTGTCGCGTGCGTTGTCGTCTCTGTTTGTAGCGGATGTCGTATGCTGGTATCTGTACTACCTACTTGATTTGCCATACATATGCAAGTTGTGCCACAAATTTGATGATGCAAGCCAAACCCGTCGCCCATAGTGTAACCGTCGCCCAATGTCAAAGGCGTTTTATCGTGTAGGTATATTTGTGAATCCATTACAATTGTATTAAAAGAATACTTGGGCGATATTCGTTGACATGTCAAAGTCCTCTCATGTTGGTTGTTCTTAACGTGCAAATTAAATTGCGTCCTTAGAACAAAACTTGTCTCTATCACAGGTGTTTTGTCATCTGCATGTTCTTCTAGTATTATGCTTTATAAGAAGTATTATCTGCGATTTAAGTAGTAGTCACAAACTTGATTATACGACAGAAACTCGCCACCTATTGTCATATACCTACCTACGTTTTGCTGTCTATGTGTGCACAGAGGCGTACTAAGA
The DNA here is from genome assembly GCA_951805265.1 of Schizotus pectinicornis. NCBI lineage: Eukaryota > Metazoa > Arthropoda > Insecta > Coleoptera > Pyrochroidae > Schizotus > Schizotus pectinicornis. Next base: position 1,599,388 of record OX638210.1, read on the forward strand.
TATTTTTGCATCCTAGGCACATATTGTTTTGCCGTCCTCGCTCTTTAACAATTTTTATAAAGTAAAACAGAAGGGGCGGCAAAATAGCAAGCAGGCTTATTATTTTATAACAAATCTATTATAATTATCTATTACCTATTATTAGATGGTTACTCTTTTGAGCCGTTATTACGTTTTTTTTTTCAATTTTAATATTTTCACACCCCCGTGGATGTGGGGTTTAGTGGATTTTATATTGGCTGCAATAAGATATCAGAGACGCCTTCGGCGAATTTTCCAGCATCTGGAAACGTCACAAAAAACAATGCATGATGGTACAAGCATGCAAAATCCATATCATTCAGTTAAAATATTTTTGAACCTTAAGAAAGGTATAAGCAATAAAAATTAAAGTAATTGGAGGTGAAGTTGTTTAAATCAGCTCAATTTATGAATTTATGGGGAGTAGGTACTATTTTATTGCTAGCTCGACGGTTATCTGCGTAACATTTATTACTTCTCAGAAATCACATGCCACCCTTTTATGCATTGTTTTTTGATACATCCCAGATGCTAGTCCCCAAAGACTTCTCTGAAATATTGCCGCCGTCATAAAATACAATAATAAACCCTACACTCAAAAAAAAACTTAATAACGGCTCAAAAACGTAACAATCTAATTTAATAATAACAATTTCCTATGAAATAATGAGTCTATACTTGCTACTTTGCCGTTCTCTCATATGTTGCCGCCCGAGGCAGCTGCTTTTTTGCCTAATTGATAAATCGGTCCTGCAAGTATGCAGTTTTATTGACGTAATTGATGTAACACATATTGTGATTACAAACAACTGAGACCTTAGAAAGGTTGCTACGCTACAAAACAGCGGAAACATAAAATGCTGTAATTAAGAAAATCATGCAGAATCAACAACACACTTTATAATAGGTACCCAAAACAAAAATGATGACAACGGTTATTTGAGTTTTCTCGGTGACTGTGGATAGTAGTGTGGTAATTATATTGGTTCCCGGTGCTCAATTGTCACAATCATTTACGTACTAAAAAAATCTAAAGCAGCTAATAGACGATTTCATTTTATCACATCATACTAACCATTTTTTTTTTCGGGCAAATGTCAAATATAAAGACACGTGAAATATCCTTGATACGGACTTGTCTACTATCGTTGTTACCCTGAACCAGCAAATATTATTTCACCACTCATTTGCTCGTTCTAAATTGATATTTCCGGAAAAACTCTGTCAACAAACATTGGCATAGTCCGAAACAAATGTGCATCATCCCTTGACAGTTTTCTAAAATAAAAACCTCTAAAAAAATACTATCTACATTATAGGTAGGTACATACCTACTATTAGAATACTATTTTAGATGCCGGCAATAATAATATTTTCAACTGTGGTTTATAGTGTACTATTTTTTTCACTCCTAGCACCTTGAATCCTTGATTTAATGATTTTTTCGTGTGTTAAAGCCGTTTTACATGATCAATAATTATGTGTACATTTATGTTCGTATTCGTATTTTTATGTCGGTATTATTCATTCATTACTTATTGACATGGGTAAATAAAAACTTTATCATTGACCGTCGTCAAGCAAATGTTATCAAGGTGGAGAAAAGTCATTTCTCCGGTCAATCATGGTCGCTTCTCCCTACGTAGTATGAAAAAACATTTATGTCCGACTGAATGACAAAGTTCCCTTTATGGTACGTTTTGCGGCCATAAAGTATCTCGTTAAATCACTAGTAAAATGAAGTAACTTTATTTTCAATACTGTCAAAATAAGAAAGCACGCTTGCATTTTGCATCGGTCAAGATTTTCGCAACTTCGTAACCAAGGAGACAATACCTATGCACACTTACTTGACTTATTTCATTAAATTTATGATTTTTTTTCTTTAAAAAATAAAAATTTACTAATTTTTGCAGTAGGACATAGGTAAAGCTTTCTATGCAATTCGTGTCTACATAATTAGACTTAATGGTCCATAAAGACCAACATTATGTACTTGTTATATAAATAGCTACTTTACCTATAAGAAGTGACGACAAAAAGCGTTTTTATATACCTACTAAGAGAAGCAACTTCCGAATTGATTGACTATCATCTACTGTTTACGCCTAAATTTGGTTCAGCCGAGTCGTAAAAAGAAGAGATAGAAATTGTGTAGGTAAGCATTTAAAAGAAACAATCAAAAATTTTGTTTCCTAACTATTTCTTTCTCAAGCGTTTCTTGATCAATTTTCTATTTATATAAATAATAATTCTTAAAGCTTCTTTGTTAGGGAATTTTGATGGCATCCTCATCACCGAATCAACTTCTATTTAATTATGTTTCTGTAATAATAGGTAAGTGTCGAGAAATCTCAGAGTCTTCCATTTCAGATTTTTAGCTGGAGACTTAAAATCTCGCCGCTCTATAGTCTAATATTGAGGAAAAGTTACGTCGGAAGTAGAATTTGAACTGCCACTTAAGATTAGTCACGGCTCAGACCTTATTTATTGCAGCCATTCATCCTGCATGGTAAACTTTACTTATTTCTCTCTTTCATAGGAAAACACCATCAATTGTTTTTTTTTTGCATCATCTGCCGCAAAAACAGTTAATAACCCATTAATAGCTTACACACCTAATTATACTAATAAGTTAAACCGGGTTAAACTAATCACTAAACAAAACAGAAAGTTATAACCTAAGTAAGTTAAAGTATTGTTAAAAGTTTTAGATAGTGCAAATCGCCATCAGTATGCACCAACACCACGGCATGCAATCAATACGAAATGACGGCCCAACTCCCAGAGACGCGTCGTCGTTTCTCTCACCCTCTCGCAATCTCTCTTTGTTCTTTTATCGCCGATTCCTCTTTGTCGCCGCTCTTCTCCGGTTCTTGCGGGTGAACAAACCCAACGAGATTTAGATTTTACCTCGAGCCAGGTCCCCCGTCGTGTTTCAAAGCCCGAACCAGACGTCCATTACGAATTCTTTATGACCTTCCCCCAACTGAAACGCGTTCACACACACACACTCACACCAGCGACGTCACGCAGACAGGCAAAAGTTCCTTCGTCACGGTTGTTGCTGACATTGAACATGCAGGAGAACCATTTGGCGAACGCGATAACATAACCTGTATGGGCATGTGAAGAAAGGTCTGTTGAGACTTAAAGAATTCAAGATAATAAAATGTTAATTACTTATTTGGGTTTAGAAAGAAATTGGCGGAAGACGTAAAGAAAAGTGTGGTCGGTTTCAAATGATCCTTATTTCTGACGAACAAATTTAATTTGGCTATAAATATATTGGATTACTGGAAAGAATAGTCGTGCCTTAACGACCTAGGTAGTGTACGAGGAGAAGTAAAAATGTAGGTGATCCATACTAAGGTATCTATAGTTGACAGCGAGGTTGACAGAGTTGACACTTGCAAATATAAAAAAAAATTGCATTAAAAAGCCGTCGCAACACCAATAGACCATTTCATTTTAGGAAACTGTCAAGGGATGATGCAAATTTGTTTCGAACCATGTCAATGTTTAATGGTAGGGGTTTTCCGGAAATATGAATTTAGAACGAGCAAATGAGTGGTGAAATAATATTTGCCGGTTCAGAGTCTATATAAAAGTTTAGCAACGATAGTAGACACGTCCGTATGAATGATATGAAATCGTCTAATCAAATTGATAATGATGTGACAAACTTCTTCTGGAATATAATATTTACATTAACAAATACCTAACCATGGAAAGTACACATGGTTATTTCAAAACAAAAGAAATATTTTGAAGTATAGTTCATTTCTTTGAAAGGTTTGAAGTTGAGTTAAGTCGGAGAATTCTGACGTTCAAAGTTTAAAATTATAAAATAAAATCTTTAATATATCTAACAATGGCTGCATATATAAATCTATGGCAGCATGGCCTATGTTACCTATACCTAATAAAGGTACACTGGCGTGCAAAAAATTAGGCACGATGTTTCTTCTCAGCGTAAACCAATTTCATTCGGTAGGATGGGGAGGGCATTGCGACCCACCCATTTTCAAATAATTTACGGTTGGGTGAAGAAGGTGGGTAACCTTTGGGGTAGGTATGAACTTTAACGGAATAAATAGCACCATTAGGCGACAAGAATTTACTGGAGTCCAATGGGACAGACTGGCAAGTCTTACTGATACATTCATTCCTGCAGCCCGTTTTATACGTCAAACGTCAAAATCGGATTTTGTTTAACTAGTCGTGTTTAAATTTTTGCTTGCTATTGTACAACCTAACAAAGGGTTTCTAGTTTTTTTGAGTAGGTACACGCGCCTAAAACCAAGAAATTTGAAAACCAAACTAAACGCTAAAAGTTCAATCATTTGCGGCTTGAACCGAAGAATGGCGTAACTACCTTCATCACTCAACTTTCAGTCGGAACAGGGGTGTTCTGAGCACGCTCCAAAAATATCGAACTTTATTATTATTTTTTAGCGTTTTAGCGTTAGGATGATCTAATTTTGTTTGATTTACTTATTGTACTATAAACTACGTTGAATGCAATATATTTCGTGTAAAAATAAAATTTTATAACATTTACATCCAATTGTTGCAATCAACTGACATTTTGAGATTAGAATTATAAAATCTTTTGTTGTTCGCTAATAAATCATAAATGAGTCTGTTTTCCTCTTTTCTAATATTTCCTATCTTTCATGGTTTTTTTCAGTCTCTGGTAGGTATGTTTACTTACGTCTTTACGCTCGTTAATCTACCACTTTCTACCACTTATAAGTAGTTTTGATAGAACTGCCGTATGGAAAAGATTAAAACCAACCAACGAGATATTTCCGAAGCGTAGGTATATGTGATAGAAAACTGCCCAGACTTGCAAACTGTTCAAGCGGCCTAATGAAATGAGAATAAAGTTTGTTGGCAATTGATCTACTCGTAGTAGGCCTTGCCTTAAAGAAGAAGCAAAGTAAAAGGAGAACCAGATCTGGATAGTCAAAGGCATGGGACTACGTCAATTTACCAATTAAGACTGGGAGCCGACTGATTGAAACAATTACATAAATACTTAAAAATAAAGCAAGAAACTTATTTTGAACTTCTGCAATTGGTAACACCGTTAACTAGACGCAATGACACTGTAATGAGGGATGCTATAACTCTCCATTAACGACTAATCAAACGAAAACTGATGTAGGCAGGTTCAAACTGAAGTTGGTGGGGGCGTACACACGTTCGTCTTGTTTAAAAACGCGCAAAAACCCCTGCGACTGTAGTGTCCCAATTTTTGGTGGTGCATACCTATATTTGGGACGCCGTACTCTTGGCGCAGACATTTTAAATATTTACCTATGCAAACCATAGTCGACTACAAAATGACGTTTTAGTAAAAATTTAATTTGTAGGCAATGAAAAAATTGACAAAATTATGAGTGATTTTAGAACCGTTTGACACGATGCTTATTTTAGTGCTAATTTAAATACTGAAAATGCGCCCGCACTTTTAGCGCTATTACCTACATCCAAGACATTTGAACATGTTCTATTTTCTTGTATGCAAGTTAATTAAATCGGCACTTAGTGATGGGTTCTGTTTTTGTTAAACTTCCCAAACTTGTCGTAAATTCGGAACTGAAACTGCTCGCGTAATTTCAGTCCTGGAATTAGCACTAAAATAAGAATTGTGTCAAACGAAACGGCTCTTATTTTACAAAGTTAACCTCATAAATTTCCGGACTTTGAATACAATACAATATATAGCAAAAAGTGATGATCAGAACCTAACACATCTGGTAGAAGTGACTGTGTTCAGAGACCCAAGACCTGTAGGTTTAAAACTAATATCCATTTTTGGGGTAAACCCTAATGTTGAGCCACCCAATTATAATAAGTACGATATATTTTGCCAGGTTGAAACATGCGGCATCCTAGCATCGCTTCTTTAAATAAGCAATTTGCATTTTGTTCAGCTCATCGGCAGCTCGTTGGTTTTCAAATTGTTTGGATTACCATTATTATGACGGTATTATTTGATGAGGTTCTATTATTTTTTCATTTTTCCGCAAGATAAATAGGTACCTAATTACTTAACTGATACTTGAACAAAGTGCTCTATATTTTCAGTGCCGCCTTGATAACAAGTCCTATTTAGGAACTTTTTTACTTGTACCTACGTGGCATTAATACCGGGTGTTTCAACGAGAGCCGCCGGTGCCAAATTGCGTATTTCCAATGGAGGTAAAAATTTGAAATTTGGCAGAAATAAACTTTAATGTATGCGCTACAATGTGGCTTTATTGTTTGGTCCATAATTAATTCCATGCGCCGTCGGGACGCCATAAAGTGCTTTTTCAGAAATTTTTAATATATTTTATTATTATTATTGTGTTCGTAATACCGCCAGTATACGTTCCTGTTGTTAAAAATTTGAAATTTGTAGTTGAAGTAATTGTGTTTTTAAGAAGTTCGCGGGATTTTAACGAATTTATGACACGACTGTTTTATTAAAGCAGTCAAATTTTATGACAAAAACCGCCTAAACGGTTCGGTTATTTATGATTTAAAAGCGGTATCAACTCAAATTTCTTTGCAGTACAGACCCCATCATAAAATCTAATGTGGTTTCCCGCAAATGATAACTAGGTAAGGGACCACAAAGCCGTCATGCTGTCAATCAAAAATCCCTTTAGCGCTGAAATTTAAAAATCCATGTAATTCAGTAACGGTTTGATATAGAAGTATTTCAATTACCTACTCCTTATCAATCTTGGAGGTCGTGATTATGAGCTTGAAGAAAATCAAAGAGATAAAGTAAATATTTCGATATGAAGTCGCGATTGAAAGTGAAAACTCACACCGTTTAAAAAAAGAAAAAAAAACGATAATGTCATCTTGTAGTGCATTAATTATAGTTTATTTCTGCCAAATTTCAAATTTTTAACTCTATTAGAAATACGCAATTTGGCTTCGGCGGTTCTTGTTGGAACACCCTGTATATTAGATACATACATATCTAATTGCTGAAATAATCTCTTTAGGTAAATGGTATAAAAATGTTGTGTGAAAATGGTGGAACTGTGTTGCCTTTCTCCCCCACCCCCATGCTTTCATCAACTTTATTAGTCATCTTTGTTCGTTTCGCTTCTTTTCATCCAACTTGTACGTCCTTCCAAGTTGCAGTCTTAATTGAATCAACTAAGTGAACGCTTCTTTTGACTACGGCTGCAATTGACGAACGATACTTATACCAAAAACGATATTGTTTTACCGTCATTCCTATGTCGCGATTTGATTAGTTTGCCCCCCACCCCCTCTCTCTCTCTCTCAATTCTTGTCGGCGCACCGCGAATTGCCATCAAAGACGAAACGCCGAGGACGAAATCCGTCGTCTCTTCGTACGTAGGGATGGGATGCATGATGAACAGAAAACGAGCAATGCGGATGACGGGTTTCTGGCGGGGTATGAGACGGAATTGGGGGTCGAGTCGCGTAGGCGGCGATCAATATCGTGTGCATGCGGTGAGGAATACAATCGAGAGGGCGACGGACACGAAACTTGAAAGAAGGTTTCAATGGATCGTGATTTGAATTTTAAATGGCGTGTGGAAGGTCGATGTCGACATCGTGGGACCCGTGCATGGGCGGTTGGATGGATGATCCTTGGTATACATACAACATTATGATAACTTTCACAGGGTGATGTAAAGTTATGGTTAAAGTAAGAATCAATGGACGTAATGATGAGAAAAGTGGTGACGGCATTCGCTTAAAAACAGTTGCCGCGCAGGTAACGTCAAACTGTTTGTCTTTTTAGATTAATATTGCAAACCACTCAATTATTTTTTTCTTGGATCGGTTCAATTTCTTTATAATAGAATGTAGACCTCAGCAGTAAACTCCATTGTTGTCTCAAATTTACTCAACTTATTTAAGGTCCATTTTCACGCTAACGCAATTTGCGCAAATTGGCTTGTGCCAGCCAATTTGCACAAGTAAATTGTTACTTGAAAACCGAAATCGTTCACTTGCACAAGCCAAAAAGTTTGTCTTGAGTCAATCTGGCGTTGTTAGATAATTTGCATGTGGTTGGCACAAATGCTTGAACGTGTAAAGAGTACTCCAACTTGACGCATGCGTAGAGCACCAATTTCCTGTCTTGACCATCCAATAGATGTTTATAAGTGGCCTCGTCCATGCGCAAGTAATTACGAAAATCGTCTGGTTCATTAATTAATTCCTTAATTAAATTAATATAAGAGTAAGTAGCTCTCTTTTCAATCCAACATTTCGGCGCTCTTCTTGGTTTTTTCTTTTTGGGCACTTTTAACTTTTTAATTAAACAAACAGCAGCTACTGCTAATAATGCGTCTTCCTGGTTTATCTTTAGTTCATTCACATCACATGCGGTCCTCGGAGAAATCTCAAAAACACTGACTGGTGGTCAAATTTGTGCAAATTAGACTGACTCGTAAAAACGGATTCAACATTTCAGTTTAATTTGCGCCAACTTGCATGCACAATTCAGTTTGCGCAAATGGCATGAGCGTGAAAACGGACCTTTATACATCCGTTTGCACCAGTCGGCCATAACGTTTAAGTTTAACAAACGGTCGTTTAAATCTAATCGTCAGTTAGGCTAGTACAGCATTGCTCAGTCCTTTAGTTAGTTAAACAAAAGTTAACCGAAAATTGGTAGATATGCCAAATCTTTGTTTTCCATTTTCCATTTTCCATAACGTATAGGTATGTACCTACTGTTTCGTCTAGTAGAACCCACCATTGAGGAATTTTTGTTCAAAACTAAGTATTACGGTGTTTTCTTACTAAGCTTTATGACTGTCTTTGTTGATAGGTAGGTACTAATTGTCAGCGACTAGACTCTAATCAATATAATCAGCCAAAATACTTCGAGTAGGTACATGTTTAACCTAACGCGCTATTATTTTTTTTTTGTGTTAATCAAGAATTCTACTGGATTTCCTGTAATTGTTTCTGTTACCTAAGTAGCAGCACAAAACCAGACGAAAGCCTTAACAACTGTAATGTAATTGATCCCAAGAACCGTCATTGAAATCCAGTTCTGCACAGACCTTGCATCTAAATTAGACACGACATTATAATCAAGTGGAACCAAAGCCGGCCGACGCGGTGGCTGAACGAGGAGTGACAAGTTTGTTCGATTATTATAGTCAATACAGGTTCGACTACTACAATTAACAAGCTGCTACATACCCAAGTATGTCATTGAAAATTCTTTGTACCTAACTAAAAAGCAAAAGAAGCTAATTTTTAAGAAAAAGTTGGTTCGGTATAAACCTATTACTACTTTTACCGGATGTTCATTTTGAGAAGAAACGGGCATTTTCTGCTAAACTATACACTTCTTGTAAAAAAAATTTAATGGAAGCTATTGCACAAAATATGTACAGTCTTCGCAAATATGCTTTTTAACATTTTTATTCACTTGTCATTTAATCAGAAATGATATCAACTTTATTATTTCAAATCGCAATACATTATTTTCTTACCAATTTCTGGTAGATAATTTAATTCTGAACCAACGATGTATTACAAAGGGGTTGTTGTATAAGAAAAATGTTGAGAAAAATAACTGAATGTGAAATTACAATTTGCGGCACAGCTTTCCTTAATAATGTGAAAAGTTCTCACGCCGACACATAGGTAAAAAATAAGATAGAGAAATTATGGAATTATTGTTGAATGCAAATGACATTGACATTGACAGTGACAAAAAAATGACGTTTTTGCTCGATTTTGAACAATAAGACTCCATTAACGCTGTTAAGAGAGATGTGCTATGTGGATGGAACAAAATGGAATGCAGTTCGAACATTTATTTTAAAGCCATATCATTTGCATTCAACAATAATTCCATAATAGCTCTATCTTATTTCTTACCTCTGTGTCGGCGTGAAAACTTTGCAAATTATTAAGTATACGGAGGAAATGTGATTTCACATTCAGAATTTTTCTTATACAAGAACCCCTTTCTAATACACTGTTGGATTCAGAATTAAATTATCTACCAGAAATTGTTAAACAAATAATGTGTTGCTATTTAAAATAATACAGTTGATATCATTTCTGATTAAATGACAAGTAAATAAAAATGTTGAAGAGCATATTTGAGAAGACTGTATTTTGTGCAACAGCTTCCATTTAAAAACTTTTTTCATAAAGAGTATAGTTTAGCTGAAAATGCCCGCTTTCTCTCAAAATGAACATCCGGTAAATGGTTAAAACAGTAAAGCTTTTTCCAAAAAAATAAATTCAAAAAGAGCAACAAGAGTGCTACCTCCAAAACTTAATAAGTTATGATGGACATTTATAACAGGTAATTAAAAAAACCGTGCACCACTTTATAGAGATTCGTTGACTTGGAATAAAATGTATGCATTTATCACTCATTGTTATAGATATCTAAAGCTATACCTACATACAAAAAAAAAACAAATAAGTAGTTATTTGCTGCAGCTTAATTGAACGATAATACCCAATGGCTTGACGAAAATTACTTTTCAGCGTTATTTGGAAAAGTAAAATAACTAATTTTGTACGTAAGTCTTTTGTTCTAACACAAACGTGCCCGCCCTTTGGTTCTTGGTTCATAATCACTAACTTAACGGTTTAAATTTAAATACAGAAATATTCGTACTGCACTGTACTTCAACGTTCTCTCACTACAAGTTTAAAACTTTTACGAAGGGCACAACCTACGAACGTTACAGCCAGAACTGAGCTGGCCTAAAAAGTCTCTGTTTTAGAGTATTTTGTTTACAGTTTCGTATCTTAAGAGTTGTTTATGTTAACATGTTTTGGGGTTCCAAACTATTCAACGTTCGGTCGTCTGCAACTTTCTGAAATCGATGGAATTGGTGTGATGTCCTTA